>OV050030.1:47807015-48407015 GCA_920105625.2 Clusia tigrina
TATATCGATACATTTTACACCTATCGCCGATTATAGATAAAGAATTGGAAGAACTAGAATTATAGTGAAATCATACCTTAAACCAAACAGATCGAAATTTGCATTATCAATAGAAAATTTATAATATTTTTATGCAATATATATATCGATAAACACAAATAAAACTATTGGATATATCGATACATTTGCCACCTTTATCTAATGCAGAAATATCTTTAGATCATACCATAAACCATGGATGAGAACAATCCTAGCGGAAAGCCAATGGGACCACATAAGAAGGGTCGCTCGAGATAGTAGGTGTTGAAAGGAGTTTGTTAGCGGCCTATGATTCCATTGGAAATGATATAAAATATACTACAGAGGGGATTTAACATGATTGCGACATAAATTGTGTGAAGGAATATATAACAATATTACTATAACCAAATACATTGGAACTTATATTAAAAATAGGAAATTTATGATATTTTTATACAATACAAATTTTTATACAGTACAACGACGTAGTTTGATCACAGTTTCTAGGGTCTTTGCTTTGAGAAAATTATCCAATTCTCATTTGGTTGCGATTTACTAGTTTAATCGAAAGTGTTCTATATAATTTTATATCTACTTGTAATTATAATTAGTTGTAGCGTCACGTCTTTCAAACACTTGAACCTTTCTTTGAACGCCGCTGTACAGATTTCATGTAATTAATTTTTACTTGAAACAACACTTCTTTCGAAATTTGTTAGAAATTCATCCATTTTGAGTTGAGACTTTGCTGTCACCATCTTTATATCGTCTAGTGTCTGAAATATGGTTTTTTATGTACTGAACGTGTACAATTTTTTATTTATTCTACATCTAATTCAAAGTAAAGGAACGCTGTTATGAAATTATATTTTATAAATAACGAAAATTTTTGGAATACCTCCTCAATTTCGAAGTCATCGGGATATTACACATACATATATGCTCTGAATTGGTAACCTCAACATGCTTTGCCAGTTTCGGTTACTAACCCTTGCGACTTCAATTGAAATTACAATTGGATTATTTAAAACATTTTCATTAATATTACTATAAATTAATGAATTCCTTAAAACATATATAGATATATTCCTAATATCTGAAACCCATTTCACCGACACACGCCATTTTCAGATTCCGAACTTTAAGTTTTATCACACCCTGCACCCAGATAATAAGGTTCATGCAGGTACAGCAATTTTAATACGCAATAATATAAAACACTGTGAGAGCACATCTTATCGCTTAGATGCACTACTTTCGCGGTAGTATCCTCTACCGGAATAGTAATATCCACTGGCCTTATTCAACAACATTGTTCAATCTTCACAGCCGAAATTTTGGCAATAAAAATAGCCGCGGACTATGCTCGTTTGCACAAAGGCAGATTTCTTATATGCTCTGATAGCAAATCTTTCATAGAGGCGATTCGTAATATAAGCAATGAGGGCATCCTTGCTTCAGATATAAGAGAAGCATGCATAAAATGCGCTAATAAATTAAAAATCATGTGGGTAAAAAGCCATGTTGGGATTGACAGCAACGAATTCGCTGATTCAACCGCTGTCACAGTAGTAAAGCATCCCCTATTGTACTTCCCTACACGAGAAAATACAGATATGCGTAAATTAATTGAGAAGTCCTTGTATATACAAAAAATGGAAGAATGGAACAAGTACACACATAATTATAAATCGTATAATCGTGAAGGAATAAAACCCACCTATCCAGGATCATGCACCTTAAAGCAAATAAAATTTTTTGTTCGACTTCGGTTGGGACATGCCTCATTTTCGCACGAACACTTACTACGTCGAGAACCAGCGCCAAATTGTGATTATTGCACCGGACACAGAGCTTTAATAACTCATTTATTGAACGAATGCAGAGCTTTCAGTGCAGTTAGAAGAAATATATTTGGAACGGAAGTCCCTAGTAATCTTTTAAAAAATGTGACTCTCGATAGTATAAAATCAATAGAATCCTTTTTAAGTTGTATTAATTTCAAAAATACAATTTAAAATAAAATAGATTAAGATCGAGTCGAAGGCCCTGGCAGCCAGTACTCATTAATTGTATTTATTGTAATAATTAATTTATTAGAATAAAGTGTAATAATAATAATAATAATTATCGCTTAGAAACTATACAAGTCACGAATATAGTTGCTTATGACTGAAAAGGGCCAATTACAATTTCCGCAGTCTACAGCTCACCTAAACACGCAATAAAAATGAAGGAGTATGAAAATTTTTTAAGACCCTTGGCTATAGATTCCTAGCTGAAGGAGACTATAACGCAAAGCACACATACTGGGGTTCCCGCCTCAGTACACCAAAAGACCGACAGTTTTCTGCGGCCATTGGAAAATTAAATTTACTCCCCGTCTCTTCAGGTACACCAACATACTGGCCAACAGATGAAAGAAAAATTCCCGACTTGATCGACTTCTGTGTGATGAAAGGTATCATGTTTAGTGATATTAAATGTAGCCCATGTTTTGAGCTGTCTTCTGACCACTCTCGCATTCTGGTCGTGCTGAACAACAATCTTGCCCTTCTTCCCAACCAATACAGTTAACATATGTTGCGATCGTTGTTTTTGGCGTCTACCGTCTATATGTTTGTTTTGCTTCTCTCCTTCTTTTGTTCCTTCCACTTGTCCGCTTTACTAGTGAATGCGGCCAGGCTAAAACCTACCAGACGATTCTGAGGTACAGATGGCGCTGCCTCAGAATAGTAGAAATTCCAAAGAAAGGTGACTGACCGGCTCGACCGCTAGAGCGGTCACTGATGGAATAGCGGAAGGGGCCGAGGAAATGGAAAAGATACGGTTTCAGGAGAGAGGAAAAAAAATCATATAAGGCAGTGGTAGAGAAAAAACGGGGCGATGGAGTGTTAAGTGTTGAGGAAGAAAGTGGTGTCGAAAATTTTTGGTTGCCGCGCGCGTTTCAATTTTGTGTTTTACTGTGGAGGATTTTTGGAGCGAGAAAATTAAGATTTTTTTTATTTGCATTTCGTGTCGGATTTTGTGTGGATAGTCTCTCGTCTCGTCCGTGGTCCTGTTATTTATTCGGATATATTTAAATTTAAAGAGTTGACTTTAGAAAGTTTACCTTGATTATTGGATTGTGCTGAATAGATCCATAACCGCTAGTTTCCGGCCCATCCCATAAGAGGGATAACTGATTGTTTCCGGCCCATCCCATTCGAGAATCGGAGGAAAAAGGAGGCTGCCGCCCGCCCCCTAGAGATAAGTATATATTTATTAAGTATACGCGTGTATGTATGTATTATTAAGTATACGCGTATATGTATGTTATTTATTTAAGTGCAAGTAGAATGTTTAGTATGTTTAATTTTATATTAAAAATGTTAGGCTAAGGCGGACAATATGGGGCGGGCTCGCTTGTCGTCGTAGAGGAGGATGCTAGGCAAAATGGTGAGTTGAAGTTTTTTTTGTAGTGTTGTCCCACCCGATGCAGTGTGGCGGGTTAAGGACCACGACCATTGCTGTGAGCTTGCCGTGGCCACCACACTGCATCATACTAGTGGTGAGGTAACACATAATCTCAAAACTGATTGCAATCGCTTCCGATATACGATATCTTTCACAATTGATTTAAAACTATCACTGAAATCTGAAGAAGACATCATTGCGACTGTTGAACACTTCAACAACTGCTTGCGACATGCGGCGTGGAACTCCACCCCCACAGAATAAACGAAAATCAGCGAACATCTCCAAACCTATAAAAGAAATCCGAGAGTAAAGCGCTATGCAAGAAAAAAGTGGCAACAAACTAGACATCCTGAAAACAAGAAAAACTAAATGAACTTACAAAAGAACTCAAAGATATCCTTAATAGCGAACCAAAGACCTAACTCTATCATTACCTCAGTAATTACACAGTAATCTTGTAAGCAACTAGGTATCCAAAAAGACCCATAATGTCCCAATCTGCTCTACGAATGGAAAATAACGAATGGGCTAAAAGTGACTGTGAAAAAGCAGACACATTTGCCCGACACTTAAAAAGAGTATTTACTCCACACGAAATTGAGCCCCCCGCCAGTATAAGAAGAAGTCAAAACTGTTCTGAGTAATACCCATCAGAATGGACCATACTTAAATTTTCCAAATCCGAAGTGAAAGCAGCTATTGAGAAGTTTAATATTAAAAAAGCCTCCTTATGACTGATAAAATAGAAAATCAACTGCCAAAAGAGTTATATTCCTAATATACTAATTTAACGCTGTACTAAGATCTGTCATTATCTATCCCAAAGGAAAGTGTCGCAAGTAAAAATGATTCTCAAACCCGGAAAAAGTAGGGTTGGGAGCGTTTTCCTCAACCACGAAAGACACCAGATAATATGTAGCGAATGTACTCGTATATACTTTGGCCTATGCCCTTAAACAAAAATCAGAACGATACTATTGAGAGCCGGTCAACAATTAAACTGATCTATTCTACATATGAATTTTATAAAAGTGCATGATGAGTATGTATATGTTAATATGTATCAGTATATATGTAATCTGTGACCCAACAGCACTGATAAAGTTGAATCGCCCAATTAGCTTGGTACCGATTACTTCTAAAATCATGGAAACCCTTTTACTGAAAAGACTGCTCCCAATTATAGAAGAGCGAAAGCAAATACCAAATCATCAATTTGGATTCAAGAAAAAATACAGCACAATCGAACAGGTTCATAGGACTGCATTCGAACAGAAAAAATATTGCACAGCGGCGTTTCTTGACATCTCGCAAGCATTTCATCGCGTTTGGCATGATGGCTTGCTTTGCAAAATAAAAACCACACTCCCTATTAACTACTACATATGTATTAATCAAGTCCCACCCACGGATATTTTTTCGTAAAGCAAGGCGAAGAACACTCTGAGCTCCATGAAAGCTCAGCATCTGTACAACAAGGTAGTGTCAAGGGCCCAATACTATATCTATTTCACACTTAGGACTTACCATCAGCTGAAGGAGTCACCATACGTACCTTTGCAGATGACACAGATGTCTTAGCTGTTGACACTCTACCCAATTTGGCTTCCTCTAAAATCCAAAGAGGGCTAGACAAAATTACTGACTGGCTGAAAAAATGGAGAATCAAGTCGAATGAAACAAAGTCAGTCCAGGTTACATTCACTCTCAAACGAGACACTGCCCACCCGTTAAACTCAAGGACATTAATATGCCCCAATGTGATGAGGGATAGGGGGATGCACGTCCACAGAAGTTTAACTTGGAAAACACTTATATTTACATAACGAAAAGCACTCGGTATAAAGCTCAGAAATCTACACTGGGTCTTGAATCGAAACTCCCAAGTCTCAATCGATAGCAAACTCATGTACTCAGTAACTTTAAAACCAGTTTGGACATACGGTATTCAGCTGTGGGGCACTGCGGCAACTTTCAATGTTGAACAACTGCAAAGATTCCAATCAAAGACCTTAAGAATGATTGCAAACGCACCTTATTATGTCACAAACAACCAAATCCATCGTGAACTCAAAGTTCCCACAGTCGCTCAAAACAATAAAAGTCAGAAAAGCTTTCTACATCGCACAATCTGAGACTCCAAGTCCACTCAATCCCATTAATATCAGAACTGACTTCCAACTGACATTGGCTGTACCACTGGGTGTAGTTCATAAAAGACAGTAAATTCAAAATTGAGTGTTAAGTTATTAAATATTGCTGAATGTTAAGCAACAGATTGCAATACAAATTTAGAAAAAAATACTTTTTATTCACTTAATTTATGTCAATTATAATGAACTAACGATTTTTAGTTTTTGTTGTTTACAATATGAATATACTTATCGGCTGAACCAAGTTTCCTCTGTTTGATACAGCTAATAAATTACATTTACCACATATTCTTGTAAGCATACGAATATGTCTGAGATTTATGAATAGTGAAATATTTATCCAACCTAGTGTGGAATTTAATTGTGCAATATGCTTCTTTGGACTCATTTATACCAATGACACTGCCATCATCCGGAGTCGGACATGTTTTCTCTAAAGTTTAATCAACAGATATCATATCTCAGGTTGTATTTTAAGAGAACTATAGATCAAATTCGGTACACGGACATACAGTTGAGAGATCATTGCAGAAAATCCCACAAAATATATTTAAATCAGTGGTTGAGGGCTAAACCTCTCCTCTACTTCTGCATGTCGCTGTTAGTATTAGCTTGTCATTAAACTATTGCACTCCAGCGGTAGTAAATAGTGTTGGCTGCATATTTGTGGTACTTGCCTTTTTTAATTGGATCTTAGTTTAATATTATTATTTATCATTGATCACCGAAACTCGTATGCTACAAAAAACTCGATTCAAAGCTGGCTTCAAAAGATAGACGGATAATGAACCAACCAATCCCACAATACAACGTTTTCCGAAAAATGTGCATATGGTGCATTGACAGAACACCAATTCGTGCGAATCAATAGATTTGACTATAGCAGCGATAGTATGCTGTTGGCACAATCATGTGAAGTGTTGATATTATTACAGCGTCTAATGAAGAAGTTGAGTAGATTCCGCACATTTATTTGTGCGTCCATCGATGGACGCTTCACGAAGATTTCTGAAAGTTTGGAGAACTGAACTGAATTGATTTTGATAAAACATTTTCTGTTATATAGTCACTGCCTTTAGCATGAAATGATCCATTATTATTTGTCAAAGTACATGAATGTAAATATATAAAAGCACTCTGTAAATTAGGCACTTAGATTAGACTTTTCAACTGAAAGTTGTACCATGGAATACAGAAAAATAAAGTTGATTGACCTGAACCCCATCATGCTATTCTTTTTGAAGAAGAACTATACAAACTGTCGACCAATAAATTGAATTAGCCTGCAATTTTGTTGTTAATAATTTTAGAAATTGTTTGATTACAAGCTTGATGGTTGACTAAACTCATCTTCCTTGGATTCAGAATTTTCATTGATCTAACAAATTTCTCAGATGACATTTGTGTTCAATTGTTTCAATGTAATAAAATATAATAGGTTGCAATATTAATATATATTAAAATGTATCACAAAGTTTCTCCAAATAATGCAAACAATTGTTTCTCAAATTTCTGAAATGTTGGGCTCAGCATAAAATTCAATTAAATTTATTCGAATTTTTAAATGGGAAGCAAATTGAGAAAGATTTCTCAAATTACTGAGGATAATCCAGATGCAAACAATTGCTTCTTACTCATTTCACTGACTTAATTTTTAAATGTGGTTTCATATTATTTAATACTAAATCTGTCAGTTTTCTAAATAATAATAATAATAATAAAATCAAATTTAGATGCAGTCTTTTTGGGTCCCGGCAAACTCCTTTTAGTTTTCTTCAAAATTTCATGTGAATCTGTTTACGTCAATTAATTTTGCACAATTGCAGATTTCTATTGATGAGACTTAGGAAATTAAAACCTCATAAAATGTCCACAGAGCATGTGAAACCCATTAAAACCACCCAATTCAGACTGGTATTTCAAGTGTCGCATTCAAATTAATGTAGCTGAAATTGGTAATCCCCATGTAAGAGAATGTTGTTGTTGTTGCTGCTGCTGTTGTTGCGAATTTTGATAATCTTGAATTCAAATTTTGGTAACAATATTTATCATAGATCCACATAATCTCACACAATGATGCATGGAAGTGCATACACAACTGTGAGTAGTGCTATTGATGCATTCAACAACACGACGTGCAAGCGCAAATATGGAAGCAATATGCGAGAAGAGCGTAAGTATGTCTACGAAGATGATAATGATGTTGCTGATGATGGCAAAGTAACCTTAAGATTAGTGCTACTAGGCTCTGATTATGTTTATTTGTGTATGCGCGTGTGCGATGCAATTAATATTTATACAGGATGATACAATATAAATACGGTAATATTGCATCATCTGTTTGGAGACAATGGTAGTCAAGCGTATAAGGTTACAATGATGCGGTCATATGGGACGCAAGTAAGACAATAACAGAAGCTCCTTGAATGCTGATATTTATTTTGGTATATACTCGTATATTGAATAGCATGCCTCGAGGGCGAGTGGTGAAATTTTAAGGGGATCTAATAATTGAATATTATTTGATAATTTTTAATATTTATTTAACTTTTAAGCCAAAAATAAAACAATAGAAGTATCTGATAAATTCTTTATACATAAAAGTGTTGAATTTGGTGTTTTATGTAGTCAACGGAGGATCAATGAATTGACCTGTTGGTAAAGTTATCGACAAATAGACCAACAGAAATTGAAACAAATCTTGTTTTCTCAGTGCCTTAAGAAATTAAACAGTTCTAGTCATCTTAATTCAACCCGGCAGTAAAGTCCCCAAATGTGAAAATCTCAATTAATTGAAAATCAGAGCTCTGCATTCATGGGCTTGACAGTTAACTTACAATATTTAGGGGTACTTATTTAGGGGTTTCTCGTAGGTATCTGAAAACATATACGAATATTATTGTGTTTATACATCACATTATCAATCATGTCCACAAAACCGTGTGTCCTAGAATTATTGAAAAGATAAAGTTATAAAAAGAAGCATTTCCAGATCAAACCCATTTAGGCCACGAACCTGCAACTCCATGGCTGAGAGACTAGTTTGCTTTCCGCTGAACTACAAAGGCCTTCATAAAATATTTTCAGAAACATTTCTGCATTACTCGAATATTTGCCTATTATAAGAAATGGAATTGTATTTCTAGGTTGAACCAAAATTCATGTAGAAGCGTGCCTTTGCGGATAAGTTTTCGCAATGTAGTTTGTAGCGGTTCGGAAAACCTTTTAAAGAGTGTGATAATTTATCTCAAGATGAAATTGATGAGTTTGTTAAAGTTTCACATAGTCTCTGAAATAATAGAAATCTAACTAAAAATACATTTCTATCCCGACATTAAATTATTGAGTTTGTTAAAGTTTCACAGGGTCTCTGCAACAAAGGTACATTCTAACCATATCTCTCGGCGTTCTTTTTAAAGTGTGTATCAGAAAGAATCAGAGACCAACATATCACATTCTACTCTAACAATTCTCGTAGTTCTTTTCTTCTATAAATAGTCCCTGTTAGTGCTAAATTCTATTAACTCAGAGACTATTAAGTTCAACTCGAGCTGGAGCATTTTATAAGATTTTCCAATTAGGTCTGTTATTTTACATTTACGCTCGTATGAGGTAATCTGCAAGCTTCCATTGTGTGCTGAGTGGGAAGCCTCATGCGAGATAATTTATCGCAAAACCAATTTAATTTCATATCGATGCCTATGCAAAAAGCAGAAGTTCTATTCTGGCTGTATTACTGGCCGCATTGTTAATTTACATGGAAAATACTTCAATTAAAATTCGGAAATTGAAGTAAAATTAATGAAGTGTAGTTGCGGTGACAGCGCCGCAAAGTCATTTCCCTTGCAGTGAGACCACCCCAAGGCTCCATAATTGAGCCCGACACGTGTAATTGCAGCTGAAGCCATTGTATCCGTACCAGTGGTGATGCCCACAATCTTCAAGGAAAATGGTACTACATTGAGCCAGTGATACTAAGTGAAACTTCGGTTGCTGCGCTTATAATAAGGCGAGCATATCCTTGAAAGCGAACATAAGACATATTTAATAATTGAGTGAAGCTGATGTAGTTGGGATTTCCGGTCGAGCATTCTATGATAACTATACGAGTGTGTGCACTCCATTGATGAGGAAAGTACGCTTATCCCTGCGGAATTGAATGTATTTCTAGTGAAGTAAGAACGGTGCAACTGCAGGTACTGTGCTCATCCATGTGGTTATTTATAAGGTGTACTAAATGCAAAATTTGCAAATGCTGGTTTGTAACTTCACCTTATAAATTCTGAGCACAGAAGTTACCCGCATGTGGTTTGAACTGACAGGCCAAACATTGGGAAGCAGTGGGCATGACTGCTTGTAGATAAGTTACCGCTTTATGCGTTTCACATTTGACAAATGAGTGATCAATCTTTCCATATTGGAGTGGGAAAGAACGACCTCTCTGCTCTAGTCCGCTTCTACTCGAAGTTTGCTTTGCCATTGCACATCACAGAACTGTGTAATGAAATAAATTTCAAACGAACTCGTTCAAAGTCCTGCGTTCAGTGTCTGGTATGTTGGCACATACGTCTTCCTGTTTGTCATACTGTCTGTTCATGTCTCTCACTTTGTCTTCGTACTCGTTTCGCAGCTAAATTTATTGACTTTTGCATCTAAGCCAAGTTTCAACTTGTTGGTTCGTTTTACGAGTGTATCATTGGGAGATGCTTTCAAGTGAGTTCTGTTTATTTACCATTTTGCATACAAGTTTTTTTGTGTGCGAGTGTGAATAAGTGCAGAGTAATATGCCACTTTTTTCTTTTATCTCTAAATACTCATCTTTATGTGGAAGTGGAGATTTAATAGCACGGATTTTTCGTTGGAAGAAGATTCGAACAGAAAAGTCAAGTAAAACAATATGAAAGTTCAATTCAGGTGATAACGATGGAATAGAGCAAATATCAATGGAGGATATATTGAATAGCTTAACATTAGGTATGCAGAAAACTGCAATATAATCTATCTATTTCATACTAAACAAGGTGATTCCTTGCTATATGAGCTCCTCGATGCTTAAAGTAATGCTGCTGAATCATTGTGAAGTCAAGTGTTGTGCAGCTCTCACATATGGTTATAGTTTTCAGATTATGAGGAGTACAGATGTCCATCATTCATTTGCCTCTAAGCGGTTTAGCAGTGAATCAGGGGAAATCAATACTTCTGGCAGCAAGTATCAACGAGCCCCAGCATCTTGGACATATAGAAACTATTCACAACCAGGCATTAATTTGATATAATAATGCATTGGGTGAACGTCTCCCTTACTGTTACCATTTGCTGTCACTTTGTATTCGATGAATAATGGAAAAGAAGAACTCTCTTTTGACAAACCAAACTTTAGTAGTCCAAAGCTATCGCGGAAATATATATTGAATCCATTTGGACGAGGAGGACTGGAGAAAAACCCAGGTGGTCACATCTGCATGACCGGTGACTATCAATGGGCGTTTTGAACGGTACGAGCTCTTATATTGACTTCAACTTCGAGAGGATGGTTTCGGTCATACCAAATAGTGCAAAATACAACAACATAAATTTATAGTGTCCTGAGACCTTAAAACACGCACCACTACTGTGTTATGTATAAAATATACAAAATAAGTGCAGAAATTCTGACGGCTTCTCCAAACAAACTTAAAATCATGTGGGTGCCTGGCCATTCAGGCATTATTGGCAACACACTTGCGGATACAACTGCCAAAGAAATGATCAACACTCCCACAACTACCTCCATTTTCTTCATAAAAAGCGATATCCATCGCCTTATAGCTCATCAGAGACATACTAAGATAGCGGTTGATTGGGTGAAGTACAACCACCACTATTCAAGAATCGACCTTAACCGCACTAAACCTTGCTACCCGACGTCAATTCCGGTTAACTACATCACTCCTTATACTCGCCTTCGTATTGGACACATTATCATCACCAACGCACACCTATTGGATGGTGGTCGTCTCAACCAGTGCCCATTTTGCGAGTCAACTGTCAGAGTGATACACCTACTAACTTTTTACTGATTTACTCTGCCGCATCTAAACCAGCCCACATTCACCAGCAAGCTGATAGCCCCTGCCGCTAGCATTGCTTAGTATTATTTATTAACTGTTTTTACTATGTAAGCTTTAATACAAAAAAAAAGAAGTGCATGCTTAAATACACTATTGTATCCTACAGAGCTATATATATATAGTTCTCGCAGGACTTTTTTCCGAAGGGAGGGGAAATCTTCAAGAAGACACGAGGGGGTACGTACCACTCAAGAACGTGAGATTTTTACTCACTAAAACCACCTCCCTAACCTAACAGTTACGCTAAGCCTCAAAGTCCTGATAGCGATTTAGGAAGGGTAGTAAACAGATATGCAAAGATATACTCGCGATTTGAAAGAATAAGTGTTTTTTTCGATTTCAACATATGTTTTGATTCATTCAAACAAATTTTGATGAGTATCCCAAGATTCCACCAAATATCTGTCACAGATCTTTACAAAGCTTTTAGATCCGAACTATCGTTTTGCTTTATAAAGTCAATATTAATATTCAAAGAAATTTTTTCCAATTTATACAGGTCTGAAATTAGCAGTAAATATATGCCGCCTGTATTCTGCATAGTAGCTCGAAGGCCCCACATGCAGCATCAATTACTATGTTAACAATTGAACTGGTATTATGGTAATGGGAATTAAACAGCCACATATATAAGAGGTAGGTTTGTCCTTTGTACGAAAGTCTTCTAATCATCTGGCTCTGTCTCAAGGTCCAGACAATGGCTTTGGAAAATTGCATTAAGATATCTCCACGACGAAATACAGTCATAAAATGACGCTGATTACTAAAATCTATAGTGTCATCTTAATTTTATTACAAAACTGTTGAATCGCACAAATTCATCATAACCTCTTTTCCCTTTTTCAAGTAAAGTAGAACAATTCCACCACCTACATACATTCATAGTCCTAACTGGAGACCTAATAAAATATTTATCAATTTAAATCAATCAATCTAAACCACAAAGGGATGGTCGGCAAAACTCCACTGCACTGCAAAACTAAAGAGCCCACGCAGAACTTAACAAAATTCTCATATATTTTGTTATGTAGTTGCCTTTCTGACAATTTTTACCAAGCTCACTACTTGGATTTGTGTCGCTGGATTGTGTAATAAGCAAACAATTCCTTCTTCAGTTAGAACAATTGGCTATACAAGTTTGCTCGCTTCTCAGACTTCGTCTTCGCTTACTATTGCTTCAGTTAGTCAGTTGTTGCACCTCAATATTTTACCTATATCTGCTTCAACTGCCCGTTGCAAATACGATGTCCGCTCCGCGACGATCACTAATTAACTCTCGTTGCTAACACATTAAGCTCACACAATTATTTTTTTCTATTGCTTCCTTCTTTATTTCCTTAGATTAGTTGCCTTATAAGAAGCTATTTTATAGCTCGCACCTCCTGCTCTTCAGCACATTTCCGCAAGAATGCTATTTATGTATTTCTTTCAGATTCACATTGTTTTGCTCATCATAGGTTGCTCTATTGAAAAGTGTTTCTGACAGGAGATTTTTTTCACATCTTTCCATATCGTTCGGCTCTCAGGCTAAGATCCTTTTTACAGATATGGGTGCCGTTTGTGGGGTTTCCTGAGGAGTACTCTCAATCTGCAAGCAAATACTCCATTTCTCCAGTGATACCAGCCACGCCACGCCATCTGCTAAAGAACACAGAAGATTAATGAACTGATGGATGAACAGTTTCTGGTAGTCTATTAAAACAAAATCAATAATATTGAAAAGTTGAATGAGACCTCAAAAGGGCCATACGAAAATTTATCAATCCCCCTATTATCAATGTATGTGAAGTTAGACAAAACTGTGCAATCAAGCTGAACCTCTTTCTCATTTCGTACGCATACGACGCGTAGCCAAAGAAAATTTCTCTTAATTGGTACTTTTATGTCAATCGGTTTGATGGGCCGCTCAGTGACATGAGTTCAATCAATGCGCTTCACGGCAAAACTTATGGCATCCATCTTTGCCTTCCTATGGAATGTCAACGGCGTATTCATCACTGCTTCATTACGACTTTCATCATTTGATCACATCTCTGTAGCGGCATTGCCACATTTCCATCCAGATTTCAAATGTGGATTTCGAGTGAAGTTGATGCGTGCGTACTTGTCGGCTTCTGCTAATTGGCCTTTGCTACTTATTATCCTTGCTGTTTCTCCTCAGCGGCGGCAGCATATCAAGTGAAATATGCATGCGTACGAGGCAGCTGTGTTTGCTTGGCATTGACCGGGTTCCTTTATGCGTTCATATCATACTAATTAGAATCAAAATGCAATTGCATTTGCATTGCTTGATGAAGTTATGAAATTAATCAAAATATTCTCTTTACTCGAGACTTCTCTTTGGCTGTGTTGAAAAAAGGCATGGCATGTGTGATTAAAGCTCATATGTTAAACACATTGTTTTCAGCTGACATGAGGTTTCTGGCTTTGTGACCACAACACTGTGGCATGCAATTTAAAAAGTTATTTACTTTGGGAATTGGGTAAAATATTTCATAAATATTATTTCAGTTACATCCGCACTCTCAGTATTGTTAATGTTTGCATAGCATGCTGAAGCCCCTACCTGTCCATACCTACCACTGCTTTGACCTTTTCCTGGCATCACATTTTGTTGTCGATTTGGCGGTAATACCTTAGAGGAACGGGGGAGACAGAGAAATTAAGTTATTTGAAATTGTTTGAAAAACATCACGGCAAATATCCAAAAAATTTAAAAAAAAAAAAAAAAAAAAAAAAAATATATATATATATATATATATATATATATATATATATATAGATATAGATATATATATATATATATATATATATATATATATATATATATATATATATATATATATATATTAGGGTGACAATTAAATGTATGGGCAAGTTTTTTTTTTTACTTTTCTTTGGTCTCATCCTTTTTTTGGGTTGAGTTTTATAAAAAAATAATCCCTGTAAAATTTCAGGGCCCTAGGTGGAGGTTTAGGGGTCGCGTCGGCCCCCCAAAGTTACACAAAATGCGTTTTTTTTGTTCTGTTGTGTTGACTTTGTAAAAAATTGTTGTTGACTTTGTGTTTACATGACTTTGTGTTGTTCATTTATGTGTTTACAACAACTTATTCATACATCATTTTTATCTAATGCCAATATTTACTGAAATAAATTTAAATAACCTTGTTGTGATCTAAGCCTTCAATAATCTCTTTTCATTATCATTGCTCTTAAACAAACCATAGTTCTCTTATACATTTACTATTTAACCTTTACATTCTTTTCTTACTCTTTTTTTTCATTCTCTTTGATCTTAACGTTAACATAACAAGCTACTTGAGCATAATTGCCTTTTGATTTTCGATATTAGTTCAGTTGTTATCTAGCTTTCATCTCGCTGTCAAGTCGTTTCTCAAGCATTCGGCTTCAGTTAAAATCTCTCTTGTTGTTGTAAATAAAGCAAATATAATTTGTACTTCAATTTTAAACCCGTGCGTTTTTTTCTTTATTCGGTATAATAATTGGCATATAAAACCATCGAAAAATATCGTTGGTTCAAGAAACCTATTAATAACATTTACTTTACTCTATTTATTTGCAGTGAATACTTGAGAGTGAAAAGTCGACAATGTCTTCTACAATTTTACGTGAACGAATTTATTTAATCGGATATTGTTCAAATTCATTAACAGGAAATAAACTTCCATCAAATTTAGAGTTGTTGAAAGTTTTGTTTTTTAATTTACGTATAGTGAAAAAGAACTTACGGGAAAGTGCAAATTTAGTTGTGACAGAACTATTTGTATTCTGGGAAAAAGCCCGCATTCCCACCAGAGATAAACAACACTGCATAAGTAAGGTTGAGAAATTATACAAAGAATGGCAAAGTATGCAAAAAGATTGTAAAAAGACGTCTGAGTTTCATAACAACAAAGTGAAAGCGTGGATAGAAAAGTTGGATCAGCTTTTTGACGTGGCACATTCCAATGCATTGCAAATGATGTCTATTGAAGAAGATAGAGCTTTCTTGATAAGTCAACGGCACCCTGGACGCCCAGGCTTTATGTATGGCATTGATTACGAGGCAGTACGAAGAGAGCGCCAAATTGAGAAACGTAAACAAAATTTGATGAAACAGGTGGAACGAAATAATCATGAAATTGCATTAATTGGTTCGTTGTATTTTATTGTTTTTTTTTTATTTTTATTTTCTTAAGACTTAATCCTTTTTCCTAGATGAAACTGCAGAATTGCTCTCATCTGAATCAGGAGGGGATAATAGTTTTACAAGTGCAGAATGTGAACCATGTTGTAGTCAACCTCCAGCCAAAAACCTTAGAGGAAAGAATAAAATAATAACTCCAAAACTTGCGGCCGCATTGGACGCCTGTAAAATTAGTGACAGATATGCAGTTCATATAATAAGTGCAGTAGCTGAATCTTTGGGCCACAATATCGAAGAGTATGTTTTAAACCGAACGTCTTTGCACCAGGCAAGGGAACAAATCCGCGAAGAAAGAGTTTCAACATTGAGAAAGAAGCTAAAATTAAATGAGCTGGATACAATCTGCCTACATTGGGATGGAAAACTTTTGCCAGCGCTGACGGGAAATGATAAAGTTGATAGGCTGCCTATTATAATAACGAGCGGGCAAGTTGAACAGCTTCTACAAATACCTGCATTGAATTCTGGTACCGGAAAAGAACAGGCATTCGCTGTGTGCGATGCAATTTATGAATATGGCCTACAAAATCACATTAAAGCTCTAGTGTTTGACACAACAGCGGTCAATACTGGGCGATTCAATGGTACTTGTACCTTAATAGAAAACAGTTTGCAAAGACCACTTTTGTGGTTACCATGCCGGCATCATATATACGAGATAATTCTTAAATGCGTTTTCGACGAAAAAATAAGCTACTACGGAAGTCCCAACGTTAAATTATTTGAGAAATTTAAAAATGCTTGGGCTAAAATTAATAAAAGCAACTTTGAGTATGGCCTTCTAGATCCCCTTGTGAAGAATTACGTGAACGAATCAGCTGCGCGAATTATTAATGCTGTAAATACTGTCTTAAAGGTAAAACAACCCAGGGAAGACTATAAGGAATTTCTGGAACTGACTTTACTATTTCTGGGTGAAAAACCTAACAAGTCACACCCAAACAGCCTATTGTTTCGCTCACCAGGAGCTGTTCACCATGCCAGATGGATGGCAAAAGCCATTTATTGTCTTAAAATATTTTTATTCCGCAACGAGTTCCAGCTGTCAACACTCGAAATAAATGGACTTCGTCGAATTTGTATTTTTATTGTTGAAGTCTATGTTGAAGCGTGGTTTTCTGCTCCTTTGGCTGTTGAAGCGCCATACCAAGATTTTGTATTTTTGCGCAAACTGGAAAATTTTAAGAATATTGATGCTGAAATATCGCTCGTTGCGCTGAAAAAGTTTAAGAACCATTTGTGGTACTTAAGTCCTGAGGCGGTTGGTCTTGCATTTTTTGATAATAACGTACCAGTGTCTACAAAACAAAAAATGGTTGCAGCTTTGGAAAACGATTGTGAACTAGAGCAGAACACAAAACGAGTTAATGTAAATGGTAGAGAAATAGCTGAAATATTCAATGGCGGAATTGAGCAGTTCGTCTCGGTCGCAACAAAGGCATTATTTGAAAGATTTCAAATAAATACTAATTTTTTAAAACTTAATCCTGCAAAATGGCATCAGGACCAGTCGTATAAAAAAGTGGTTGAAGTGATGAACAAACTTAAAGTTGTAAATGACAGTGCAGAAAGGGGGGTCAAATTGATGGAGGAGTTCAATGAATTGTTCACAAAAAATGAACGTCAAAAGCAATTTGTTATTAAAATTGTGAGTGATTATCGGAATCGGTTTCCAGATTGTAATAAAAAAACATTGACCCAAGTTCTTTAGACTTAATCAATAAAAACATGCACTCTAACCAAAGTTGTTAATTTATTTCATGTTAAATTTTTTAAAAGGTGATTGTGAGCATTTTTAAATTTATTTCAGTAAATATTGGCATTAGATAAAAATGATGTATGAATAAGTTGTTGTAAACACATAAATGAACAACACAAAGTCATGTAAACACAAAGTCAACAACAATTTTTTACAAAGTCAACACAACAGAACAAAAAAAAACGCATTTTGTGTAACTTTGGGGGGCCGACGCGACCCCTAAACCTCCACCTAGGGCCCTGAAATTTTACAGGGATTATTTTTTTATAAAACTCAACCCAAAAAAAGTATGAGACCAAAGAAAATAAGACTTTCGAAATTAACTGTCACCCTAATATATATATATAGATATAGATATATATATATATATATATATATATATATATATATATATATATATATATATATATATATATATATATATATATTTTCACAGTTTTGCTACGATTCCTTTAATACAAACTGAATATGACATATATCACCTAGTACAATATAAACTCAATGTATCACCTAAGTAGAAACCAGACCCGTATAATCGCCGAGTACTGAACTGGGCATTGTAGAGTGCCGAATTAGTTTCCTTTTCTATAGGTGACCTTTTAAAAAAAGCTCTGCAATCATACAAGGGCTGGCTGAAAAGTTGTTCGTATGAGAACGGAACCAAATATTTATGACATATTTTAATTTTGGCCATATTTCCTTGGAAAGTTTCTCAACTTTTCTGCAGCGTCTGCATCCCTTCCAAGAAGTGATCATTGCGGAGATTTTAATAATAGCTATTTTTGATGTCAATTATCAGGTATCTGACTAGGAAAATCTCGTGCTTTGGATAATTCGTCGAAGTCAAATATGTAAAATATTGTGGAAATTAGATCATATCAAACCCAAACTTGTCCACTTTTGGAGTTCCTGAAACACGCATTGATATAATGACGATTATCTGTAATTGCTTTATTCAATCCATCATTTTCTTCCTCCATGGTTTTTAATCGCCATTCAGTCATAACTAGGTTTTGCATCTTTCCCAGAATTACTGTTACAATTGTAATTCGACCAAAGTCGAATCAAAGGCATTCCATCATGAATATCCCCCCCTGAGTGCTTTCTAAATGAAAAAATTCTGTCAAGCTCCGAACTAAAAATTAACACGTTTTGTTTGCATTATCGCGGTTCTTTTTATACTTGAATAGCTTTGTGCGAGACTAAATGTCAGAACGACATGAAATTCGGGTACTAAAAGTATTTAAAGAGAGATATGTCCAACGAAGCACAGGTGTTTGTCTTTGTTTTTCTCAAGAAAGATACGATGAAAGAAACTTGCAAGTCTACTGGAAGAAAATATGGGCTGGATATCGAGACTGAATCAGAAGCACAGTTCCAATCAGATGATAGCTTTTTCATTCCAAACGGCAGAGAAAAATGAAGAAATGCACCGCAGCAAGAAGTCATCTTCCCTTCGCAGTACATAGTACACAGTAATAAATCTACAGGTCAATTATAGCCAAACAAAATGCATGAAGAATAAAAGAGAATAGTATGGAATGGATATGGAAGTAAGCTACAATTTAAATGTAGCAGCCCGAACGCAAAATAGAGGTTTGGTAGCCTGTGACTGATGATACATTTATTTATATATATATATAACTTTATTATTTATATATATATATAACTTTGTTAAATATGTACATAATGTAATGGATGCTAAGGAGAATTGTTCCACATGTTCCTAATTAAGAGAATATAATTAAGACGGAATGTCCAGTTGGACAGATTGTAATTTAAAAAAAACTACAAAAAAAAAAATAATAAAAAAAAAAATAAATATATATATATATATATATATATATATATATATATATATATATATTTATATATATATTTATATATATATATATATATATATATATATATATATATATATATATATATATATATATATTTTTTTTTTTTTATTATTTTTTTTTTGTAGTTTTTTTTAAATTACAATCTGTCCAACTGGACATTCCGTCTTAATTATATTCTCTTAATTAGGAACATGTGGAACAATTCTCCTTAGCATCCATTACATTATGTACATATTTAACAAAGTTAAATTTCATATACATTTCACATATTCATTATAGCTGATTTCATTTCAATTAATCTTAGTGGATAAATCTGTCAAGTAGGTTCGAGGGTACATACGAGTATCTTTTTAGGTAGTTTGTTCTAAGATTATTTCATTTGGTTTTATTCGCCACTTGTCTAGCTATATCTTAATTAAGTTCAGATTCACCTGCAACCGCTTCGAAGCTATCTCAGAGTCTTTGTTGCTCGCCATTACATCAGTATCATCTGCATACGTTGCGGTGTAAGTGAATTCAAACAAAGGCAGATCAGCTGTGAATAGTGCGTAGACTCTACACTGAGCACAGGTCCTAAAAACACTTCCTTGTGGAACACCAGCTTGGATTGAATGAAGGGTAGTTACGTCTCTGTTAACTTTAACCATGAATAATCTGCATTGTGAATAGGATTTTAATATGGCAAATTAGTGATAGGGTAAATGCATTTTCAGTTAGTGCAGAAATCTTTGGTGCCAAACTTTGTCGAATGCATGGGTTACGTATTCGAATGCAGCTGACAATATTATTTTTTCTAGTGCGTTCCGTGAAAATGCATATACAGTAATCTGGCCGCTGGCTAATCCGGCGCCCCTAATCATGTACATATAGAGATCATTTTTATCTCACCATTTTTATAATTTGTCGGATTACAAGATACTCCTTCTGAAAAAATGCCGGACTACACGGGGTCGGTGACAGCACTCTATAGTCCGACAAATTTGATAATCCAACAACGCCTTGCAAAATGTTTGTCGTTTTACCGGGGGTCGACTGTATACGATTTATTTACTCTATCGTTTCGTGCTATTTCCGGAATCCAAATTTTTGGGTAGGAATAAGCTGTTTTAATTCGATAATTGGGAGGAGCCGCTTCAGTAGCCGTTTTGAAATATTTTCGATATTATAGGTAGGAAGCTTATGGGTCTATATGAGGTAACCACTTCTGTCGATTTCCCTTGAGAAGTAGTCACGTCGGTGAATCGCTTTGAATAGTTGGACATCGCATTGTAATTTATAGCCGCACTCTGGTAACTCTTTTAGGAGTCTGCTCGTGATAAGGTCATATCCCGGCGCATTTTTATCTTTTAATGTTATGTTGATGGTTCCTCTAACTTCGTTTAATTTAAAGTAATGGATCGGAATATCCATTTGATATGGGGTGGCTAGTAATCCATTTATTTTGATGCCTTCTTGTTGATATTTGCTTGAAAAGGTTTCAAAAACTTCCGATAAATGAATAGTAAATTTTTGTGCATTTGTGCTCGTATTAATTGGTGCCACATGTGATGTTGGTTGATTTAATTTTTTGTTGGCTTTCCATAGGGAATAATCTAAGGCCTGTAAAGGAGACAAGCTGCTGAGGCAACTTTGAATTTCTGCATTTTTCGTTATCTGTAAGACTTTTTCAGCTGCTTTATAGCGCTATTGTTCCCTGTTTTATCACTGGGACTCGTAGTCATTTCCCAAATTCGATGAAGTCTACACTTTTCTTGTAGTTGCTCGTTAACAGCCTGGCTTATGATTGGTGCTTCTGATTGCTGCTGAGTTCCAATATGGAAGACCAAGCAGCTCGTGGTATAGTTTTGTGGAATAGCTGTAGACCAGATCCCAATAATGGTTTGTCGATACATTTCCCAGTTAGTGCTTTTGTTATGCAAATATGTCTTGCTTTGCTCAGAACCTCGGAGAATAACCGCTGAGTGATCTGGTGACAGGTCAGGCATGTCTCCAGAAAATCGTTTGTTTTTGACACATCTTTGAACACAAAAAGTCAATAACGTCTGGAAGCTTGTTTGTAGCCGTTGGCTAGAAGGTTGTTTCCCCAATTGATAAGTGGATCAGCCTGTTTGGTTGCATCGTTTTGTTGCCTTATATAGGTTACGTCCTCTAGCGGTTGTTATTTGATGGATCTTTATATTGATGATATATAGATGTCTGGATAATAAATGTTTAAATTAAATGTGTTAGTAGTGGTCGTGGCAGAAAATATTTGTATTCCACATTTTTCAAAATGGCCAGTAACTACCAAATTGTGTCACTATACCATAAAATTTGACCGAAGCTATATTAATTTTAAAAAAGGTGCCTATAGTGCGATATATGGGAAGTAGGCGTGATATTTGTCCAAATGGGTTCATATATGCAATTGGTTCTGTTGCAAAGTTCAGGCTATTTTTTGCAATAAGCCATTAAGATACTTTCACAGACGTACATACAGACAGACTAACGGATAGCCTTACAAAATCAAAATTAGTCAGAAAGTGAAACATAAACGAGTGCATACTTTTAGGATACCTCTATTAAGTGCAGCTCACTACGAGAAAGTTGTATATTAGTCAAGACACGATATATTCGAAAAAAAGGTAACTCAAAAACCCTCTTGAAAATTCTTTTATTGTGTGATAATATTCGATTGTAGTGTCGATAAGATTCGAGAATGATTCAAAAACTTATTTTATAGTGTAGAGAATATTCTAGACTTTTCTTCTTCAACCATTCGAAAGGTATATAAGCCACACAATTCAAAGAAGACGCAGTTGAATTTTAATCGGAACAGTGTGTAAATCGTGCATTTCGTTTGTAGCAGTTACAGTATTAAGAAGTAATAAAGTGATTAAATGAATTATTAAAGAAAGTGCAATTGTAACAAAGTAAACTTTAAGCCTAATATTAAGTGTGTAAATGGCAATAATTAAATAAAGTTAATTATTTTAATTTAATCAGCGTTTGTTTGATTAGTACATAATTCAGTAGTGCGAATCCGAGTATTGAGAGTTAAAGTAAATTGTCAGGAGGACAATTCGTGACAGTATAAATTGTCAGGAGGGCAAGATCGTAACAATATATATATATGTTGTGAGGACGGAAAATACTACAAGTATTTTCCGCACACAGAACTCATACCCAGCATGCAACATCCCACAGCCTAACAAAAAGTAACCACCTCCCACGCTAGATGCAACAACAAAACATTTACGCACAGACGATCTGACCAATAAGCGTAAAGGATTTAATGATCTCAGAAACGTAAAGTGTTATACTGAACACTACAGCGACCAAAGGCGGAACACGGAGAAAAACAAGAGAGAAACACACACAACACATTCAGCAGGCGGAGTACAAATAAATATTTATAACAACAACAACAACAGTACAGCGACCGAAGGCGGAACATGGAGAAACAGAAACACGTCAACCGATCGCAAGCGCAAAGCAGTAAACAGGCGGAGTACAAATAAATATTTATTGCAACAGCAACAAAACTACAGCGAACGAAGGCGGAGCACGGACAACGAGAGCGCACCACACATACGCGAACCGATCGCAAACGCAAAGCTGTAAACAGGCAGAGTACGAAGAAATGTTTCTACAACAACAACAACACGACAAATAACAGCAGCGATCAGGCCACACTACTGCAAGCAACAACTCTGCTGGACAACTAGAGGTATTACAACAAGGTGGTTAACCAGCCGAAGTTGAAGGTGGCCTAAGGACAACTGGACCACAATAACAACAAGCACTGATCCCAAGGCAAGCTTTCGCTATATAAGCGAAGCGAACTGGACAGTGAGGCACTCTCCGATCCAGCAGCAGTCAGGCAAGACACACCGCAGCAAGACTCCAGCACCAGTAGCACCAAGGTAAAGTATACTCTTTACACAAGACTAGACTTATACCGACGCTAAGACCGAGCCACGAGTTTATGGTTCTACCGATTCTCGGGGAGACTAATACGTACATATAGCACCGCGAGTTTATGGTCCTACCGATTCTCGCGAAGACCAGCACTGCCAAACGCGACCACACAGACGAGACCCCAAGCGATTAGCAAGTCCAATTATTTAAGTTAATTAAATTAGCAGAGTAAAATCATTTAATTCTAATTAATTTAGCCAAACTAATAAATTAATGTGAATTAAATTAGTAATTCAATTATAAACAATTGTAACTAAGTAAATGAATTAAATAAAGTATAGCACATATAAGTACACGCCCGCTTTCTAACATTAATTTCTGTATACGACCCCTGGAACCCAATGAGTTTTACCCCAGCCGAAATAGAGTCGTTACAATGTTCATACCTACCACGCCCCCTTCAAGTAGTTGAAAACTGCTCAAGCATACAATTTTAGTATACCATTTTCCCCTTGTTAAAGAGTATAAAGATATTGTTACGCAAATGGCCTCCTGACAATGTATACTACCTCTCAATATTCGAATTCGTACCACTGGATTGTGTAGTAATCAAACAATTGCTTGGATAAATGAGAATAATTAGCTTTATTTAATAATTGCAATTTACACTATTAATCTTGGCCTTAAACTTTACTTTTAATTCAATTTTTCACTTTACTTTCAATACTGTTACTGTTACTATTGAAATTCACAATGTACACACTGCTATGGACACTGTTCAACTTTGTCGATTTCAATTGTGTGGCGGCCTATATACCTTTCGTGAATTATTAATAAAACACTTCTTGAGTTATACCTCAAGCAGATATCTTTATTAAATGAACTTGTGAAGAAGCAATATTTATAAGTTTGAATTCCATTATTTGGAACGTTAGGCGCCTCTTGGAAATAATTAGGTGAACAAAGGAAAAATGTTATTATGCAGCAATTTTTCTGTAGCTGACCCAATTAATGAAACCATGAAGAAAATTATACTTCGCTTGGAAGCAAGGATATATTTGGTTACAAAACCCAGCTGGCATTTCTATTTGTTTATTGAAGTGCAACTCAAAACTGCTGCCTACGTCATCTCAAATCAGCACTACTTCACTTCTCCATCATAGATTCACTTCTCCATAAGATACAACCACTGGCTCTCTGTTACCGCATATAACTCGAGTGCTGAACCAGAACATGCCTAAATATTCACAACACTTCGAAATAAGTTTCGAGAAGATTCCAGAGCATGCCTCCCTCCATGCATGTGTATTTGTGGTGAAAAAGACGAATAGAGTATACCCTGAAAGTATGCAATTATTTATGTTTCCATATGTTCACTGCCATACATGATGTCACCATTTTCAATATGGTAAATTATTTGCACATGCCGGGAAATATATTTTTCCATTTATTCGTACTCAATATGACAAATAGTAGGAATGTGAAAATAAATATTCTGCAAGTCATTCAAAAGTGTTTAAAATGGCGTAACTAAGTATATTATATATAAAGGATATTTTTGTAGTCGTTTTTTTTCTTCTATTCTTATTTTTTTCGAAGACGTGGTTTTAGGTATGAAGATTCTATCAACTTGAATGGTGTTCATAAACTCATTTAAGAACGAAAGGCATTTTTTCGAAAGGCATTTTTTCTGGGAGATTCTTTATAATATTGTGAGTTAAATTTTCAGTGACCCTTGTTATGAAATAGTATTTATATGAGAGTAGTACCTAGAGTGCATTAGAATTGAAGGGTACGGGGTACTTTTACTCTTTGAGTAATTTTCTGAATAATTTATATAACAGAAAATCCAATAATCTTTGACGATTTTTGAATATATAATTTCTAAATACGCTGAGGTTTAAATACAGTTTGTTTTTTCAATTAATATACACAAATGTATCATGTCTGACATTGTTAGACCGATTTGGCAGTGGTTTCGTAAACACAGTGTTGTTTTCATTCTGGGTTAAAGTAAGCATAAAAACCATTTCCTTGTCATTTGTGTACTCCTTCTGAAAGTTCATCGCAAACTTTCAAAAAACACAACATGATTTTATAAAATTTCTTATATTTTTAATCTTATTTACACATAGCGAAATAATTCATAATTTATGTAAGCACGTTCAACAGACTGGAAGGATACATATTTTTGGCAGTGTGCAAGTTCAGCAGCAGTAGGCCCACCTTTTTGCTGAATAACTACGAAAACATTTCGTGACTTTGTGCCATCTCTGCTTGTCAACAAATAAAATACACAGTACACTCAACAGAAAGTGTTGGTAATTGCTGTAAGAGGTGTTATCAGCAGCTAATTGCGTATTAAATTATATCCTTGTTATGCTGTGTCTCGTTCACATATGAATGGTATGTTATCATGAGAGCGCCATCTCCCGACACTTATGCTAACTAAATTTATTAGGTAATTGTGGCAACTTAACAAGGGTGAACCACATATAACCTTGGTATGAAAAGTAATTGAGACATTGGCGAAGGAAGTGAGTTGAGACAGAGTCATAAATTGTAGAGTGGAAACAAAAGAGATGAAGCAGTTGAAGGATATATATAAGTTAAGCAGGAATTCATAATGAATTTTCATGACAATATAATTAATATAGGTATAATATGGTAGAGTTTTCAGTTCATGTTTCTAATAAGAATGTGTGAATTTTTCGTATACCGCATCGTATAGAAACAAACTTTAAATCCTAACAGATTTTATATATAGATACATTAGAACAAGCCACTCTTCGTTATTTTCCACAGCTTACAATATTCTCTTCCAAAGCAATTAGTGTCTTCTATCTTGGAAGATATGCCTTAGCAACTCCTATATTATTCAAAAGACTGATGAAAAATTTACCGAGTTTTAGGGACCAATAATTTCGCTTAGAGGGCAAACTCATTATTATTCTCATCAGCTGCTTTTGATTTTGAGCAGGATTTAGTCAAACTTTCTTCAATAAGCTTACGCACAATTTTATTTGGCTTTATGTACAGAAGACTTTTGTTCTGTGCTTTTGAATATTTTATGTGCTATCAATTTATTGTCTTTGTTTGCTTTGACATTTTTATCTTCTCCTTTTTCTTTTTTTCCATGTTGTGTATTTCACGTGTGGGAGCGGTGTCCTTTTGTCATTATATATTATTGTAAATTGATTCATAAAGTTGTGTTTTTATACTTTAACGTACTCTTTCTTTTATTAATATTTAAGCACAACTTTAATGGACACACTCAGCGTTAGTTATTACCAAAGCAATGATCAAGGCGACTGTAATCAATCCAGTTGAAAAATGTTCTGACAAGCTCGAAATTACTACCTGAAATTTAGTGATGGAATCTAAGGAATGTGGCTTGGGTGGAATTTGCTGCATCCACAACTGTTTCAAAATAAATGTTCGAATTTCCTTTTATTCAGGGAGGAGCAATTAGTTAATGAGCAATCAGCTATATAATTATAATATAAAGAATTCACCATTACCATAGGACATTCCATAATTGTAGACCTGAAGCATCGATTTGCAAATTTGGTGTGAAACCTTCTTTGGGTTTGTATTACTATTTACGATTTACACTAACACAAGCCCAACCAACACCCCCCCCCCCCCCACCCCGGATATTTGTCATAGATGTAGTTTCAGACTAAACATTTATGTATTTTTGTCAGGAAAGAAAAGCAAAGATGCATCAGAGTAACATGCACTTCTTTCCTTGTCATTGAGATTTGATTTACTGTTACGGTTTTAAGTGCGTGTAAAATTTAGTACAAGATCCAAGAGGATTCTTTTGGCCTTATGGCAGTAGATATAGCCGTATTATCAAACGAATTTTTGTGATGAGGATCTGATTTTGTATTATTATCTTGAGTGGAGGCTATGCGATTTTCAGTCCGTATGTCCTGAGTTCAAATTAGGATTTATTAAACACCAAAAGCGTCAAAAAGGAGGAATTTTATATACTAGAGAAGAATTGGATCGTTTGGTGTCTCACTAAAAACAGATTATATCATGACTGAAGTTAAGAACGTAGACCATCTAAAGATATATTTTGGTATAAATCGATTCATAAGTTTTTTTTCAAGCGCACGTGACTTACAAATGACTTATCGAGTCCAATTCGATTGACTGAGGATTTGATTTGTAGGACTAATTAGGAACTGCAGTCAATATTCCTGTGGGCATAGAATAGCTGCGTAACTTCAAATGCTTCTAAAACTAAAGCAGTAATGACTAATCGCTAAAACTATAGTCTAGAAAGTTTTCCACCTGTATTTCTAATAGGTCAAATAGATATTCCAGGTCTCCAAAGCATCACTAACATACTATGAGATATATTCAAGGGAACAACTGGAACTTGTCTCGAACAAGTTCAAAGAGACGAAGTTACTATATTAAGAGAATGTGCCAGGGCACAGAGGATTCGTCGAAAATGAGAAAGTGGGGCTTCGGACCCTGGTTAGGAAGTGAACCAGTTTATATAAAATGGGAGTTTACGATAGAAGCCGAAAAGTATTCTCACTAAGAGTACTTTCTTACACTATGAGTGCCTAAAACAGAAATCTGTTTATTTTAGTCCAAAATGGACAACCCAATTTTTCAATTCAAATACTTCTGTTTTAACAGGGAGCCTCACTGGCAAATAATACCTGAGGGAGCATCTAAAAAAACTTAACAGAAATATAGAAGGCACTTGCATTTTATGGTCGCAGGCGGGAAACCACTGTGCATCCTTCGCATCCAACTGGTTCGGAGGCGAGAAGGATATCTGCAGAGCTACTGGCCATCTTATAAGCGCTAAATACTTTAGATATACAATTAATTCTGAAGTTACTGACTAAACCGAAATCAGCTAGCCTCTAAAGAAGGGAGGACTTGAATTTTGTACCATTCTTGTAGTTTCCAAATGGCCACGCCTATAGGAAGATGACCGTCTTTATATACCAAAAATTTGTGTATCATATTTTGTCACTCCATCTTATGTTAGGGTCATATTCCTAACATTTAACAGGAGCCACTGCAATAACTAACTCCGAGTAACACTACAGTATAGTGCCTTTGTAGTAGTCGATACGACCGATTGTAACTATATCTGACCTGTATCAGATTGTTTATAGTTGCAGTGTTTATATTTGCTATGCCCACCTTAAATGAGTTCCTCGTAAACAGTCTGAAATGTTGCCGCTTGACCAATGTGCGATGCATTAATCAAGTTTTCATTCGTTTGCCCAGCGCAAATGTTGCATGCATTTGAAATTTATTTTAGTTGGCTCCATAGCGGGCCTCTGTAAATTTGCCGCTGACCGAAAAACCGAATTATGAATTTTCAATTTTGTGGCTATTGCGTTGCCGTTGCTGAAAAATGGAATTTGCCCGGCACCACTTGCAGTCAAAACTAAACACGCTATTTGTATTATTTCAGCGCTGGTTTTATTGTTGCACTCCCTCAAAGTGTGCAATACACACAACACACATACCCGCACACACTCGCACAGAGGCGCATTACTTTTTATGCCGCGATGCATATGGGTGCGTGCATGCGTGCGAATTTAGTGCTGCTGGTGCGATTGGCATTGCCATTGATTGCAGTTGGAAATTGTATATTTTTGTCAGCGATTTACTGGAAAAGCAATTTATCACAATTAAATGACGTGCAGCGTTGTGGTGGACGGAAAATTTTTGTTTGAAGAGAGGAAATTATACTCAGTCACAAATCGAAATTGCGGAATGAAATGCGAAATAGAAATATGGCAAAGAGCTTTCTCTGCAATCATACCAAATTTAAATTGATGTTGAAAGTTGTAAATAGAGAAATAAAGTTTAAAAATGCCAGGAACATTTATCAATGCTATTTGCCATACAATTTCAATGCTGTTTTCAGTTTTAGTTTAATCAATCTAATTGAAACACCATGTGAAGACTTTCACAGATACATAATTTCCAGTTAATTACGATATATGATAATAACAGCCTCGAGACAGGTTTTTTTAAAAGAGCAGATACCAACCAAGAGAACTTTTTATTTGCTGTCTGAAGGAGAATAAACTCGCCTTTGATTGGGGAGCGAGTAAAGCACAAAAAAGCAAAGCGCTAAGGAGCATGTGTTCTACCATAAATAGCTCGATGATCGGAAGCGAAAGCAAACCAACAGGTTGCTAACTCCGGACAAGTATATAAAGAGCTGCTTAGCACAGAAAAAGGCAGTGTTACCACCCAAAGAAATACTCATAGAAATTCAGTAGGGAAAGAGTAAGTCTCCACTTCAATGAATTATAATTAAACTTGGACGATCCGATTTTTTAATATATAAAATTTTCAAAGCACAAGTAAACTGCTTATGCAAGCACAATTATCTGCACTATACATCTTCTTGCAAAAATTTGCTACTAGAAGTGCATTGAAATTGAAAATCTTGTCTAGACAAGAGCCTCATGACTTTGGTTATTTCCAAATTCTAAAAAATATACCGGATCAAAAAATAATCGCTCAATAGTGGATTATATGATCCCAAAACGATATTTTGATCGTAAGTTTGAGACTATTATCTCAGACTATGATGAATGGGACATTGGAGGACTTTGGATCGATCCTAGAAATCTAGAATGATTCAGACGGATAAAAAACAAATTCTGGGGTCTGTGCAGGGTTCTATGGACCCAATTCCAAAATCTCAAATCCCATGGGCAGGCGGCCTAGCGCCTTCAGGCTGAAACTCAAGCAATTTCAATCTGCGCAAGGATAAATCTGAAGGATCCAATACCAAAATCTCAGAACCAATGGGCAGGTGGTCTAACGCCTTTCAGGCTGAAACTCCAGCAATCTCAATCTGTGTGAGGACAAATCTGAAAAGGGGTATCAAGGGCGCCCACATAGCTATCTATTCAGATAGTCAAGGTGCACTACAAGCATTAGGTTCATATTATTTAGAATCGAAACTGGTGGAAGAATGCTTCAATAACCTACAATCTTTAGGTGCAACAAATAAGGTTGCTATTTTCTGGGTCCGAGTCATTCAGGGATTGAAGGCAACGAAATTGCTTACGAATTGTCTAGGGCCGGTCCTGCAGCACGCCAGAGCCAAACTGTGGTATTAACTTGGCGGCTGCTAAGCCCAGGGTAGACAACTGGGAACATCGTCTCAGAATTTCACACTGGGAAGGGATAGAAGGACTTCGCCAAGCCAAAAAGACTGGTAAGGCCATTCACCTACAATAAAGAACTGCGCAATATGTGCAAAGCAGACATAAGAAAAATAGTAGGCTTTCTATCAGGTCATTACTACCTGAAATATCACCTGACTAAAATCAACATGCTTGACTATACGGAGTACCGACCCTGTCAAGAAGAAGAAGAAACCACAGAGCACATACCGTGCTAGTGGGTTTCGTTGGAAATGACTAGAATTAACATATTCCACCGCAACCAGCAGGCTCTGGAAGGAAACAAATTTGGTCGTGTTGTGGACATTCTCCAAAAAAAAAGCGGAAAAGATAATCGAACATAACTTTGAACTTCCTTTCTTTAAGGAACATCTAGGTAGAAAAGCACCTCATGACTTAAATTGGGATGATTTGACATCACCAAACGCACGAAATGCTGTCATTACTGAAAAATACCGGTACTAAACAAATAGGGTGTAGTAAATCGGACAGTTGTGATAAAATGGATCACTATTGCTAAAATGTAGAATGACCAAAAAGATCGTTTAGGACTTAGTGACATTGAGCAAACTACTACAATAAAATTATAATTATTATGCAAGCACAAACAAAAAAATGCATTCGATTTTGAAGATATTTGGATTCGGAAACCCCACAACTGGTGATAGAATTTCTACAGAACCGCCAATGCTTTCGTGTACTTCAAATGCAGCCTTTTGGATATATGAAATAAAATGATGGAAGGGATGAAAATATGCAAAACTTTTCTAATAAAAAATACATAAACATTTGTTAATAAAAATTGGTGTTTTCAAATTCATTAAAATAATTCATCAAAATAAATCATTTTTCGTTTCAAGAATGCGTCACATTTTTATTTTACAGATAATTACAAACAAATGCGGTCAATGTCTTTTTTATTTTTGATTGTCCTAGAAAAAGGGAAACAACGCTACTGCGGGAAATGCTGAAAAAACAGTGGAATTCTCGTATGTGGGATTCCACAATTGACTGCATACAACAACCCCGCTGCTGATCCTGATAAATTTTCTGGTGTGTATAAAAAAAAACTTACAATTTTTTTATTAAAGTCGTCGTACGACAGAATAACAAAAGTCAGGTTTCTCTATCATTAATGAATTCGAAAGCGTGATTAAGTTGGATATTGCCAATGGCATTTTGTGTGTTTTTGATAGGCAGTTGATTTCACAACGTGCCGGAGTGCCTTTCAATATTGCTGTGTGTGTTTTTATCAGTAACTGCAACTCACTGTCGTGTCACTAATTATCATTTGCCCTGTTGAAATCAGTTCTCATTTATTATTGTGGCCATCGCATAATTTATATAAGACAGCGAGAAAAATATTATTGAAAATCAATTTGCATCAATCTTTCCTTCGATTGGGTTAATTGGAGAACAATTCATTTAATTTCAGTAATTACTATTACTTTGTATACTGATTTCGTTAATTTAATTAATTTAAATCATGTACTCGGATTCCGCTGTTTTTGAGAAGCATATTTGAATCAAGCGCAGGATATGAGCTTGAAATGCTTCTATATAAATCTGTTTCTGTTCGAGTCGAACCCTATTGCTAATGTTAATTATGACCATTCCTCGCAAACGAGATAAATTATGGTAAAAAGGTATAATAATTATATAAATAATTTTATACAATTGGTAAAAATGTGTTAAGAGCTTACTGACCCGTCTCACCGCTTAAGTGATGGGAATTGGGCGAGAAACGACAGTGAAAAGTGTATGTTGTTCGTTAATCACCTTAAAGCGGTATTTTCCCCTAACCCGCCAACAACGAACTTTCAGTTTCCAACATTGAGTATGAGATCTAGTGAATTTTCGCTGGTACTGAAAAAGAAACATGTATTTGAAGCGGTGTACAAACACTTAAGTATCACAATGGGCCATTATGTGTGCTCAAGTGTACTTTTGGCAAACTGCGCGGCCACTCATACCTACCTACCTACAAACACTTAAACATTAATCCCCGGGCCTAGACAAAACAACAGGTAGAATCATAAAGGAACTGCCACAGTCAGCTGTGATCCAACTGATGCATATTTTCAATGCTATCCTTCGTATTGGCTATTACCCAACGGACTGGACGTTGTCCAAAATCATAATGATTGCGTAACTAGGTAAGGATAATACATACATGTCGTCCCATAGGCCAATTAGCCTTCTACCTCTGCTTTCTAAAATATTTGAGGAATTACTGGTTAATGTAATTAACCCAATAATAGCTGATAGTCAAATGATCCCCCAACACCAATTCTTCAGGCTTCAGAAAACAACATAGCACGATAGAACAAGTTCATCGGATCGTCACCATTATTAGAAAAACATTTGAAAGTAAGGAATATTGCCCAGCTGTTTTCTTGAACATAACTCAGGCTTTTGAAAAAGTATTGCAGGAAGGACTATTATATACAATTTACAAACTAATGCCCGGAAACGTGCATAATTTCCTGCTATTTATCACAGAGGAAATTTGTGGCATCTCAAAAGGGATTCACATCAAGCCCATGTGATACCAAGCCGGAGTGCCGCAGGGAAGTGTCCTGGGACCACTACTGTACTTGCTCTACACCTCAGATATGCCGACCTGCAGTCACACATTCACTTCAATGTTTGCGGACCACACGGCCTTATTATGCTCTAATGCAAGTCTCACAGGAGCTACAAGAAACATCCAGATACACCTTAACTCTCTGGAGGTATGGCTGGCAAAGTGGAGGATCAAGATCAACGAATCCAAATGTCATCTTCACTTGGCAACTTTCCCCTCTCTTACGCTAAATGAAGTAACCATTACCCAAACTGGTAATATCAATGATTCATCTTGATCGAAGGCTCACATGGAACAAGCATATAGAATCGAAAAAAGTCAAGTGAAAATCAAACTCTCTTGGGTTGTAAAGCAACACTCGAAACTAACCCTTGAATACAAATGCCTCCTACCTCCTTCCATTATAAAACCAATATGGACTTACGCAAATCAATTGTGGGGCACTGCGTCGCCTTCAAACATCGAAAGACTGCAACGCAGTCAATCCAAATGATTAACCCTCCGGAGGGTGAGACGGTCCCTGGGGACCTTTTTCATTTTCAAACTGAAATTACTCCTTGATGGTCCATGGGAAGTATACCCGACCCCCACATGTATTCCAAGGAAATTTCAAAGCGATCCGACCAATAGTTTGGTCTTCAACGAAGGCGATATAGCACTATGTTCATATGTGCCCAAGAAGAACAAAGCGGTAATTTTGCTGTCGACACAACATTATACTTGCGGTGTGGACATGCAAACTGAAAAGAAGAAGCTGTTTGCTATTTTGGAGTACAACGCCAACAAATCGGGCGTTGATACAATGATACAATGGATAAATCAAAACAAAAAAAAAATGTAAAAAAAATGCTTTTTCATATAAAATTGTACTTCGTATAAGGGCAACGGATGACTCAACCGTCGGAGCGTTAAGGATCATCACGGAATCGTTTTCGTTTTTTAAATACCACTCCATGGTATTTAAAAAACGAAAACATTCACAAAGATTTGAAAATACTCACTATAAGGGAAGAAAGTTATCTACAGAAGTTGGAACTTCACACAAACACGTTGGCAAGGGACTTATTGGAGCTTAAGAGTTTAAAGGTCATTTGCGTCTAAAAAGGAAATATACCCTAAATTTGTTGTAATTGCAATTGTAATTAACTTTGTGTAAAGATTTGAATTGATTTGAAAACAGTCTTCAAATGTATTTTGAGTAATATTAATACTCTGATTAATTCTGTTTTGTTCGGACCTCTGGTGAAGAAAATATTTTTAAATTAGTTGTTAATATTTTACAACTTATTGTGAGTTTCTATTTTTAGAAAGATTCAATAAATTTTTTAATAGGTTTGTTCTTTTTGATATAATTTGAGTAATCTTAATTTCGACATCTACAATTTATAATTCACAGAAGACCATATCTAGACTACCGTCATTGTAACCAACCATTGAATTCTGTCCCCTTCAACAACAATGAACTGAATTTACACATTATCCTTACCCTGCTGTGAGAAGTCCTCATCTGTTTCAATAGCACAATTAATTTTCGCAAGTGTATTAGATTTATTTTTGAAAGGAAAATAGAAAACCTTTCATCTCTTTCATTATATAAACTGAACATGATTTATACCACGAAATCACATTTTCAATAAAATAAAAAAATTAAATGTTCAATACCAAAGGGAATGTCTAATGAATTGGCGATGAAAAACTTATTTATGACCAACTATGAGTAAATCCCATAAACAACAGACAGCGAGTCATAGCAACTAATCATGTAGGACGGTAGCCCTTTATTGATACTCTTTAGTTAGTTCTGGAGGTGTGTAGAAATGAACTGAAATATAGCTGGAATACATAAAATGGAGAGTCGTCAATATATTTCAGTAGGTGTCCCTTAAAAGCCGAAGGGATCATTGAATTAAAGTGAGAATGAAACTTGTTTAAATTGTGTTGAACTATGTAGTAAATAAATTTGGTTAACTATTGTTTAAAAAAAGGAGTGGAATTAAATAAATATACTTAAAAAAAAGTACAACACAATTCAGATGAAAAATAATATCACAGGATTACAAATTCGGGTTAACTTTTGTTTTGTACCCGAGAAGAACAGAGCACTTCTTAACGTATTTTTGCGCGCTGAATTCAAATCCGCAGCCAGATTTTCGCTAGGTCTTCTGGATTTTGAGATTTTGCATGTTGGCAGCATTGTGCTGTCACAACAGCTGTCAGTTAGTTAAATGAGTAGCGAGTTCACTTCAATTTTACGGAAAAAGTATTTGCAATAGAAAAGTGACATATAAAAATGTCCAAAAGATCGTGCAAAGTCAACCCGAACTTTTTGTTGTTATATTGTTGAAAAGAATGGCAAAGTTATACACATTCGTTGAAAACTGCGTATCTGGTTTCGCTGTGGGAGATTTAGAGAAGCAGTGGACGTCTAAATTGTTTTGTATAACATGTAGAACAAAGTTATACCGATGGTCGATGGGCGAGGAAATGTATTTGCCTTTCAAAACGCCAATGCTTTGGATAGAACAGAAAAATCACACCAATGACAGTAATTTTTTTCCACAAAGTCTTAGGTATTAGTACAAGAACTGTACGAAACATAAAGTATGCCGACGCATCAACAGCATCGAAGCCAGTTGAATGTTTACACAATGATCCATTACCGAAGTGTCCAGGTGTCAGAGGTGTGGAAACTTCTGATCCCAATACGGGCAATGGCAGCGAAATGGTGTTCAACGAAAGACTTTTAACAACACAGGCTGAACTGAATGATTTGGTCCGCGATTTGCATTTATCCAAAGGAAATGCTGAAATACTGGGATAACATTTGCAACAGTGGAAATTTCTCTCAAGCGAAAGAAAAGTCACTCAATCAGAGAAAGGAATACAATGCTATTGCCATTCTTCGAGAAGATAAATCAAATTTGTTTCAGCAAAGTCATCAATGATTTATTTCGAAAAATGAATCAACCATACGTCAAAAATGAATGGCGACCTTTCATCGACGGTTCTAAATACAGTTTGAAGGCCTCTCTCCTGCATATTGGAAATAAAAAGCAGTCGATTCCAATTACTCATACCGGCAAAACCATGGAAATTTACGAACCGATGAAAGAAATTTTGGGATTGAACAGAAAAGGCCTCATCGGCATCTTTCAGGAGCATTGTCCATAACTTCCTTGGGAACCGGAAAAGTGACAACTACATGCAAATTGTCGCGGAACTGTTGCTGAATTACAAGAGAATCGGTGCTCGTATGTCGCTAAAAATTCATTTTCTGCATTCCCACCTGGATTTCTTCGCGAAAAATTTAGGTGATACGAGTGACGAGCAGGGCGAGCGGTTGCATCAAGATTTGCAGAGAATTGAGAGAAATTACTAAGGTTTCTGGGCCGAGGGAATGATGAGCGATTATATTTGGAGTTTATTACGTGAAACTGACCCACAAGAATACAAACGAAAGGGTTACACCGCCCTAAATATATAAATTTTAATTTATTTTAGAATAAAATGGCTCTGTATGGTCGAAAATTGCAAATTTCAATTATCTCGAAAACCTGACGACCTGGGGAAAAACGGACCCGGATTCGGAATCAGCATCGAAAATTACCCTAGGAACTTAATTTGGTTGCTCTGTTACAAATCAGTTTATTCCTGTGTATTTAGAGAATAAGTTTAATTATTTTCTGAAGTTGTGAATACGAATTTACATATCATAGTCATTTTACTAAATATGGATAATATCCCTAATTTCACACAATTTCTGAGAATTCTATAATCAAATTACAACCACCTCAACTTAATTCTATTATTAAATAAAATTATGCTCGCCACAAATTGTTGTTTTCGTATGGTGTTTTGATAATGATCGATAGTTACACGCGAAATTATTTCTTGAAATTCAGTTATTATCATCGATGAAATACTGTATTCAACAGATATAGTATCGTTTGACGCCTATTGTTCACCAATTTCACATTAGCTTATCGTCTACGATACTTGAAGCCATAAAAACATCATTGGTTTAGCTTTTCAGACATAGCGTCCAATATATTGGACAATTACTTTGTGAGAGTAACAAGTATTCTTTTGTTAAAAGGTAGTGATACAAACATCGATAAAAATTCTTTAGGAATGCGTTTAATAGATTATCCAATAAATAGGAGAAAAACTGTTTCTAGCTGTAATGCTCCAAAATATAGTTGTCCCATTTACAGGACAAAAGTACTGCGTGGTTGTTATATTTTGGTTCATCTTGAATACATTTCTGGACTGTTTTTAGTCTCAATTGAAATTTGATAACTTTGCCAAACTTTGTAGATTTGCCAGACCTTCGAGCACTTTGGCGACTTCGGTGTCCAATTAAGCGTCAGTGTGGATTTGGTGCAGGGAACTCCAGTTGCAAGAATATATATTCGAAAAAAGAATTTGGTGGGAAGTAGGTAAATGCATGAACTCGGGAATTATAGCGAATGATACCACAAAAGTTCGTGCAGCACCTTATTTCTATTTTTCCACATATTTTTAATAAATTTGCTATTCAAAGATGATCTCTCAGGCGCTGCTTTTCTACATGTAAACTCCAACTCAACCAAAAGTTTCGACATTAAAAAGAAACTATCATCAATATCAGCGGAACTCTTGGCCATTGACAAAGCCGTAGTCTTTGCAATTGAAAATAACCACACAAAAATCGCCATACTTACAGATAGCAAAAGTGGAGCACTAAATCTCCTAAACCACAATTCCAATAATTTCATTGCCTCACAAATAATATCAAAAATTTAAAATAGCACTATGGAGTCATAAGATATTCATTATATCCCAGGCCACAGCAGAATAAATCTCAACGAGTGAGTCGATAAAGAAGCCAAAAATGCAGGTCATGAAGGTGAGGAAGTTGACTTCCCATAGCCACTCCAAGATGCAATAAACAAGATACAGCATGAAATCCAACAACAATGGAAAACGGTATATATCAATCTAATTTCTGAAAAAGGCACGAAATATGGAGAACTGTTTCCAGATATTTTAAAAAATACTTGGTTTAAAAAAAAATAAGAACTTGAATCCTAAAGAATTCAAGCAAACTAACCGTATCCTATCAGGACACGCTTTCTGTAATAAGACGCTGAAGAAATTATGAGTAATTGAAGACAGAAACTATTAAGTTTGCCAATGCCCTGAAGACCCAGAACACATCATCTTTCATTGTACTAAACACAATTTGTCAAGAAATTCTTTCGGAGCACTTATACAATTCAACTCTCTAAGAACCCTAATCCAGACTACGCCTTCAAAATATTCACCGACTTTTTAAAGGATATTTATATCTACATCCAACTGTCCAAGTTTGGCCAAATAATTCTTCAACGCTGAAGTAACTTAAATTTAAAAAAAAATTAAAAAATAAAAAAAAATTTGCTATTCAAGAAGTCCGAGCTGGCTCCGACCAGCCCCCAATGTCATTTTGATGAACACTTCTTCCGAGGAATCGAAACGTGCAAAGAACTTTTGCAGCACTTGAAGGCCTCTATTATTATTCAAATGTTCAACTTTCAAGTCAATTAAAAATTGATCTGTGACTATCAAATCTACAAGATACGATTAAAATGCGTCAGCATCGAATTCAAAAGCATCGAATCGACTTTTATATATTTTTGGATGACTCAACAGGCGCTCGTTGTGTATAATTTTGAAATCTTTTTCAATTTCTTCAAAATTAAACATTTCGTTTTAATAAACAAACCATGATTTCAATGCAATGAAAATTGGCAAAACGTGAAATTTCTTCATTTTGACAGATTAGTAACTGGTTTATTGCCAGCTTTTTGTAACTTTACATTTAAAGCATGTCTAAAAGCTGGGTATTATGAATAACAGAGTTTCTTTAGATTTAAATTAAGTGCTATTTATATCCCTATATTTTTGACTATGACTACGCGCAATTATCACATATTACATATTATCAACATAACATTTATTTGTAATATACATACGAGTATATATTTCCTATATTATGCTTACATTATATTATTATAGGTACTAGTAGCCATTCCCTTAAACCCTTACATTCAAAATTAATTTCGATGTATGGTATATTAATAATTTATATAAATAGAAATATATGACATACAAATAGGAAAAGTCAAGAGAATTTTACAAAAATTGCTCAAAAACGAAATGAGTGTATCTGTTAAGATTTTAAAACATCTACTTCATTTTTATTCTCTTTTACTACTATTGCTTCTTTCACACAATTTCTACCCAGTGCTGTTCAAGCTATAAGACAGCTTCTCAAAATTCCTTAATAAGTGTGTCCAACAAATTTATATCTTTTCATCACTGAAGTGATTGTCTAACGCATATCTACTGATTGTCTAACCCATAACTACTCGGTTCTTGTAATCCGAGAATGTAATATTCAATCAAAAATATTGGTTGAATTCGCATCTTCAAGTAGTATTAAATAATATAAATCCACATTATCAATCTTTTCAATGTGAATATAAAAAGTAATTACTCAACGGTTTGTGATAGTCTCATTGAAGACACTGAAGGCATTTGTCGTTAAATCCATTTGAATAACGATCTGGTTCAGTGATTGAAATAAAAAAAATATATCTAATTAGAGGAGAAATAGATAATTTTTTAAATTAATGCCATGAATAAGAGTGGAACCTTCAGAACCTGAAGTCCATGGGACTGCAAATAACAACCAACTTACGATAGCTATTTTAAATAGAAATATATCAAAATACCAGCAAATCTTGTAAATTTCAATCACAAAAATTCTATGAGATCTCAGTTCTCCTAAAACAAAACAGAGATACAGAATTTATACTGATGACTAAAAATGTAAAACGTAGATTCATTAACAAAGGATTCTTTTTCTAATAAAATATCCATTTTCTTAAATAACGGAATCTCGGTATCTCCTGTGGACTTATAAAACTCAATAAAAATTTACCCAGACGAACACATTGCTATATAACTATTTGATAGAAAAGCGCGGTTTAGAAATCGGACTACATCGACTACGAGATACAAAAATTCAGTCATTAATATTGTATAGAGCAGGTGGTATGGATGTGTGTGTATAGAAGATCAACCCCCCATAATTACCGATATTTAACACAGAATTTAGAATGGTCTCATGAATATTTCTGTCAACTTTCGTTAGTATACATCAAGAGGAGAGAAACTGTGGCTATTTTAAACCTGTTACAGATAGGTGCATTTACCAAAGTTGGGTGTGCCATTTCCCCGATTTGATTTAAATTACAGAAAGGTTCTGTTTTAATGTTGTCGCAATGCTTACACGAATTTTTGTATCGAATGGTACGGAAGATGTTGCTCACAGACGAGTATGAATAAATCGTCTCAGGAAGTGAGGCTTATACATGACATCAAAATGTTTCATGAAGTCAATGTAAGCATTTTCCTCATTAATTGTGTGAACAATACATACACACATAGTTAATACCTACTTCATAATGTACGCAGCACCCATATGGGTTCCAGCAACAAGCTACAAAACGTATATGAGATGTGTCACAACCGCGTACAGGCTAAAAACAATGAGAGTATTGTGCATTTAGGACAGTCAGCGTCATAGGAGGACGGAAGAACTCACAAAATGTATGGCAGGAAAGATGGGATACGCGTATATCCACCAAAGGACGCTGGACTCATGAGCTGATCCCAAATATATAAGTATGACATGGTGAAGTTAACTAGCACCTAACGCAATTCTTATCGGGACACGGATGCTTTCGAAAGTATGTGTACAAGTACAAACATGTGGAGGACCCATACTGCCTGTACTGTGTTGGCAGGTATGAGAATGCAGAACATGTGTTGGTGGAATGCGGCAGATTTACGGGTGCAAATCGCCTGTTTGAGCGTTATATAAGAGAGAAAGTAACCCCAGCTGGTGTTCTCCGGTATATGCTTGAGTCACAGGAGGCCTGGGATTCAGCAGCGGATGTATTGGTCGGCATCATGAAGCAAGTAAGATACGAGCAAAGCGCTAGAGTTTTAGTGAGCTAAAGCCGTTAGAATGACCAAGATACGAGAGTGAGGAAAATTCTCAGCCAGCCCCGTGAAGTAATACCTTTAGGGACTGGACGAGGTCTCAACAATAGGGATAGTCTCGCTCTTAAAGTTCGGTAAGGGCGTCTATCTTTTTACAGCTCCATATTACGACTCTTAAGTGAATACCCATCAGGCATCGCAACGGACCTGGCAGGTGTATGTATGGCCTTCACGCTCCACCAGTATAACTTAACCTAACCTAATCTAAGCTAATCAATCGATTTACAAATTAGTTGATTGAAGTCATCCCTGGTATACGTTAGAGGAACAGAGATGAGAAAGAAAAGTTTGGTCAACGAAACCTACAAAATTTGAGCATGGTTTAAGTACATTAAAATATGCATATATATATTTAGTATTTGGCTTGGAATATATATAAAAACTTATAAACATTGAAAGAAATTTCGGTAAAACTGGTTATGTAAGGGATATTTATCAACTTAAATAAAAATATATTTATCTCCCATGCTGGTTGCTCACTGAACTTTGGAATTGTGTATTAAAAATCAAAATTAATTTTGAAATATTTTGTATATGTACAAAATTCATCACTTAATTATTATTTATGTGGCATGCGATTCGCAAATAGTGCGCCATTGTGCAATGCTTTGGAAAAGTGTAACAATTAAACCGCGTGCATTATAGAAGTGTGTTGTACTTGAGGTTGTTGCTGTTTTTGGGTTTCAATTATTTTCAAAACTAATTTAGAAGTATTTCAAATAGGTAATTGTAAATTGCTGCAAATGCGATTGCAAATGTCAACGCAATTAAATTAGCTTAACACAATTAAAACCGGGCAGGTTGACAGACAGCATTGCGATACTTGAACAAAAAAGTTTGGAATTGAAAGTTCGTGATGCAAAAACTTTGAATTCGAATTAAAAATTAACTATTGAATTAAATATTCAGTGGTGGAATTTTAATCTCTTTAATGGCATTAAAATTACTCAAGCGCCAAAAAACAAAATTGCTCGAGCTCAGTGTTTAAATTAGTAATTCAAAATATCACAAACAATTTTAAAGATTAATCACTTTTTGCATGAAAATAGTCACAATTTCTTGTATGACAGAAGTGGCAATTTGTGTGCTTAGAGAGCTTTTCCGATTTTATCATTAGTTTAAAGTGTCTGTTGTATGTTTCATTCTTTGATTCTTCAATCAGTATTATTCACATTGTTTTTATATATCCAACTCATATTGATACGAACTTTACCTTATGTTAATAGTTTGTTCCATCGGATTATGTTAAGTAATACAGAAACATTGAAAATGTGGCTTAGTTTAAAAACTGTTAAGGATTATTTCACTCTTAATGAGAAATCAGTCGTGTCACTTCAGATTGATACAATTGATTTGCATGTGCAGCGACATGCACATTTTTATTGATTTTCAGTGCTTTCGAAAACATTCCAAAATATTCGTTCATATTGTCTATTAATGAAGATATGGTAGAATAATTGGTGACCCGTTATTTATACCTCATATAATAACAAAAAGAGGCCACATCAGTGACTTATAATTTTATCGAGAAGAAAACAGCAGAAAATAAAGAATCTTGTTTGCTTTGTCAACTGAAAATAAAATGCATATTTACCAGCTGGGCGTTACAAGTGCCTACCTTAACAGCAATTTAAGTGAAGAGTGTTATATGCAACAATCTGAGGGCTTTGTAGATGAAAAATATCCAGATGTCGTTTTGCAGCTCATCATCATCATCATAATTGGCGTACAACCATTTCTGATCATTGCGCGTTATTAGCCTTCGCCAGTCGTCCCTGCTTCGCGCACGCTGGCGCCAATTGGAAACACCAAGTGGTGGTCTCCCCCTCCTGCGTCCGCCACCCGGCGGCATCGATTCAAGCACTTTTTTCGCCGGAGAACTTTCATCCATTCGCACAATATGAGCCAGCCAGCGCAGCCGCAGTGTTTTAATGCGCTGAACTATATCAATGTTGGCGTACAGCTCATACAGCTCGTTGTTCCATCTGATTCGATACTCTCCGTTGACGCATATAGGACCATAGATCCTTCGACGAATTTTTCTCTCGAACGCCCCCAAAGCTCGCTCATCGTTGTTTGTCATCGTCCAGGTTTCGGCACCATACAGCAGGACGGGAAGGATGAGGGCTTTGTAGAGCGTAATTTTTGTTCGTCGAGAGAGGGCTCTGCTTCTCAATTGCCTACTGAGTCCAAAGTAACACCTGTTGGCAAGAGTGATTCTTCGCTTGATCTCCTTGCTGACATCGTTCGTGGTGTTGATGCTGGTTCCCAGATAAAACGAAGTCCTTCACAACTTCAAAGTTGTAGTCGCCAGATTGTCGGATCACCCTTCTTGTGGATTGGGCAGAGCACACTTAAGTTCCAGTTGCTAGGCATGCATTCCTCCGACCATATTTTGCAGATGAGCTGGTGCATGCGTTTCCTGAGCTCATCGCCGCCAGCCTTGAATAGCTCCGCTGGTATACCATCAGCTCCGGCGGCTTTGTTGTTTTTGAGCCGCCTAATAACTAGCAAGACCTCGTCATAGTCGGGGGGCGCTACTTCATGTTCGTCGTCAGCAACTGTGGGGTCGGGTTCATCTTCATTGCTATCATTAGCGCTGTCGCCATTCAGCAGCTTCGAGAAGTGTTCCCTCCATAACGTGCGTACGCTCTGGACATCCGTCACTAAATTCCCGTTCTCGTCGAAAAAAAGACGTTTTGCAGCTACATAAAGCAATTTACGGGCTTAAACAGTCTGAACGTGAATGGAACTTCAGCGTGTAAAAACGAGTCGAGTCTATACATATGAAATATTGAAGGCAAGTCATGTTTTATTGGAGTTTATGTATATGATTTATTTGTAGGTAGCCAAAGCTTAGAATACAGCAATATATTTAAAGCCGGACTGATAAATGAGTTTAAACTTGTCAACAAAGGATTAATTTCGCATTTCCTTGGCTGGGAGATCGAAAGATGCGGAAATACTGGTGCAATTAAAGTATGTCATGCCAAACACAAACGCAGTTCACTTGAACAATATGACATGGTCAATTCTCGACTTGTATCAACGCCTTTGGATGCAGGGTATAAAGTGGACGACGTTGATGAATCTGATGAAAAGATCGGACAGACTGCATATCAACAGTTGATTGGCAAGCTGTTATATTTATGTAGTAATTTCTACTCTTCTTGATATACAACAATCCGTGAGTAATTTGGCACAATATAACTCCAACCCATCACGCATACAAGAAGTTGGTACGAGACATATACTTCGCTACTTAGCAAAAACAATCAATTTAAAGCTAAATCAATAGAGGGTTATTCAGACGCTGACTGGGATGGTGACACCAAAGATAGAAAATGATATTCTGGGTTCGTGTTTTTGATGAACGGTAGCTCAATATCTTGGGAGAGTAAGAAACACAGTGCAGTGGCGTTCAGCACCACTGAAGCATATTTATCTACTGCAATATTTTTTTGAGCGACATTTTAGAGGAAATTTGTAACCATGCGGCAAATAAACCTATTTTGATAAAGTGCGACAATTTAAGTGCTCAACAGCTACCGTAAAATCTAGTATACCGATCGCGTACTAAACATATAGACATAGGCTATCATCATGTACGCGATGAAGTATCCAAGAGAACAGAAAAAGTAACTTATATAGCATCTGACGACATGGTTGCAGATATACTCACCAAAAACTTATCAAAGGATAAACACTTTAAATTTGCAAACCTTTTGGGTCTTTAATTTTGAAATAGTAAAACATATCGTGTTGAGAGGAAATGTTGAAATAATGTGGCAACCCGAATAACTGTCACACATTCTTATATTTTAATTTTCTTTCTTCTTCCTTATGTTTTGATTGTTAGTAGCTAAAAATCATTCGTCGATTTGACTTTAAATAAAAGTGTTTAATCTTAAAATCTGCGAAAACTTTTACTTTGCGAATATAACAAAACGTAACCACTTTCAATTATCTAACAAAATTTAGATACAACTTTTTTCAATGCCGTAATGGATATTTCGACCCAATATTTAATAAAAATATATTCATATAGTTGGAAAATAGTAGATTCTTCTTTAAATCATTCATTACTTCAGGTCATATTAAGCTGATTTGAGACGAAACTCTTCAGATTGCTCTCTTTTCTATTTCACTGTAAAGTATGTAATGTCATATGAAATATTCAACCAGTTAATTAGAAGAATCACGCAACATAGATAGTTTTTAATTTATTTTCATAAATGTGAATCTATACTTTTTTTTTGGACTGGTCGCTGCGCATAAAAGGAGAGTGGAATGATTAGAATATTTTAAATACTTGAATATTTTTACTACTAATATATAACTTCATGAAATAAAAGCTGGAACTGAAACACGTGCAAAAGTCACCAAAATATAGCCAAATTAATATCATCAGTGGGATAAGATTCATTAGAATGACAGAATGACAGAACTAACATTGATGCCTACAAATAAATGTATAAATGTATAAATGTACAATTAAACCCAATCTTATAAAAGCTGCCTTAAAATTTACTCATTCCGAGAAAGGTCAGTAATATTTGTCGCCTTTTCGACCGATTAAATTAGACTATTGAAAATTTTTGCTTGCTATAACAACAGAACAATTAACATATAGTTATCTATTTGGGTTCAGGTGCACCAATATCATAATACCAGGAATATGTAAAATTGTTTCAGAGAAAAATATCACTTCGAGGAGAAGAAGGATTATTATTACAAAGAACTCAAACATTTGACAATATTTTTTATTATAACCTCCAACAAATATTCTGAAATTACTACCAGCTAATACCAATTCCTTGTTATTACTCGTAAATAGATTACTTTCACAAATAATGGTACCAAAAATTTACCATCCAGAAGTTGCAAGATAAATGTCAAAGTTTCCCAGGAAAGGTGAGGTTAGATTAATCTGTCTGGCCAAAACCACACATGGACCTATTGGTCCTTAGCGGTACCAGATGGAGCTAGTCCTCTACGTAGAGTTGTAACAGGCATCTTGTAGGATGTCAACGTTTGTAGTGAATTTCAGGAATGCTTGAAGTTCCATTCCTGACACGTCTTCCAACGTCCCAAATTGTGGGGCCCCAAGCAATTTAAGCCTGTTGCTCACAATACAGGATATGTCGTCATTTGTGATTCTCATCTTGTATGCATGTGCCGCTAGTAAACTGTTGCCTGTCAGTATACCCATGATAGTTTTGCAGTATTTCCGTGAAAGTGCCAGTACAAGTCGAGTATATTTCCTAAGTTTGATTTACACATGACTTTCGGAATTCGGCCTGCAGGTGGTTAAGCTATTCCACCCCGTCGTTGCTTGTCTCTTCATATCTTCAACAATTTCATTGAGTATATTTTTTCAAGGTTCCTGTATGTCGTTCTTTTTCAAATGCTAGCTGAATAGCGCTTTTGGCAATCTCATCTATTATTTCGTTTCCTTCAATGCCTCTATGGCCTGGTACCCAGTAGATATATGGCAGTCTATTCGCGACTAGCCTTTCTGTGCCTTCCCTGCTCTTTCGAACTTTTAGCCGTAATATGGTATGAGGTAATTGCTGATATTGTTGCCTGGCTATCTACGTAGATGTTTGTCTTGTGTTCGTTCAAGTCAGCTCCACGGCTTTCCTCACAGGAAAAACTTCCGCTTGGAAATACTGAAGTGATCAGGCAGCTTGATTGGTTGCCTGATGCCTAGCCCCGCACAGTAGTTTCAAGCTCCTACTCCGTTCGCTATTTTTAGCTATCTGTGTAGATGTTAAATATACATTGGCTAGGATTCATACGTCTACGTCCAGAAAGAGTATTTAATTGTTTTCTCTACTGGAAGGACTGTGAGTGAGAAAACTTTTACTAGCATGATATCTAAGCAACTCTTGAGACCTCACTTACAATTACCAAAGCTGGGTGTTAATTAATGATATGCTGGTTGTAATGTACATGGCTGCGTAGCACTCTGCATGCAAGAAATGGTTAGTATAATTTCACTTCCAGGAACACAATTCATAACTGGACTCTTTTATAGTATTCTTCGATGAAACTTCACAGTCCCAATATATGAAAAATAAACCAAAACTGGATGTGTTAACTCCTGAGGCACGCCCAGCACAATATTTTTCAAACCAATTTGCTATCAATAGCGCAAAATGAGGTTATGAAATACCAAGTAATAGCTGGCGGGCGTAACAATTAAGCTTCCATGCCCACTTTTATGAACAAATCAGCAATATTCAGTATTTACGAAGTGATGCGTGCATGCGTTTATTATGAAGTTCCGTAAATCCAGCCGGGGTTAGATAAATTATTTTTCAACACCAGATGTGTTAATGGAACTTTGCGAAAGTATAACATGAGACAGAACTAATGGGCCATATTAATCTATTTGGACAAAGACCACGCCTACCTCCCCTATATGCAACCGTAGCCACTTCGTTCAGATAAATGACACTCCTATTTTCATAAGAGGAACTTTCGGGACTAAAACGAAACCTATCCATGCAAAATATGGGCATATTACGCCCACAATTAACCAATATTCATTACTGGGTCACTATGCTAGATTATAGAATGAAATACTACACGAAAGTTCACAATGCTATTATAAAACACCAAAAAAAGAAAAAATGGTCGGGACATTTCCTATACAAAATTGTTGTTGATATGAACAAGTGTATTAACGTTACATAGCCATACGCAAGAAATTGGTAGATCGGATAGGGGCACGCCTCCCTCTCATATAGTCAACTCTGGGTACCCCCCTGAATATTACCCTTTTTTATGCTATATTTATATATTTTTGATGCAATGTATATCGCTACGGTTTACCTCGTACGCACGTGTAAGGATAAGGGTATCTCGAAGTCAGTGGAACCCGATTTCAGCTTTCTTTATTGGCTTTATTTTCTGAAAATTATTCGAATTGCTGTAGTATCCCTAAATCCGCTCAAAAGCTAAGGTCGATATTGACAATAGCGTTATTTCACGAAGAGATAGGTCAGGTAGCATTAAAATGTGTGCACTCTTCATTAAAGCTCCTTTGAAGGCACAATTGAAGGCTCATTTTGATGCCAAAATAAATATACAACCCTATTTGCTACGTTAGTAACTATTATGATTCCTTTATTCTTAATACTTAAGAAAAATAGTTCAATCAAACCAGTAAGACAACGAGAGCCTTCTCCGAAGGCATAGACATACAAGGCGAAGAGCGGCCTCTTCTTCAGATCTGCAACTAAAAAATAAATCATTGAATGGCAAGCCAAGCCCTTCCGCAAATGTACCAATAAAGCAACGAAGAAGAGTTATTAAAGCTGTTAAATATAATACGCAATATATATTTGTCTATTCTGAGCTTCGTTTATTATCAACTTCCTTGTTAAACTCACTAAACTTTGCTCTAATATGTAATTGAACTCAAATTTAGGGATCGTATTTTTCGTCTGGACGGAAGGTTTAAAGCAAAATCTGGAGGATAGTTTATTTAACGAAAACAAGTTTAATGTATCTATGAATATAACAAAATCTCTATATTTGCGTACCAATCTTTAGTTTTCTTCTGTAATCACTTTAGAATTCCACAGCTATCGGATAAGAATTGAAATTGTGTGTAAATTTAATTTGCTAAATAATTGTGGTGTGGAGTCCTCTCCTCCTATTCAAGTATTATTGTCGGCATGTGGGTGTTTCTTTGTTTACTTTAATTGAATAAAGTCTATAAAAATATTCAAGTCCAATACTTCCTTTGAGGCTTGAGATTTATATTATGTGTGGTTCGCAAGTTGGCATGTTTGTGATGCGGACTGTTAAATTCATAATCGACTTCCTTATCGTGATCTGTGGAGAATACAATTTCACTTTGTCGAATATTTTTACTCAAGTCCTATTTCTTGTTTTCCATCCTTAGATAATTTCTGTTTAACTGCTTAATCTTTTTAATTTTTCTTACATTTTCACTGAAAATTATTAAAAAAGGATTATATCCTCCCTAAGAAATAAAATTGCATTCAGTAAAACCCATTTATGTTCTAACCTTGAAAAAATGAATATAGCCATTACTTCCATAATTAATCACACTGCGCTGTTCATTTATTTCCTGCATTGTTGCATAGGCTGATAAAATTACTTTATGTTGTGTTTCTAGTAATGGAATCTAATTACAAAAATTTGTGTATATACATTGTACCCGAAACTGTGAGATATCCCCATTCTGTAATCCAGTTGGAAGAGTTTGTGTAGGAACAAAAGAGAGTGCGTGACAATTGAGTCCACATACATGGACTTTAAGAGACGGAAAATGTTAGACCGTAAATTTGTACTCTTTAAATTTGATATACTCGCAGCAACAAAAGTGTAGAAACATGTCATTAGCCAGAAAATTTTCCACCGGGTTCCTGACAATCCATATCGCAACTCTGCTCTTACAATCCAATATGAGGAAGGGAGCTACTTTACAATAAGAGAAGAAACTTACACGTACATTCGTCAGAATAGAGTATAGAATTTGCTATGACCTACCATAAAAATACTTAGTTGTAAGAAGTATTAGAAATATGTGGAGCAACATGTTGTGTAAGGATTTAGTGCAACTCCTAGTGCGGTCATTTTAGGTGAATATTATTACTTGTCTTATATATAAAAATGATATATACATATACCCTCGTATATACTGTATTAAATATAAAATCATTAGAACTTAAGAAAATAAAGGAGAGACTCTTAAAATCTATCTACAATGGTCTTAAACTGCTCATACATAAAGCAAATGATATCATAAAAAGGAGTTTTATACATATATCCTCGTGTATATTGTATTATATATAAATTCACTAGAACTTAAGAAAATAAGGGAGAGACAATCAAATCTATCTACACTGGTCTTATAGTACTCATATATAAACCAAATGACATCAGTAAGGATTTTTGTTTGTTGAATAACGGATCAGAATAGAAAACATAAAATTCTTCTACATTGACCAGCATGGTTTAAAGTTTTCTTTTGTCTATATGCGACATCCTTGTACACACAATTAGATGAACTTCTTTATTGACCACAATATGCACACTTATTGCAGGGGAATCAATTATTACAGCAACGCCAGTAAGTTGCTCTGGAACTCCAGTGACCACAAATCGAGTAGCGCGTTGGATTGCTAATCGCATATTGGCTTCATTACAGCTGTGGTTGCAATAGTATATGATGGTAATGATGTTTACGGGAGCGTCTTCCTTGTAAGCTGACCTTGCGCAAGCGCTCTACTTGCAATCCACAGGCTGGAGCAATTTACCCCAACGGACGAACTCTGCAGTGAGATACATTTTCTGCTTCCAAACATTCCGCATACAGATTCAGTGTTGCCGGTTAACTCCAGCGTGGTAGTTCAGCAGACGAGGTGTCATTTTCGCGCGCTCAGTTTCAGAGATTCAGATACAAAATTTACGTAAATTGCTAAGGAGACTACCACAAAGCCAGGTGCTTGAATTTCAATTTTGGTTGTTTGCTTAAATTTGATAACAACAAAAAATATAATAAAATTGTAACTGATAATCTGTGATCGGAGAAAGCAGTGATAGAAATATTATTGAAAAAATCATTGATAAATAAATTGATTGGAAAGGTGCTGCATCAGCTGTATTAATTTACAAGAAGAAATTGTGGAACACAGTGCTGTGGAAAAATGGGATATGAAACAGGTAATGCTAATTTTATTTGTTTCAGGCATTTGTCTGAATAGCTTCAATTTCTTAGAAGAAGAATTTTATTTTGATTCCTTTTTTCTGATTTATTTTTTTACTGATAACAATATATGCCCGCAAAATATCGATATGAACAGGAGATTTTTTGAATCAGAATAAGCAGTCCACCTGCCACATAACTACTGCAAAGTTTGCAGAAGGCTGGTGTAATGCAAGCCAAATATAATAAGCAATAATTGACACATTATAAAAGCAAAATTAAAGAAAATATTATAGTGGCTTTACAAAATTTGATATGAAAGTAATAAAGATTACTGTGAAAGCATATTCTTAATGACACTTTGGGACTCTTTCGCCCAATTAACAAGCTAAAAATTGTAGATTCCATTTATCAACAGTAATACCACGTGCAGATGTAGTCTGTGTAAGTTACAATATAGGAAAACTATAAATCCTGAGCTGACTTTGTGGAAAAATGCTTGAAGTAAGGTACCCTAAATATATGAAACGATTAAGTCACGCTTTCATCATAAACACATAAATCACAGCATAAGTGGAAAGATAGCACACCGCTCCTGTTGTTATTGCGTCATAATATGAGGTTTAACAAAATGAAGGCACATTTACATAATTATGGAAGCTAAATGAAGTTGATAAATGATGGTTGAGATTATGATGCAGAATTATAATGATGACTTACAATGATAAATAATGCTGATAATCCTTCTTAAAAAAACTTATCTAAACTGCATTTGGTAACAAATTTTCGGTAATATTTTAGGATACATATATCACGAAGTTCGAGTGCTGGTACTTTGCAAGAAAGAATTATATATTGTGGAATAATTTTTTGAAGAATTGTTTTAAATCATATATCTGTTCTCTTATTCGTATGTCTGTTTTGTCACTCGTTTGTCTGTTTTGTCACTCTTTTGTCTGTTTTATTACTTTTTCGTATCTTGGCAATCTTATTACAATGTGTGGGGGTACATGATGGATAAAATGTTGTAACCAGCACATAAGACATCATATCAAATTGTCACAATGTGCCTGCAGAAACTTTCAACGAGACACCAACACCAAAGTATTAATTCTGATATGTTGGTTAACAAATTTTTTGCGTCATGTAGCGATATGATTTGGTTTTATGAACATGGAAACGACTGTAAAATACAGGGAACACCAATGCATTATTCCCACTTGTACCATTAAAACCACTTTCTTTGGACGTCTCTCTTCTTCACTGATAAATCGCTATGGATTAATTTTTTCTGTTAAATATTCTTAAATCGACCTTGAATGGCATTTAAATTTTCTTTAATTTAAATACTCACCCCACAATTTAATAAAAAATGCTGGCTTTGAAAGACTTTGAAATGATTTGAAATGATTTAAAATGAAAAACAATCTTATTGTATTCAAATTTTTACAGATAAACCAGTGAGACACATCGATAGACACGTGTCCTTTAGAAGGATTTATTCAGTATACGAACAGAATATCGCTGATATTTCAGCGTTTCAATACGCCATTGAAGATGCTTTTTTTCCTTGTTGTTTTCTTCTTTTTTCTTTTTATTTTTCTTTTTATATTTGTTATGACTACGCTGAGATTACTTATTTAAGTTGTCTGCAGTTAGTGCTTTCTTGGCATGTTTGGGAAGGCACCGCTGCGTAGGCGGCTGGGCTTATGGGGGATTACATACAACTCAGTAGAAATAAATCATGTAAATGTAGATATAAAAACGAACTTAAAGGAATTTATGAAAATCGATTAAGAAGCTCAGCGAAAGAGGATTTGAAGTGCTTTAAGACTATCAAATTGCGAGTTCAATGACGTCATCATAAATTACAGAAAAGAATTTCATAGAGTTTTAGAGTCGACAAAACAAAAGGTATGCCAAAAATAAGGAATAATTGCTGGCTAGATGCTAAAAATGTCTTGCTCTACCACGAATCACATCCTTATATACAAGTACATATATTCTAACGGTGGTTGGCAGATTCATATCAATATTTTTCATTACAATTTTGCAGATTGATATAAATAGGTAAATTACTATCTTCGATGATTATTTTACGAGACTAGTTGTATGGGGAGATCTTTTACAACATATTTAAATTTATAAACAAAATTATAAAATAAACATCATAATACGTCGTACTAAATTTTGTTGGTCAGAAACACGAATAAGAACACTTTGTTTGCTTTACAACTCCATTATTTATCATTACGACTAGAAATGGTAGGTAGGTTGGGCAGCCGCATCACCAATAAACCAGTTATGCCACTCAGACCACCAGTTGGGTCCGTTGTGAGCCGCGGATGCAGGCATGGCTACGCTTCCCCCTCCAGATTGAACCAACCTGAGCCTTTTACAAAGCAAAGAAGGTTGTTAAAACCTGACTGGCATAGACCATCTATACTTTTTAAGAAGTGGGATCCTAGTTCCTAACGTTCCCTATTTCTAGCAAAAGCTGGACATGTACAGAAGAGGTGCTGGAACGTTTCCAGTTCCTCCTCGTTCCTGCAGCTGCGGAAGGAATCATGTGTATAAACTCCCATTCTTCTTGCATGATTTCCTATTAGACAATGTCCCGTGAGGGCTCCTATTAAACTCCTAATTTGTAGTCTATTGAGTCTAATGATATTCCTAGATAGACGCAGATTTAGCTTTGGCCATATTTGCCGGCGATAGAAATGGTATAGAAATGGTAAAGGAATATGTTAATATTACCTACACTGGAAGGTTGAATACATAATATCTTGCAGCGATTCTACTATTATTAATATTATTAGGCTACAATATACGTCGACCATTTTAATCTTCTGTGCGTAGCCTTCTTTAAACCACCCACTTTCAGATTGTTGATATACAATAGCACAATATGGGGTCGGATTTTCTAGCTTGTTTCGAGCTCTTAATATTCTTAATGTTCCTAACGTCCGAATAGTCAGCATGTTAATATTCCCAAGCAGAAGCCTCCTGGCAACAAATATTATATTAGTGAACATATAGCTGAGCAAATATCATCGGACAGGATTTGAGTTGGTTTAATAAAAAATTGTGGTGGTTTTCTTATCTTTTATATATTTATCGGTAGTCTTTTTGCTACTCTGACTGAGCTAACTATTCATTAAATGGGTTGATGTGTTTGCGAATATATTTCTTGTTACTGTTCTACTGTTCATTGAATATTTTTGGCCGAAATTAATCTTACCATCTCAGTCAATTCAAAGATTAGTGTTTAATATTAAATCTATGTTATATTGCAAAGCAACCATTTACAAACTCACCAATAAACACAAGATGAAATTATTTTGATACGGAGATTTTATGATTTTATTGATAGTTTCTCCTCGCATCAGCTTTATTCGTTTATATACTTTTATGACTTGTTTTGGGAATCATATTTTCCTTATTCTTTTCAGCTCATTTGAAAGATTCGTCAATAAAACAAATTTATGAGAAACAATACCCAAAGCCCAGGCACTACTTTTGCTGCTTCGAAAAGCAATCGAACCTATCAATCAGGTTTCTTCAGTGAGTTGGTGCACATGCAACGTGCTCATATTTTACTGCCATGTTTTTAATTACTTAGACAAATATTTCGAATTAAGGAAGCTTTGCTGTAGCTTGTGTTTACGAGCTTTCTTGGATTTTACTGTCTGCTTCTTATCTATTTCTTTGGTTTTTATTGTTATTATATATTCTCTGGAATTTTGGAGGAAGTATCTAAGATAATGTTGCTCCTTAATTGCTGGTGATAGCAGAATTTGGCATACATAGCGAAAATGATTTCGTATATACTTTCAAAGAAATTCATTGAAAATGATTTACAAACCATTTATCGCAAGTTCCTTGACTAGATAGTTAATTCACTTTCTGTGATTGATTGAGTTTTCCTGTCAAATTAACTGTGGAGTTTTGTGAATGTGAATATTAACAGAAATTTCGATATATAGAAGACTACAAAATTATCAATGCTTTAAATATTGAACTGGTAATGAGAATATTTCGGGTAATGATAATAAATCCAGTGGATCACAAATTAGTGTCCTGAGAATGCCAGAGAAGACCTATCATTCCAATTTTTAATAAATTATCAGAGCCAATTATTTTCAAGTTCGGTATATATTAACTGCCACGCCCACTATTAACAAATCTTCATAACTTGATATCTATTCGAGATTTATGGATGAAATCTTACGAGAAGCAACATGTGGGTATTATAAAGCTTACTGCAAGAAATGAGGTTGATCAGAGAAAGAACCTCCTTCCATTACCATAGATGATTTATGAAGAAAACGTCTCCATTGTTGAACTCACATGCACTGGGAAAGGTGTTGGGTATTTTGAAGTCGACCAAACCCGACTTCAGACTTCTTTACTCGTTTTATTATAATTTGTCAGACTATACTGAACACACAAGATTTTCAGTGTTAACATATCGAAAATATAAAAAGTTAACCATATTGTAAAACTCAATGCACCACTGGTGGTAATGACATGTACGAGTATAATGCTGTAATTTAGAACTTAGCTTTATACTCCAGTTAAGCGCTACTATGTGAACTTTTTGTACACATTTCTCTCGATTGAGGTATAAGTGTCATTAGTGACCATTCTAGTAGTGCCACTTTAAATGATTGTGTAAAATTTTGATGAATTATTACAGAGTTATTTAGTTATGAATGTCTGCGTGACTTATTAGGGCCTGAATTTATGCAGAAGCAGTGTATTTCGGCCTATCCTTGTATTTAGTGGACCATCTTATCTTGCACAGAATTTATTGTCACCCAGATGTATGATTCTATAAAATTTTGTCCAAATACAAAAATCCAATGTAGCGAAACCGGAGTTATTTCAACTGGCAGGTTTTTTTTATGCTTTAGGTGGAAAGCATCATGCCGAGGTGTGGGACTCTAACCCAACTGAAACCACCTTTGCTTCGATCCTGTGGGTCCTCGTGGTACATTCAGTTAAGGTGTTCCTTCACGGGGCGGGCTGAGAGTTTTCCCTCACTCGCGTATCTTGGTCATTCTAACGGTTTTAGCTCCCTAAACATCTAGAACTTTGCTCGTCGTATCTTACTTGCTTCATGATACCGATCAATGCATCCGCTGCTGAATCCCAGGCCTCCTGTGACTCAAGCATGTACCGAAGAACACCAGTTGGGGTTGCTTCTCTCTTATATAATGCTCAAGTAGGCGTTTTGCACCCTTAGATCTGCCGCATTCCATTAACACATGTTCTGAATTCTCATACCTGCCAACATAGTCCTGGCAGTATGGGTCCTCCACATGTGCAGATACTTTCAAAAGCATCCGTGTCCCTATAGGAATTTCGTTAGGTGGTAGTTAACTTCACCGTGTCTTAGGGCGCTCCATACTTGTATATTTGGGATCAGCTCATGAGTTCACCGTCCTTTGGTGGATACGAGTATATCCCATCTTTCCTGCCATACATTTTGTGACGTTTTTCTGATTGACTCAACTTTGGCTGGATTCATTTTGTCTTGGCTATTCAAATTTCGAATGGCCGCGGCCTCTTTTACGGCGGTATCTATTGGCATCCGTCCTTCTATGACGGTGACTGTATCTGTGGATATAATCCTAAATGCACAGCATACTCTCATTGTTTTTAGCCTGTACGCCGTTGTGGCACCTATGGGTGCTGCGTACGTTATTATGGAGTTATTCACACTTGTTAACAACTTTCTTATTGGCTGCCTTGGACCTACAATGTTTGGCATTAGCCTTGCCAAGGCTGCCCCAACCCTTCTTTCTTTGTCGCTAGCAAATGTTCAGTGAAATTTAGCCTGTTGTCCAGTAGGACACCCAAATATTTTATATATGGGCGTGATGTGATTGACTGCCCTCCCATCCGGATCTCTAATCTCTCAACTTTTTTACGGCTACTCATTAATACCGCATCCGTTTTGTGGTGTGATAGCTACAACGCAGCCATTTGCAACCATGTCTTGGCGCGTTGAATGCTTTCGTTGCAGTTGTGTGCCACGTCGGCAATGTTTTTGGATTCCACCACAATAGCTACATCGACCCTATGATGTCTCCTCCTTTTGGGCGCTCAATTTTAAGGATACCGTCATACATGATATTCCACTAAAGTCGCCCAAGCACGCTTCCTTGTGGCACTCCTTCTGTAATGCTATACGTTTAGGGCCTTCCTCGATGTCATACATTAGTACTCTATCCTTAAAAATTGTTTTTACGTTTTCTTTTCTGGTTCCTGACTTTTGTTCTTTTTTTATTTGAATATTAAATGGTGTTTGGAAAGAAGATTCTCCATGGCCGATTCCGCAATAATGCTGAGCCATGGTTGGGCAAAAACTGATTTCATTCCAGAGCCGTCCCGCTCTTTCTCTTCTTTATATAATGCTACAAATACACTTAAAAACAAAAACAAATTAATTAACTTCCGTTCGGGAATGAAAGTGTTTTTGAATATTTGCACAAATGTGTTTTTATACATTCTTTCTTTTGTACCTTAAACCCACTCACTTTTTGTACATTATTTAAATCAGACATTTCTTCTTGGGATTGAAACTGAACTATTATTTCAGAATTTCATGTACTTTCATCATTATTTTTCTAATAGCGAATTTATTAATTTCCTCTAATATGGAAATTTATTCTTATCCACTTCAATTTATTTCGAAATTCACTTTATACATCATGAGCACCGCTCAGTTCACAAACCTACGCATAAAAATTGTGCAGAAGAGAATAAATTACAATAAATTTACCCGCAGTAAATTGAATTTGGCGCAACACATGTAAGAAGAGGTAGAGTTACAGGCAGACAAGTGGCAAAGCCTATTATTGAACGGTCCACCCACATCAAGTTGCATACAATTTACGAAAATCTTCCCTGACAATGAATATGAATGACAAAAGTTACGCTGTCAACCGCAAACATGTCAATAGAACGATGGACAGTCAATTGCTGATAATAGCAAAGATAAAAAGGAAATGGGGAAGGCAGCTGGCGGAAACTCGACGCTAATGAAAACTATGCCGGAAAGGAACTCATCCATCATGACATGAATTGCACAGGACTGCCGGAGCCAGTGGCAAAAAAGCATGAACGCAAAAATCTTGTCAACTCTACAGAGCCGTATATTTATATAGATGCTCCACAGTGCGCTCTTAAGAGATAAGTGGCTTTTTTTGGGACATTGATGCATTGGGCGTATGCTCGCTTTGGCATGTACTTATTAAAGCAAATTAATTAAGTTCGTTGTAACCGGTGGGCGTGACAATGTGTATGAGCGCTACAGCTTAAAATGGACATGATGCCATACGATGAAAGTCTGTATCTCTTTTTGGTCATTAACAACAATTAATACGATTTTTCGATAGACGTCATCTCAAGAACATCGCAAGGGTGCTTGGGCAGAATTCAATTAAGTAGTTTATTTATCAACATAATAGCTTTATGTCCATCTCGTCTCAAGTATTTTGATCAAGAAATACATTCCTGTTTTATATTCCTCCAGCAAAAGTCGTCCAACATACGGTCGATGCTGTTGCCCTGATATTATTTTCACCTTGTGCCACTCCCAACTTACAAATTAAAATAAAGGAAATTGATTCTGCTACATATTATTACTTTAAACAAAAATTTTACATATTTATCGTCTTTTTTTGTACAAAAAATCCACATACTCGTACTCTTTGAAATATTGGTGCTGTCGTAGTTTAATCACGGTGCCCACGAAAATATAATTCTCAATTTCATCCATTCAGCTGACTTTGGAGGCCTTCTCGTATAAATTGAATTTCAATTCTTAACTGTTTCTCTATCTTTAATTATTTTATACAAGGGTATACAGAGTCCCCCCTTAAGAGTTTCATCCTACGTTGAAGCATACTTCAATACAGTTAAAGTTGTCATTTCGATTCAAATTCAAACTGTTAAATGAGGAGTGCAAAAGACTCCTTGTAACTTTTCACATTTTGATTACTCTCAATAATAAATAAAAAAAATACTTTCCAGTTAATAATCAATAAAATAGAATATAGTAACAGTCAGCCTCCATGGCTCAGTGGTAAATATGCTGGTATCACAGTCGTGAGGGGTCACTGGTTCAAATCCTGCTCAGTGTCATCCAGTGGTGTCAAAATGCCTCTATTTTTATGTTTTTCTCCTTGAGTCGAATACTTTGGAAGCTACTGCTCACTACCCCAACCCCTGTCAGACATAATTAATTAGGGTGTAAGCTAATAAAAATAATATTAAATATCTACCAAGTTTTCTACTCTACTCGTCTAAAAAAATATTGTATGACGTGTTCGTTTAATTATGGTTCGAAAGCAGCGTTAACTGTAGTGATATTAATCTTGTGTTATCATGGCATCAAATCACAACAACTTTATGGCCAATTGAATTCTCCGAAATCAGAAATGACTTGTCTGTTTCTTCTATACCAGATAAACTTCTTTTTACTTAGTTTTTGGCATCATTTGTTAATGTTATGCTTTCATAATTTAATTGAAGAAGAATATATTTTATTAAATAGGGGAATTTTGGAATATTTTGGACTGACTTTTCTATTCAGTAAACGGAGAAAATATTGCCTCCGTTTAAATAATCTCTAATTGTGGAAATTTTTTCTTGAAAACAGTGTTCACTGAAAAATGTCGTTTGAACTATAAATCTTGTCAATAGTTATTGTTAACTATTACAGTCCAATGTATGTTATTACCATTTTTAAAGATCCTGCCGAAAACTTTTGCGGTCAAAATTTTCCAATTTTCCAAGTTCGAATGGTTATTGCTAATTATGCAAATGTCGGTTTCTTTGGACTAAATTTGGATCCTTTTAAAAAAAGGGGTTTTAATTGATAAAAGAGATTATTAGTTATATAGAAATAAGAACCGAATCCTTATTGAGACTCGGCATCGATTCTTTAGAACTCTGTTTGGGTATTTTGTGTACAGTCATAAGACACTCGCTTGGCGGAGCCGCTGAAGTTGCACTCACAGTATGTCAAACACTTAGGAGTGCATATCTTATCATACACCATTTGTAGGTCAAGAAGCTACCAGTAGCCTAAATGACTATGTATACTCGTACATATATGAAGTAAATGGTTCATTGGAACTTCCAGATAATTGTTAAATAAAGTTTGCAAGTAATAACATAATATATTCCACTTTTGGCCGCATTAATTTGATGGCAACCAAATCGGACAAATAGTTCTTATGTTATTGCCAATTTCTTTCGTTGTTCCAAATACTATACAGTGATACAATTTCTGCTACCAGTAAATATGATATTGTATAATTCGTAATGCAGCAAGTTCACCTAAATAGTTCCTTTTGAGTAGTACAATACTTAGTTAGATGCAAAACAATATTTGGTTATTTTAAAATGTTATTTGACGCAAATCAATTTGAGTTCAATATTGATAACAAGGCGCATTTGGTAAGGCTGTGTGAAGGTTTTTTGTAATACCAAAAAGTGTTATATATGATAAGGTAAAAGTCACACGGTTTCAAATCAGGCGCATAAGGGGAGTTGTTGACAGAGCGATTTTAAATCAAAAAGTGGGTCGCAAGTGTCGATCAATGAGAAGGCTCATTATTGTGCAAAAAACGCCCACTTCTTTCAGCGCGATATTGCGGCCGAATACGACGACGATTACGATTCACTAAACACTTCAAAATGTCAAGATAGAGTTGTGCATTAACGGTTGGCTTGGTGGAATGAACACTTTGTGGATAATGCCCTTGGAATAGTAAAACCAAATCAACATTATCTTCCCTTTTAACTTCTTGAAAAGAGATTTTTGGGTGTTGGCTGGTTTGGTGCGTTCCACTCGGCGCTTTGCGGCTTCGTTTCTGGATCATTGTGAAAGCACAATGTTTCATTACCAGTCAGAATGTTGTAAGTGGAGTTTTGGTCTTTTTTGGCCTCCTTGATGATGTCCTTCGAATGTGCAATTCTGAGCAATTTTTGGTCATCAGTCAACTTGTGGGGTAAAAATTATGCGATCACCTCTCGATTATTGTTTTTGAGATGCTGAATTCCAATTCCATGAATTTCAGTAAAGAGTTTCGCTCATCTTCGATGAATTCACGGTTTTGTTGACATCTGCGGTGATCACGGATTTTGCTTGCTCATCATTTATATCCTCACGACCACTTTTAAACCGTTTATATCACTCATGAGCTCCGCCACGGGATAAACAATCATCACCATAAACTTGGTTCACCAATTGAAACATATCGACTACAGTTTTACCTACTTTGAAACCAAATATTAGCTGTTTGCTCGATGCTCATTTTTCTACCGATGACTCAAAAATACTTTCACTTTAGGCGCACTAACTCCGCTTCTAAAGTCCAAATGTCATAAAATTATGGACAATACATCAGTGAGAGATTTACCCTTCTGACGCATGCAATATATGTCCTCACTAGAAATACCTATTTTTGAATAGTCCTGTTTACTCTTCCTGCACCTTATAGTATGGGTGTAGATACTACGAGTTCTCTAAGGCGTTAAGGCGCATTAAGTGAAAAATATATTCCATTTTGTGAAAAGCTTATTTCGTTGTAACCACATAGTTTAAGAAAGTTTTGGTTATGTAAGAAATTGCCTTTTATGTCTTCATATACCGGTGCACCAAGATGGGTCCCAACTTCTGCATTTGAGAGGGATTAATAACTAATAACTTAGTGGATGCTTACATTCAAAAAGCTGATTCAAGTGCAAACGAACAGTCAAATAATTAAATAGACCTGTATTGAGATGAGTCTCCGACTCTTTTTTCTCATACCAAGCCGTCTATGAAAAAATACTGTAAAAATTATAGCAATGCAATCAATTGGACGCATAAAAAGGGTAGTAAAGATTTTTAAAGGAGCTCAATGAAAAATTTATTACTAATTTTACGTATGCACAAAGCAACACTTCCAATCCGTCCTTTTTGCGCTTTAACGTATGGACATAAAATCGTAGTAAGCATAAAAAATAAGCGCCGCTAAATGTCAAGGATTGCATCGATTGGCATGCAGAAGGATTTTTCTGCTGCTGGTTTTATAACAACAAAGCCACAAATGGGCAATTTTTCCCTTAACAAGCTGAAAAGTGACCAGCAAGAAAGAGAAACCGAAGAAAAAACGCTCGTAAATTTGAACTCAAGGAAAATCATTTACAGAATGAATAATCGTTGATTTTTGAACGTAAAACGCAAAAATTGGTAAGGAAAACGAAAAATAAAATGAGAGCTAAATGTATTTTAGTGGAGCAGAGTTTGGGGTACTTGCAAAGCAAGTTAAGGTGAAGGCCACACCATTTTGCTGGGGCTAGCAAAGAATTGTTGCTGCTTTGTAGCTAGTCTGAAGTAAAATGCATGAGCATGATAGATTTGGCTTTTATTTAGATTGGTCTGTGAAACGTCATTATTTATGCAGGACATGAGAAATTAACCAAACGAAACGAAATAAAATGAAAATAAAAGAAAGCAACCATTTGGCATAGCAATGATAAAAAGTACAACTTCAATTTGAAATGGGCACAAAAACGTGCTGACCCAACTCAAAGGAGCTCAACAGTCAACCCGAGCAGTTGATTTAAATAAGAACGACAAGGTCAAAAAGCTGAAATCACACTTCAATGGAGCGTTTAAAGTAGGCTACACAGAAATTGTGTGCTTTGCGCTGTGTGCCGACGTAATGCTGGTTGTCAGTATGGAAATGCATTCGAGTGCGCCGAGACAAGACACTACTTAAAAGTCCTTTGGGTATTTTTATGGGGAATTAATAAAGGCAGTTTGACAGGGTCACTGCAAGAAGATAGGTCAGTGATTCAAATCTGTTGTTGGTTTGTTGCCTTTTCCTATTTTTTATTGAAACTCTGAAGTGCTTTTACTACTCTTGTGAAATACATTTATAAATAAGGCCTTCCTTTTACAAGAGTAGCTATTTTCGATATTAAATAAACATTTTTTGTATTGACTCAATATAATTGGAAAATAGACGAGTCTGTGTTTACTTAAAGAGAAGGAGCAGTTACAGTTAATAAAATACTGCCCTCTCATCTGCAGGCAATCAAAACATGTTTCAATTCTTAGAAATGTTCAGCTGGTTATTTCTTGAGGTATATCAGAAGGTTGTATGCGAAAAAAGAAATTTTATCACAATGAAATTGGGTCGTACCCAATTACTACTAATATGAGATACGGATAAAAATAACACAAACTGATTTTATGAGTGTTCTTCTTAGTTTATATTTCTCCATACGTATCAGGGGTATGGAGAAATATAAACACATTGTTTTCCAAATAATTGCTTTCGTGTAGAGTTGGACTATGTATTTTAAAATCTGAAGTGACTACAGAGTCCGAAATGGCCTTTAACTTTGAAGAGCCGAAACCTTTTAATTTATTTCTATTTTTGTATTTTTCCTTTTTTTGTATCAAGGAACTCTTGCCATAAAAATAAAGCGAGAGACTTAAAAGAAATTGGCCACATCTAATTTTATACTTTGCTTTACACTCTTTGAAACATTGTTTCATATCAATGAATTTCATATAAAGATGGGCTGTTAGTTAATATAATTACTTATATTAAGGATACAACTTTGAATAGAGCATACAACAAATTAAAATTAATTATTAAATAAGGATGTTCCACAGGGGACCTTACACGCCATTTAGACTGACATCTTTTTTTTAAGAAAAAATATTTATTAAATTTCAATTATTATAGACAGAATTAAGGATAATATTATATACTTCAATACTACGCTATTATGGGAAACTTGTTTGAGTTTTCTTGCATAAATATCTTGCTTTGAATCCTCTCATCGAAATTTAATTAACAAAGATACTCCTCACAAATCTAGGCATATCATGTCAAGGATATGCGGACGATATTGTGATAATAGCTAGAGAAAAATCTGAATCCACTCTTTGCGATATTATCCAGAGGGGCTTATCAAGAAGGCAATTATCCTTGCTGAGGTCCAAACTTGTATGGGACTGTATTGGGAAGCTTAACTCCCTAAGCAGTATGAACAAGTTATCTCTAATGTGAGTACCAGCCCACATAGGAGTAGAGGGAAATGAGAAGGCTGATAGCAAAGCTAGGAAGGTTGCAGCCTCTCACTTCAACGGCCCTGAACCCTTCTGTGGACTATCATCCAATACCATTGAAGGTCTGCTGAAGAAGTGTACAGATGCAAAAAAAGAAGTCAAACCTGAAAAACTCTTCCGGGATTAAGACAGTCCAAAGCTCTCCTGGGAGATTTTAATCCTAAAAGAGCTAAGGAGTTAATAAATACGCCTCGGAGAAAATTTAGAATCATATCAGGCATTTTAAGCGGACATAGTAGACTCAACTAGCATCTGAACTAGTTGGGTATATCTTCAGATACCATCTGTCGATTCTGTGGAGAAAGTGATGAAATTTCACTGCACCTGATCACAGACTGCGGACCATTGGCACACAACAGACTCAGGTGTTTTGGAGAATATATATTCGATATGAGCAAGATCCCATAACTTGATTCCTCAGAAATATATGAATTCCTGTCGAAAATTAGCCTGACAAAAGATTTATAGATTAGACTATCCTCATCTTTCAAATAAATAGGGACATCACAATAGATATTTCTGGCTTAGTTCTATGAAGATACATTATACTCCTGAAAATTTTCAGGATATCCATTTATATATAAATGTTTGCATACACGTTTATTGTGTATTTTGTTGTCCGCTTTCTTTCGTATTTTCAATATGTTGGAAAGGACCAACACACAAACGAACAAATATTGTTGCGACTGTTAGATGCCAAACAAAATAATACTTTGGCGTATCGAAAGAGAAGTTTATACAAACAGTGTAAGGACAAACACCACAAATTAAATGTAATATTTTTATTAGACAAAACAAAGAATAAAGGAAAGGATTCTGAAGAACTTTCCTTCAAGCTTATTCCAGCAAACTTGTTGATGTTGAGCAAGTTGTGTTTGAATAAGAACAATTTCGAAAAAGCTATTTTTAAAGAAGTCTCTCCTACGCATGAATGCAGCATCCTTTCAATAAAGTTACCGACACACTCCCGCACAAGTACGTGCACTCAGAGTCGTATTTAAAAACATGTTAACAAATTTTGTGCTATCTCTCTGCCCTGCTCTGCCTCGAGCAACGGAAGGAAAATAAAGCATATAAATCTCAACTTTAAGCAGCGTTCTACTGCACTGCCAGGAAGCAAAACAGAACAGAACTGAAGGCACACAATGTACGAGTTCGAGGCGAGCAGCAATTTCCATTTCATAGTTGGGCCGACGTGCTACCTCCTTTTAATAAAATGTGGGTCTGTTTGCCTCTGTTTAAGTGGGCTACACACACTCGACCTGTGTTTTGGTGTGGTCAGAGCATGTGTAAGCAAACACTTTGCCAAATTGATTGGTGGTCATAGTGTGGATGCCAGGCTTGTGAGCGCATTAGGAACAGGGCAAATTTCAAATAATTTTCATATGGAATATTTCGAGAAATTTTTACAAAAAAATTTAAATTATTCCCTTATAAGACAAAAAACAGGCTGGCCCTGGTAATACTTGCATTTATACAGCATAAATACAAAGGCATCCTATGCAGATCCTTGGCCTGACACATGCCTTGTTGAAAGGTAGCTACCAAGCAGCTTCTGACGATTATGAATTTCATGAGTACCAAAAGCGATATTCAGAGTTGGAAAATTTCAATAATTTCCTTCCTTCACAAAAACAACAAATTTCAGTAAAACGCCTTCCTGCTTTGTGGCATATTCAAATACTGTGAAAGAGACTAAGGCGCTTATCAGCATTTGAGGATATTCAATTTTGTTTGGAAATGAATAAAAAGTAATTTTCATTAATTTCTTGTTTACATATCCGCAGAGTGAATTTTTTTTATTGATATTCTTATATTTATTATTTTTTGCCCCTGGAGCATTTGTCGATAATGACTATTAGCGATGAGCAGGTCGTTTTAGCATAGCCCAGTAGGAAATTGTGCGAATTAAAAGTAGTTGTGGATCCAAGCAGCTTTTAAGTCTTTGAGCCTTCTTAAAAATGTGACCACTTTTAATTATTGTTGCTGTAGCTTTAATCAATATTTTTATTCTTAAGTTATAAAGTTTTCACAAAATTATTAAATTATTTACATTCAATTTATTAAGCAGCGAAGTGGACACAGTGCAGCGACCAATTCTTAGTGTCCAACTAATTGTATATTCGTTTTATGTTCCGTCTCAATGGAGTTGATGGACTTCCGTACAAGTTCCTCGAGGGGATCTGCTCTACATTGGCATGCTTGTGCAGTATGTGGCGTAATTTCCTTCAGTGCTTGTTTATATTACAAATTGTTGGTACTACATTTCAGCTGAATTCTGAATTGCGTGGTGGCGGCTCCTTCCTATCCTTTATTAAATATTTGCGTCCTTTAGATTAGTTTAATAAATTCTTACAAAAGAATTCCTTTAAATCCAAAATGCTGGCATGATTTAATGAACGGGATAAATTAATTGAAAGTAGTGATGATTTTTAGCTTCCCAGTAAATTCATCAAAAAGAAGGACTAAAAATTAATTTATTGTAGGAATATTATAAAAATATACAACTAGTTGTCAACTATTCTTCACGAGTTTATAATCTCAATATTAACAGGTAATTGGTGGAGAAGGTCCTATAAGCTGCTAAAAGGGATTAAAATTAAGCCCAATTTTCAGTATTTGAACTTTAACCGGAACTGATTATGGAAATTTAATGTCTTGAGTAACTTTTTAGAGATTTTCAAGTTATTTTACTGGCATTTGGTTGAGTTTTCATAACATGTTGACAACTAGAATTTAAAACTGATTGAAGGATCTGATCTATTTCTATTCTTTTTGAACATTTCATATTTATTAAACTGAGTAAAGAAATTTCTGACGAAAGAGTAAATTTGAAAAGTTCATGGAAGCTGCACATCTCAAATATACCTAAGCACAATCACCTAAGAGCATCACAATAGACTGAGTTCACCTTGAACTGTTTTCAGTCGTACTTACGTAACACTTTGTAACTATACTTCCGGTTACAGCCTCTAATTCGCTTTTATTATCCACTACAGCAATTAACATTGTGTCCCTTCACTTGGATGAGCTGCGCACTTTAAGTTAACACAAAAACCTATCCACTCGGTCGGCAACGGCAAAGGAATGTGTGGCAATAGGTTTTTACTGTTTTATTGTTGCGTTGTTAGTTTGAATTTGTGAAGCTTGTGTAATTAAATGATTTCAAAGTTTCATGTTAAGTACAATTTGAAAGAAACCTAAGCATTTCATTAGGATGAAGTACCTGTTTGTGAGCATGTACGAATACGTTCTTCCTTTGATTGTGGCATATGAAGAGCTGTAAACAGAGTAGGTACTGGATTGTGTGTTTCTTTCAGTCTCAAAGGTTGTGCCATTTTAGTTACATTTGTAAACAGAAATTTAATGAACTCTTTAGTGACGATTTTAGAGCTACCGCTGGAATATCAGAACATTTCGGTTTCTATGGTGAACTTTGTAACACTTCATGTAATTCCAAGTGAGTTGACGTTAAAGGGCACTAAAATTACTATTCATCTTCTTAGGACTGAAGATTAAAATAGAAGTAATTTAAGTGAGTTTTGTACGGAACCACATGAATTTGTTTGGAGAGACCGACTTATTCACACCAATTTAAGCAAAACCAATAAAACGCAATTGTCTCAATTTGAGATATTTGGTCTATATACGCGAATAAAAATGCGTTATGCAATGTTTTTTAGTAACTAATAATAAAAGAATAATAATAAGTCTTTACACTGAGAAAATTTTTACCAAATATTACTAAAAGGATTTAAGAATATACAATTTATAATCATTTAATAAGCTGGATTATTGTTTGAGCTTTCAGCTTGATGTTCTTTTTGCCTCAATATGTTTCTTCCCAAGTTATTTTGCGATCGAGATGAATACCCAAATAGGTCGCCGATGTTGCTTGAGGAATACTGATGCCATTTACTGAAACGCTGGGGAAGTATCTTTGCGTAAAGTAAATGTCACGTGCGAGCTTTTACCCTCATTGACCGTAATTCGCCGTTGACTAGCCTACTCTCTATTAATTTCATATGGATGTTTAGGTCCCTCGATGCAACTATTTGATATTGTTGCGAACTTAGGATTAGAGTATCATCAGCGAAAGTTGAGATTACCGGTCGATCGTCCGCTTGTAGATCTAATGTAAATAATAAATATAATACCAGTTCAAGGACACTACTGGCCATTATATAGAAGTCTGAAGTAATTCAGTGTTTGTATTTTACCCTGAACTTTCTGGTATATAAATAACTCTCTAGTACTTTATGCATACTGTTCGCTAACAATAGTTTAATTGTATATGTGAGTCCAGCGTGCCAGACTCTATCAGAGGTCTGTGCAACATCGAGAAATACCGCTGAACAGTATTTTTTACTTTCAAATGACCCACCCTCTGTGGTGTAGTGGTAAGCATGTCAGACTCACACCCCGAGGGTCGCAGGTTCAAATCCTGCCACGGGCTTGGTCTTTAAAATGCTTCTTTCTATAAAATCCTTTTCTCTTCGAGTCGAAATCCTCAGTAGCTAGTACTCATTCCCCAAACACCTTCCATTCATTATTAATTATGGTGTAAGATATAATAATAATAGTAATAATTTCAAATGCTTTTCTGATTTCTTTTGTGATTCTTGCTCTACGGATTCATGTTTTGCGCCGAAACTGAATTGGTGATGTGGAATGATAACATTTATTTGTATTAAGGACAACATTCTCGAAAGCAGAAGATTTTCAAAGAGTTTGGATTGCGACGGGCGGAGATTTTTGGGCCTATATAATGATGTTTGAAGTGCATCTTTACCGGGCTTAATTGACATATTTATTTTAGGTATTTTCCAAACTGGGGGAAGAAAGCCAAGCCTACTGACTACTAGTTTTGCATTGCAACTAGCTCAAAGATTTTAAAAACAAACGGACAATTTGTATCTGATATTGAATATAATTTTATTGATGCTCTGCACAACACGCAGAGAAGGTGGTTACTATATGAGATGGTGAGGCTTTTGACGTTTAAGCTGTTCCATGCGATTGGATCAGTAAAGACTAAAGCTTTGCTGTTTACATGGTTAGATAGTCTTTCCATGTGAGCCTTTGCATGTTTTTGTATTGCAGTGGAGACTGACTGGATACCAAAATCGCGTTCGAGATCGCTGCAGCGGACGTACCAATGTGCATTTACGGCACATTTTGCACATTATTTTGGAATCCTTGGATCTGCATTGCATCGCAGGATTTTGAGCAACCCCTTAGTAGAATTTCATAGGTCCATATTGGTTTAAACACTTCCTTATACAAGAGAATTTTGTTATATGTCGATAAAGTAGATCGTTCGTCCACGAGCACACATATTTCTGAATTATATATCCATTTCTGAATTTTAATTCAAGTTCTTCCTTTTTCTTTTTGACGTGTGCGTTCCATCTTCGCTTAATATTCATGGTCATACCTAAGTATTTAGCGGTGTTATGATACGGGATTTCCAAGCCATCTATATATAATAGAAGATATCGTGTTTTATTGTATATGAAGTCTACTTGGTCCGATTTAGTTTGTTCAGGTTAATGCGTCATATGCCTGTCCATTCAAAGATTTTATTTTTTGTTGTGCCATAGACTCATTCATTGATTCTTCCACCGATAGAATGGCTGTGTCGTCTGCAAATGTGGCTGTGACACAGTTTACATCCTTAGGTAAGTCACATGTAAAGAGTAGGTACAGGATGGGGCCCAAAGCACTACTCTGAGGGATAGCAGATTCTTTTATTTGAGATCAGAGTATGAGTATGTAGTTACCTGTTTCATTGGAAAAGAGTGATTTGATAGGTATGATTTTAGTATGTTATAATATTGTGTTGTTAACTGAGCATTAATTTTGTTGATTCGCTCGCCATTGCATACTTTGTCAAAAGCTTTTGACACATTAAGAAAAAAAACATCGGACACACCTTTTTTTCTTCAAAGGCGTTTTCAATAACTAGATTTATTCTGTGGACTTGATCAAAGGTTGAGTATTTAGTGCGGAAACCAAATTGGTGCGCAGGTATTAGTTTTCTCTGCTGTTGAGACGTTTAGAAAGAAGCTTCTTCATTAGTTTTGAAATTATGGGCAGTAGAGATATAGGCTGATATTTTCCAGTAGATAGAAACGTGTTCCAATTTAAAAGTGGCATTCATAATTTCTGTTTTTATCGATATTACATTTTGAGAGAGCTGTTGCAATATTTCGCTAGTTATGAGGTCGAATCCTGGCGACTTCTTAGACTTTATTTTTCCTTTTTCTATGCATTGCTCGACGTCTGTAACCGGAGGGATTTCGACGTTTTTATCATGATGACCTAAGACTGTGCTCACCAGCAACATCGTCACACGTCTACTCCAATTTTTCTGTTAGAAAACTAAGAAATCAATCATAATAATTAATATCATATCAATATAAAACAAATCATAATAATTAATATCAATGTTCTGTCTGTCACTTCTACATTTTTAATGTCTTTTTCAGATGCCATGCAATTTTCATTATTTTCGTAATGTAATTAAGCTGCATTATCTTGCTAAGGCCGAAAGGCCCAATTACGAGACGTTAGGATTGATTTCTTGAATTCATTTAGTTTCCCATTGATTTTATTTTGTTTGCAGCCCACGGCAATTTTACAAGGTCTAGTCTTAATACATACAGTTTAGAAGGTATTTTGTTTTCATGCACGACCGAACTCAATTATCGCACTCGCGTTGCTTTTGCTTGCAATATAATTAAACTCCACCTAAGGCAGTATTCCTGCTTATCAAAAGCATTTAAAGTGTTCTTGCGACTTGTAAATAGTTTTCCATTTTGTTTAATTATAAAAGTTGAAGATTCTCTGAGTGTGTACGAAAAACAGTGGGGCTCACAACTTCGAGCCCTTAACTAAGTTAATGAGTTTAAAACGGTTTCAAAGGCCTTCCTTTGTGTACGATTAACTTATGTGACGCTGCCTTTAATTAAAGAGAAACGGAAAAAAAATTGCCTTTTCCCTAAAAGTATAATATTCGCACCTGAAAGTATGCTTCACTTTATACAACGTAAAATAAGAGAGTTCTTTGAAGTGGCGTCTAAGTAGAAGCACAAAGAAAATTAATACGCGGCGGCAAAACCTTTAAATGTGCAACAAATTCAGGGATTCCTGCATGCGGCAGTTACGTCTCCCTTCCGTCTCGCTATATCCAAACCATTTGGTGCTGGTTTTCGCTTTTAAAATGATAAAATATGTCAAATGGCAATAAAGCACACAACGCGGAATGAGCGAAAGTGGAGGCAGCTCCGCCATTGCAGGGAAGTATTAAGCCATTATGCAAATGCACGTGCGAGTGGAGTTGCCGCTGGAGGCACACGTGTGCTGGAACAGTTGCTGCTGTGCCATTAACCTCGTGCTAAATGCATTCCTAAATAATGGCATTTTTCATAGTTTTTAGAGCAACAAGCGGAGCTTTCCCCTGCGGGACGGCAAACCCTTTTCTTCATGGAGCAGACTTCTGTTAAAAATGGGGAAACAAAATGATGTAATTAACTACTTTGTACGAGGATACGTCGCTGTGTATGTGAGTATGTGTGCGCCTCTATAAAGGCGTAAATGTGGTAAATTGCTTCGCTGCAGTGCTGTTGAAACTTCTGCCTTTGATGTTTGTTGCATTGCAGTTTTTGTTCTTGCCACTTAAGCTACTTTGTTGAGGTATGCTTCTAAGCTGTTAAGGCAGAAATGTGGAAAAGAGACACTTTTGAGGCACATATATGCAAATATTTGCATGTTTAATTGGGTTTAATTTGCGTGCTGGTAGACTTTTAGTTTATATTTTCATAGCAGAGTGACTTTTCGGGAGACTAGACTACACTAATATCACATTGAAACCAATTCAGGTACGAATATCTTCAATAGATTCTTTAAAATACATACTCCCAGTATATTCAGGCAGAATTCAGATCTGATTCTAGCAGTAGCGCCGCAATCGCAGAATTAATGGTTTGCTTTATATTTTTGCATAAATTCAAATTCCAAAACAATAAAGCAGCACAACAAAAAAGATCGATGGAACAACAAAAAAGATCGATTGAAATGCACGATGTACACACTGCTACTATTGCTGTTCAACTGTGTCGACTTTAATTGTGTGGTCGCTTATATACCTTTCATATGTTAAAGTAGAACGTTCTAGAATTTTCTCTACACTTCGAAAGAAGTTTCTGGAACATTCGAGAATATTCTTACACTTCGAAAGAAGTTTCGAGAACATTCTAGAATACACTTCGAAAGAAGCTTCAAGAGGGTTCTAGAGAAAGCTTTTCTTCGAAAAGATCGTGTCTTGGCTTATATACACCTCGTGGTGAACTGAACTTAATAGAGGTATCCTAATAGTATGCAAGCATTTATGTTTCAATATTATTTCAAACTAGAATGTGGTGGGTTTCACAATTAAAACCCAACATTTTTTAAAGATGGAAAATATTTTCCTTCCGCCTGTATCGATATATATATATATATATATATATATATATATATATATATATATATATATATATATATATATATATATATATATATATATATATATATATATATATATATATATATATATATATATATATATATATATATATATATATATATATATATATATATATATATATATATATATATGTATATATGATTATTCAGTCGCAGTATAGTTATTATTGAAATAAAATCTTAACTCTTAAATATTGTATAATATTGATGAAATGCTTCTCTCCTTTGGAAGCTGAAGTTGTTTCAGTATTTATGTGATTCTGAAAACGGCGACATTTAGCAGTAATGCCAATAATGCCAATTACTGCGCCAAAACCTGCTGAGAATGTAACTATGCATTAATTTTTTCAATCAATCTGTATCATTTTTAATCACAGTTGTTACCGCTTTTATTCACAATATAATTTTAAGTTCTGCTTTCATTCTGTATATTTTATTCACTTTAGGTGCCTAAATCAAAGAGGAAAGAAAAAAAAGTTATCTACAGGAGCCGTATTTAAAAGAATTACCATTGATTGGGACTGAGGAAACAGGACAGGTACCAGGCAGATCAGTAGAATGCGCCTGCACAGTGTTGAGAAATCGTATTCGTATACGGCAACTGAATCACAGTGAAAACGTCGCTCATCATTAAACTATGCGCTAAAAGCTCCACACAAATACCCACATACACATACCAATTATGGTATTCTAATGAGCGAGAGAAGAATTGTTTAAGTTTTCGCAGTTGATTGCTGATTGTAACGTTAAAGAAGTTGCATGGCCGGTAAATAAAAATATTTTATTATTATTTATCTATGTAATAATGCAAACAAAAACTTCAATATTTTTAACAATAGCAAAGATTTGCTATTCCTATAATTACACCTTGAATACTTCTTGAGTCGAATCAAACAAGTCCTGCCGTCAATCAGTCTGCCTGTACCTACTTTTCAATGCCAGTGCATATATTATAATGTGTATTTTGCATAAGCATTGACTAAAGCAATTATAAGAACCATCAAAAACAGTCAAGCCCATGTCCATTTGTGTATAGAACTGTTGTCACCTCATTTAAACTGATTGTAGTACGCAGGATAGGACACGATGAAAGCAAAGTAGGTTGTTTTTTTTAGACGTGTGGTTTTCAATCTGGCAATACTTTTTTCGGAGTAGGTATTTTTAACAGCTGTTACTTGATTTATGCTCAGTTTGGTTTGCCATTTCACAGAATTGAAGCCGAAAGACCATCAAGTGTGTCGCACGTTCGGTGAATGGGCCCAAAACGAGATGGCCACCGATCCCGATTTTCACAAGAAAATTTTGTTCAGCGTTGATTCTCACTTTTGGTTGAATGGGTACGTTAATAAGCAAAATTGTCGCATTTGGAGTGACGATAATCCACAAGCTATTGTTGAGACGCCGTTACATCCTCAAAAAGTCACTGTTTGGTGTGCTCTATGCTCAGAGGGAATCATTGGTCCATATTTTTTCAAAAATGAAGCCAGCCATACTGTTACAGTCAATGGGGAACGCTATAGAGCCATGATTAATTACTTTTTCGTGCCTGAATTGGATGATGTTGATGTGGACGACCTTTGGTTCCAACAAGACGGCGCTACATGCCATACAGCCAACGAAACAATCAATTTATTGAAGGAAACTTTTGGTGAGCGCATTATCTCACGTCGTGGGCCTGTGGCGTGGCGTCCAAGATCGTGCAATTTAACACCGCTGGACTATTTTTTGTGGGGTTATGTGAAGTCGCTTGTCTACGCAGATAAGCCCGAGACGATTGACGCCTTGTAAGAGAATATTCGGCGCGTTATTGATGACATACGGCCAAAATTGCTGCAGAAAGTGGTCGAAAATTGGGCCTCTCGGCTGGAATTAATTTGAAGCAGCCGCGGTGGCCACTTGCCCGAAATCATTTTTAAAACATAATGGGAAACCCTTGTCTTTATAATAAAGCTAAATTCTTGGCCATAACATTAAATTATATGCGTTTTATTTCTGCTTGAAAACCACATGTCTAAAAAAAACACCCTTTATATAATGCATATAAAGTTTATCTAAAGCCAAACCATTTCATGAAAATTATATAGAGCGAGCGATATATGAATATGATAAAATAAAACTATTGCAGAAATGATTTATAAATATACACTTATATCATCTTTACTCCAGATTTATTTTGTTGTTGGTTATTATTTTTGGCAGATATTTTACTTTAATTTTTTTTAAATTCTGTTTTCATTTATATTATTATTCATGTTTATAATCTAGATTATTATCATTTATATGAATTTTTAAATTAATAATTACTCTTTTTCCTTTTATTCAAGTATTTTGTTGTTTCTTATTAACAATAATTTTTGTAACAAAGAAAGCACATGATGGAAAGGCACAGGCAACCACAATTTTCACAAAACGATTTTTTTATTCTTCATCTCTACGCCTTTGAATGCTTTCGCCAGTATCAACAATTTACGCCTATGTACTATGAGATTGCTTTACTATGGCTTTGTATATTTATAATTCATTTATAATTAGAGGGAAGAAAAACTGTTCATATATTCGATATCACTGAAGGATGCCCACCGCGCCAAGCTTAAGTTTAATTACAAAATGGATGTATGATATAAACAAATAAGCAGAGGCTTCAAATCCATCTTCATTTTGCCTGAATTTATAAACATGGTCAGTAAGTTTTACTTTATTTTTCTTTCATTATATAAAATAGTTGAATGTAAACTATTTGAAAGAAGACTTCGAAGAAAAAGTAAAATATTAGCAGACAAAATGCTTACCTTTATCGCTTCTACATACACGTTTGGTTTGTACTGATTGCCTCTCAAAGTCGATTATATTTGTTTTCAGCATAACTATTTCTATGTTTTTGCGTTGAATAAATATGCATTTTATTTTTACTTTAATGTACTTTTGTAATTATGCAGAGTTAATCCTAAGTAATAAAAATTTTAATTTCCCATATATATATATACAATAGGGTCAATAAATATTTCTGGAAAATATGAGAAAAATATCCCCAATACCCCATAAGTCATTTCCCAAAATATATAGAGATATATACAAATGTCTCCCAAAGCTATTGAAGACGACAATATTTCTAAATGTGTGGTCTTAAATGTGGCAAATACTATATTCGCGTGCCGACTAAATGGGATTAAGTTTAATGTATCTTCTTTGTGTTATCTCGAAGTCAGTTAAATATGACTTCGAATTTAATTTTCCATGAAATATAAAGCAGGTTATAATACCAATACATAAATGTGTGTATTAAACTGTATAAACTAAGGGAACCCGAGGCCGTTGGTGTTTATGCCATAGTTATAATTTTTAGATTATTTGATGGCACAGTAAAAGTTTGGAAGTGTGCGAGCATGACTTCTACGACTACTCGTATGCCAATAATTTATTAGCGCAAGCAAGCAAGTGTGTCCCATAAATTCGCTTGAAGGAGTAGCAGCAGTATCGAACACTATTTCCTGATAATGATAGCCACATAGTTTTGTTGGGATGAAGTTTTGCATTTATAATCACGCCTCCGCCTTCGTACCTTTCACTTCCTTTTCTAATTAAACATTGCCTCGGATCGTAAATTTTCTTTCTCCACTCATAGTTCATGTTACTTTAGTACTTTTGCGTGTGACTGCGACTGTGACTGCTTGTAATCGCATTAGCAAACATGTTACCTGAAATTTATTGAATGATGTAACCATAAACTACCGATGGTACAGCTAGAAGGACACAGCCACACACGCATTACTCTTTCATGAGACAGTTACAAAGTTTCTTATCTTATTTGGCAGCAGCAATGACCCAAATTTATGATTCTGCCCAAACTGTTTGAACGAGGAGTAGGTTAGCTTATTTAACAGTTCCTTTGAGTGCGTTTCTGCCCATTTAAGTTTTATGCTTTGCATGTCAAAGTGCGCCCGCACACATACGTTCGGCATCATCCTTGATGTGCTTATTTGAAGGCGTGCGCATTTGTGTGGGTATGTGAATATAAATGTGCATGGTATGTAAATCTTAAATTGACAATGGATGTAAGCAGACAGCTTTATGTGGACCGGAATGAAACTGCTCATATAAGTAATGCACTCAGCAGTTAAAAGGAAATTGGGTAATTGGTTCATACACCTAGGGAGGCAGAACCAGATAATGGGCAGAAGTTTTCAGCTTCTAAGGTGTTCAGAATATTGTTCAAAATGATCGAAAAATTGATTCATATCTACTTCTAGTGCTTTAAACATTGCATTATCAGTAGATATACATACGAGTATATACATCTATAAAAATATGAAACTTCTCTTATTAAACCTCAGTAGAGCATCTGCGCAACAATTGTTGGTTCAATTCTATTGGAGAGTAGGCAGACTCATCTACATACATTATAATACTATTGCTTTAAGGATTATGAATTATTTTGTTATCATTTGATATGTTAATATTATAAACGCACCTTTTAGTTTCCCGTTTGATGCTCCCCGGAAGTAACTTGGTTAAATTGTCTTTTCCCATATATTTTTTACAACAGCTTAGTTAGCTGTACTCGTATATTTGCTCCATCTTTAGCTGTATATTTGCTATGATTAACTTTAGATTTCTTTTAAACCCTCTGATTCCCCATTTCAACAATATTTCATTGAATGTTCCGGGATACATAATCTTTGTGTTTTCTTAATAAAACACAAATGCCATGTATTTCTCATAATGTTTATCGCCATAGTTGTTTTCATAATTTTTCGCTTACTGTTTGGAACATTTTCCAATCTCAAATGTTGGATATGTCACCATATTCCATTTGTGTTACGGTTCGTCAGTAACTTTCTTGTGTCTAAAAGTTGCTCCAAAACAATCCTTGTTGCCAATACCACAGCAAAGCAACTAAACTACTCTCTTGTTTCTTCTTTTATAAAACTATGTTTGCCAACTAAATAGTTAGGAGAGAGGGGAGTCTTGTGCATACCATTATGACAGACAACGGAAGATTTACTTTCATGCTTGTCAAATCTATATATCATAGTCTGTAATGTACCAATATCGTTACAGATTACTACAACGTCCTCCTGCATATTCATTGTCAATACAAATTATTCCTCATATATAAGAAGTTCAGATACATAAAAAATAATAAAGAATGTTTGATTCTGAGTGAGTAAAAATTGTGACCGCCTTTCTCACAGAAGGAGTCACTGACTCAATAACGTTCACCAGCCTTGTATATAATTGCACATTTCTTCTATTTTTGTCCAAGATTGGCTGGAAATCTGAAAAAATTTGTTAAACTTTAAAGTAAAATATTCACCAAGATTCAATATCTCCCAATCCTCCTTGCTGACGTCATTAGTTTACAGCCACTTCGACAGTCTATGAGAAATATTCTTTACTCGTATTAAACAAATGTGTTTATTTTGTTGATTTATTCATTTCCTTGTGAATGAAAAACAAATGTGTTGCAATTTCCAAACAAATTTCAAGGAATATGTTATAAAATTAAATAAAAGAATGCCATTTGTTTCCAGCTCTACTTAAGTTTTTTTTTTAATTTTGTGTTAGTGGCAACAAAATCGTTTGCGGCACAATCCAGCAGCAATTACCAGTAACCGCATCATCGATCTCTGCATAATATTTAGCGGCCAGCTGTTACTTTCTGTCTGCTGGTAGAGTGGTTGTAGCTATTTTAGCTGTCATTGCTGTTGGGGTTTGGTTTTGGGGCTTTTCCTGTTGCCGCCATTTTGCTTATCACATTGGCATTTTAATTAACATTTTGTTGTTGGTGGCAGGAGTGCACTTCAGTTAATGGCCAGCAATGATTTTAAAATGTATTACATGCCACTTTAGCATGTTCCCCTCAATTGTTCGGTCAGATTGCGCTTCGGCTCAGCAATATAATTGCACACTTCTGCTCTTGAGTGGGTAATTATTGTATATTTTATGCTTTAAGGTAATTACTGTTTTTATGTTGGGCTTTAGTAGAGATTATTTAGTATGAAATTGTGTTAGGAGAAGGTAGTTTGAAGAAATCTGAAGAATTTCGAATAAATTTATTTCCATACAGGTGTTGGTTAAAGGTGGAAAGCAAGCGCGCCCCTAAGCTACAAGCCCATAAAAATGTGTTTGTCGTTTGTGCACTGCTATATTAAGTTTTCTGAGGTCCTTGTAACCAGAAGGAGGCTGACTGCTTACGCAAATTATGACTTCTGAATAATTAACTTGTTAGAAATGATTACAGTGTAGAAGTAGGTGCTTCAAATTCAAGTTCGTGTAATCGTTTTAAAATGTCCTAAAATTATCTGGCAGAGTCTCCGCACGCTTCCAGTCACAAAAAGTGTTTCAGAAAGTATTAAATGTCCCAAAAAGAAAATGAAGACAACTTAAAATCTTTCCTCAAGCTTCAGCCGCCAGTGAAGCAATATTTTAAATACAACTTGTCTTCAGCCGAGGCAAAAGTTCCATTTCAGTTGGCTGCACTCGTGTGCAAGCTGCCGGAAAAGGAGTTCATGCAGGCGACTGTATTAAGAAGCTGCCTCCTTCTCTGCACTGTTTATGCATGAAATTTCTTTCTTACGCTTTTACTTTGCTGAAATTGTGTTGCGCCCAGTGCTTAAATTGTGTATTCCAAACTTAGTGCTTAGAGCAATTTTTGTTCTAAAAACTACGCTAAGACAGACCAAACACAAAAACTGAAAGAACCTAAAAGGAGAAAAGCAAAATGAAATGATGCAAAGAAATGAAACTGTTCGCATTTCACTGCTTGATCCTTTTTGCTGGAAGCGATGAATTTTCCCACATGCAGCAACGAGGAACAATGTACTTTTTCCTTTTTGCCACTTAGTGCATGTAACCGACTGCATGTAGTATATATGTATGCATGAGCTCCATTTGGAGAACAACGATTCCAAATTTAAAATTAATTCCTGGGATATTATTACAAAGGATTTCCTTCAGGAATAAAGTGCCGTGATTGCAGAGAGTTCGGGATATCTTTTTTTTTAATAGATATGAAAATTGGAAAATTACTCGTTGCTCTGCTTCTATATAACTAATTCACGGTGGGACTATTTGCAGCTTGGAAGAGTCCTAGAGAAATATTAGTAAAATAATACCAAGAATACATATTAAAAGCAAAGTAATAAAAGTTGCAGCACGGAAACTTGTTTCAATATTAAAAGAACTGTAGGGTGTATATTTTTGGTGTATTGTGCCTTTCGAGATGGGTTGTTAAATATCAGAACTTTGCATTTTTGTTCATTCTGCGTTGGAAAGTTGTCATGTGTCGGTTTCGAGAGTAGAAATTTTATTAAGACGGGGTTGTCTGGCATTCAGACGCTGATAACTATTCGTGAATTTAATGATTCATATAATCCTGTTGCGGAAGTGGCTAATTGCAGAATTTTTGGCAGATTCAGTACATATTAGTTGTAAGAGCTTCAGAAACATTTCCGCTTAAAAGAATGTGTGCAAAGCAATAAACACTTATCGATTCGTGGATGTCAAATCAATTAGGCTCCGTCGGTCCACCATCTGAAAATATTTCGTTAGGATTCAGGTGGTGCAGAAATTTAAGCCATCATTTGAATCTTTCTGTCGCCTTTTGAATGGTGGAAGTTGTTTTAATCTAAAATCGTGTGTTTGCAATGGTGTTTCATTGCGGCTCAATGGGTAATAAGCAAAATGCTGCATATTGAGAGGAACTGATCCAGAAGCCATCGAAAAGGGTATTCTGCAACCCTCCAAAATAATTTTAATTGATGCCTTTTGCTTGTTTATTGAGGGGCTACATGAAGTCACAGACTTTAAATCAGCAATATTTTTCGCTTTGTCACATAATCTCGATTTAATGGTAGTTATAATTGGTTGCAAATATTATTCAGACTGAACTGTGAGATCAACAGCAGCTGTGGTCATAGCAGAGTAATGATCCTCATAGGATATACCAACATCTTTGAGGAAAAAGCATCTTCTTTAAAAAATTCAAAAAATTTGTTTTAATAAACCTAAGCGCAAGAGAAAAAGCCTCTTTATTGGAACCAATCGAGGAGTTTCATGGTTGCGCCGCGTGACTGGCGCCTCTGTAAAATAGATCATTTAGATAGAACACATGTAAAAAACCATTTTGTAATACATCAAATTACCTTAAAGCCTGTTTGTAACTCCTAGAGTAAAACGGTGTCGATAATTAAATACTATCTAATTAATTTCTAGACATAATGCATCGCAAATTTTCTACGTATCCCGATAGTCATTTCAATCAGCCTATTTAGTTGCACCTAGATTACAACTAGACTAAAAATGAAGCTAGTTGCTAACATCTTACGTATCTAGTCTAATATAGTATGCAATTGCATCAAGAGACAGATAAAAATGATGTCTATGTTTCTCAACAAACACTTTTCAACCAATTCTAAAATCTAAGTGCGTGCTTTTCACCAGCTTCATTCGAGATATTTCAAGAAATAGGATTAGTATTCATTACATCCTATTTACTACAAGCAAGATTTCATTTTGAATGCCCAAAAACTCGCACACTCTACTCATGGAACGTATCCATCACACACAAAATGTGATGGCGTGCTACATTTTATACAAATCACACACAGAAAACGGATTCAAATGAATTGATGGCTGAGATTTGGATAAAATGCATACACAAAAATAACAAATGAGATTTGCTTTTAAAGAAATATTGACACAACAACGAGCTGTGCAGCACCAAGAAGCTTAAAAGTGTCAACAAGTGCATGTATGTTGGGGTGGAGATGAGCTGGATGTCAATTTATTATGATGCTTGACCAAAATGTGCACAAAATAAATAAAATAAAATGATACAGTGCGGAAATTGAATTACTCTGTTTGATGTGTGAGCGGACACCAAAGGAAAATTGAAAATGTGTAAATATTTTCCGCTTTAAAATGAAATACTTGAAACTCTGAAAATATGCATGCCGGATGACGTATTCCAATGCTGATATTAAGATTCGAAATATATATTCATAGGGGTATTGGAAGGAAGGCTCAGATCCTTGCCAGTTGACTCGCCAAGAGTGTGATAGTCATTAATCTCCGTAGAGACGGCTTCCACTTATTGGTATTGGTGGTCTGTCTGATATACATAATATCGAATTTACATAAATTGTTCAAATCTTATTACACACCCACAAATTTGGCAGTCCTCTCTTTCACTATCATACTGATAAGAAGCATTTGCTAGAGGCAATTTGTTAATAGTCGGTACGATGGATAGAAAACATTATTCAATTCTAACATTTTTTTAAATGGATTTTCGGTATTTCGGAAGATTGTGGCTCGAACCAAAGTTCGTATTTCTCCTCATTTATGAATTCGAGCACGATACTTAATTCGTCCTCTTTGAATTTCTGCAGCGTATTCTGTATCCTTGCACCAATCAACACGAGGGTTGTTCGATAGCGTCAAGTTGCTGAATGGTGTGAGGCAAATTCGTGAATCATGTGACTAGTTGACCATGTCCATATATAAGAAGGACGATAGTATTAATATAAAAAACAATATACTCAGATAAGAGTTTATTTTGGTTGTTCACTTTTCGGGTGAACAGTCTTTCACATGACGAGGGACCAAAAATGTGAACTTAGCATAACAGTAGTATGGATACGCCGCGTGACTGGAGCCTCTTGGAAGTAGAACACGTAGAATGCATGTGGAAAACTATTTTGTAGTATATTAACGAATTTAGCTTATAGCATGATTCGAGCTCCTAAAGTAGAACTGTGCCGATTATTAATTTGAGCACTTGTAAACGCCAAATTTCTAGAAATAATGTATCGACAAATTAAGTATCCCGATAGTCACGTCTATCAGCTGAATCTACTCTACATCTAAATTACTGAGAATTATATTGTGACTCAATCATCTCAAGCACAGCAGCGGCATTTCATTAATGACTGCAGGAGCAGGAGCAGTTCCTTGAAGAGCGTTATGAGACGTTCTGCGGTAATGCTCAAATTCTTTGGACGAGTTGTAAACAGTGCTAAAGTTTGATGCTTTCCCTCCGAGAACATTGGATTCGTTCATGGCATGGAAATGCTGTCAGGTACAGTTTGTAATTAAAGCCCATCTTTACACGATTACGATTCGAAATAAAAATTCCTTCTTATTATTAAATACTTCCAAGTTCCGGATGATAAGAATAATGACGCAAAGTTAATTTCTTTAAATGCTATTCAACTGGGTAAATAAACCTTGACTCTTACTTCAGCGAATTCGTGTAAACTTAAACTACTTTAAATATAAATAAACTACACAAGCCTTTTTGATTTACTTGACACAATCCAGATATTGCATTATTGGCGAAACTCTTTTTTCCACTCAATACGAATGTATTTCTTTGTAGGTTTGATTCGATTTATATTTCTTTGCTGCTACTAATTATGAAATCTGGAAATGGACGATGTAAATATATATATTAATTGAATAGACAAAAACGGTCGTTGATATGTGAGATGTTGTCTGAGTATTAATAAAAATATTTTGTGGTAGAGATTGGTATATTGCTAACATTACACTGGAAGGAGTAATGCAGTCATTAGCAGTCAATATCAGTGAAACTTCATCTGCTAAAAAATATGATTTAAAAGTCTCATAAACTGAAAATTTGAAACAGGAACTGCTGATATGGAAAAAAGAGTAAAATAGTCAGAGACCGGCACTATCCTAAATACGTTCTATCAATGTGTTAATAAAGGGTGTTTTTTTTAGACGTGTGGTTTTCAAGCGGAAATAAAATGCATATAATTTAATGTTATGGCCAAGAATTTGGCTTTATTATAAAGATAAGGGTTTCCCATTATGTTTTAAAGAAGATTTCGGGCAAGTGGCCGCAGCGGCTGCTTCGAATAAATTCCAGCCGAGAGGCCCAATTTTCGACTACTTTTTGCAGCAATTTGGGCCGTATGTCATCAATAACGCGCCGAATATTCTCTTCCAAGGCGTCAACCGTCTCGGGCTTATCTGCGCAGACAAGCGGCTTCACATAACCCCACAAAAAATAGTCTAGCGGTGTTCAATTGCAAAAAAGAAAAGGATTCCATTATAAATTTGCGATTTCAAGACTATTGAGGTAAGTGGAACTTGGTTTTTGGATGGACTATTCTGAATTCTATGGAATATGTCCAGAGCTAAAACTGGACTATAAGGTGGATGATTAACCAATTCGAAGTGTATTTCACGTAATTTTAGCATCGTATCTAATGCTGTGTGAACCGGTGCGTTGTCTTGAAGAAAAACCAATTTTTTTCTTCTTTAAATGTGGTCGTTTTTCCTTGATTGCATCAATCAATTGATCCAATAATGCACGATAATACTTTCCTGTGATTGTGGATCCTTTTTCAAGATAATCGATGAGCAATATTCCGTGTGCATCCCAAAATACAGTGGACATAACCTTGCCAGCCGATTTCACTGCCTTCGCCTTCTTCGGCGCACTTCCACCAGCTTCCACCCATTGTTTCGATTGATTTTTGGTTTCAGGTGTGTAGTGGTGGACCCACGTTTCATCAACAATTATTAATCGACGCCAAAAATCAACAGGATTATGCTTTATCATGTCCAAACACCGCTGTGAAGTGGTCTGTCGAACTTGTTTTTGTTCGACACTGAGCAAACGCGGCACCCATCTTGCCGATAGCTTTTTCATATGCAAATGTTCATGCAAAATGTTGAACACACGTTCATATGATATGTTTACCATTTCAACAATCTCACGCAACTTGACTCGGCGATCATTCATAACGATATCGAGGATTTTCTTGATATTTTCTTCAGCAACCACCTCTTTTGGCCTTCCTGTTGATGGTATTGTTGCAGTGCTTGTTCGGCCGCGTTTAAATTCAGCAATCCAATATTTTACCATGTAATCTGACGGAACAGACTCACCGTAATGTTTATCGAGCTTTTCTTTTGCCTCTTTCGCCGTTTTCCCTTTCAATTAATAGTGTTTAATCACTGCACGAAATTCGCTTTTTTCCATTTTTCAAGAAACACAAAAGTTGCTTACTTCAAACGACTACAAAAAATAAACTAATCGATGAATTTGAGTGAAATTTTAACAGCTGACGTTTGACAGATCGCAATTTCTAAAAAAAAAGTGTTTGTGTTTGTGCTGCCATCTAGCGCTAGGTAGCTTCAATATCAATCCGCCGTCGTAATAGTTGATAGAATGGGTACAATACATACAATAGATGAATAGATGTACACAAGACAAGCATTGGTTATCAAAGAAAGGGGGATTCGAATAAGACTAGCGTGGTTACACTCGTGAGATAGAGTTATACTCATTTAATTATATTGTTAGCACAACCCACATACCCGAATATTTGTTCAGAAAACAATGTTGCAGATTTTAGGAAAAATCTTGAAATAAAAGAATGAAATCTGCGTAGACTCAGTGTCACGGCATCCCATAGGATATTTATATAGATAAATGTAGCGGGCGTTCGAGCAATGCGATGACCTAATTGCCCACATATACTTTAGCGTATCATTTTCTTACAAATGATGATATATAATGTCAGCATAAGTTTTCATTTTAATATAGGGGTGGAGTCCATATATACCGCTCAAATTTTCCTTAGAGGTCATAATAGACATGTTTCTTGCTCTCCAATTTTTCCGACATGTCAGTTTCAATAATTTGACGCTTCTTATTGAAAGTTTTAAATATCTATTGAGTGAACTTATTAAACCTTTATTACCTTTCTTTGGGATATGGTGTGTCAGTCTTCCTAGGTACACCTAATATGCAACTGGATATGATATTGTATTTTATTCATGTTTCAAAATTAATGAAATACCAATTTCGATTCAATATTGAGCAACTATTTTTAAAGGGTTTGATAAATATGGAAGGTAATTTCGGATATTTGACGCCACCATGACATTAAGTAAATTTTATAAATTTTAATTGATTTTTTCTAGACTAAAAGTTTAATTAGTTATGACTTAGGGTTGCGTAACTTAACTTAACTACTTAATAATTCCTTGACTCTTACATATTTTAGATTGTGTGTACTCAATTTCAAGTTGAAATTTTTGCTAATATTGGAATAGAGAATGCTAAATTACACAATGTGTTCAAGTTTGTTGGAGCCAGTCTGTTAAGTCGCCTTAGTTGACTTAACTCAATTTTAGGAAACAGTTTAATCTCACGATTACCCTGTCTAAGCAGATGCCTGTGGGTCGTGCTGCTCACTTTCCTGGTTTGCACTATTATAGAGCTATATTATGACCTTATATATGTCGTCGTTGTTATGTACAAATTCGCTTGGGCCATGGTTCTCAGAATATAATACCTTGAATAATATTAATATTTGATTTACTGGCAGTACCGCATAATTCAATATCATATTTCCATATAGGCATTATAACTTATGTGAATATTAATAAATTATGTTCGGTAGATAACTGTGAATGTTTACCAAGTATCTGCGCCTTGCTTCGGTTCTTTTTGTGATGATATGTTTCTAGTTCAACTTTCAGTTCATAGTGAGGTTAAATATTTGGCATTATTATCTCTCTTTAAGTGCCTGCCGTCAGTTGTTAGGCTTCACTAGGTTCCACTCCTTCGATTAGTGTGTATCACTTGCAAAATTTCTCCAACGTTTACTTTAATGTTCCATGAATAATACCAATAAATAGTGTTATTCCAAATTTCTTGCAAGTTTTCTGTTGCTTTGTTTTTATCTGCTGAGAGTAAAATAGTGTCCCCAGCATATGTGCTTACCATGTTATCCCATTTCGACGAAAGGGATAACATGGTTGTTAATAACGTATATAAAATGTGCCCTAATACGCTAAGCTATAGTACTCTGGTATGCATATCCAATATAGAGGAACATTTTACCTGATTGAGTGACCGGAGGAGAGTTCAAGATTAGATTTTATAGTCAAAAAATTTGCTGTCGACATTTTTGTGATGGCGAAATCAATCAGATTGGATATTTTTATTATATAAGTCAGGCCTATACCGATAAATGTGCTACTTTTTTGTCTGATTACGTAGTGATTTTTACTTTATGTGTTTATTGAGCTCCAGTAATTACTATCGGCATATGTTCATTTTCGCCTCCAGCGATGAATTACTAGTAAGGTATTGTAGGGTTTTTTTATAATCTTTTGTTGTGTTGTACTGTACTACATCCGTAGTTAACAATGGGCCACTATTTGTGCCTAAGTGTGTTTCTCGCTGCCACTCCAACCTAAATCTAAACTTGTTCTTTGGGGGCAGTGAATACCAGAACAATTTAAAATTTCCCTGTGCAGCCTTTATTGGAATGGAAGCTTCTTGAAATCCTTAAACTTCAAAAAGATGTAAGTTAAAGAGGTAATCCCGTTTAAGTTTGCCTGGTAATCCCGGTGCCATTACAAGCCGCCAGGTTCATCCTATATTTTCTTATCATGCTTGCTTAACAATGATATTAAAAGGTTCAACATGGGAATAATTGTGACAGTATAAGTAGTAGTTTATTAGTAGTTAAGTAGTAGTTTACCGCGGTTTGACGTTGGGATTGTTGACTTGGTATCAATATTTGAACTATTTGCTTTTTTATACACGATGAGTTTGGAAAATAATTGGATTTGGAACAGTCTGTGCATATGGAATATTTCCATTTTAAGAGTATATATATGAGTAATTTCTTGTTATCGAGTTCGCTTTTCGCGAATCGGTGTCTTATTTTCAAAGCTCTATAGATCATACACCCATTATAGTTAGTGGTGAGTTTCTCAATACATAGTTCACATTTGATCTGATTATTATTTTTATTATTATTATTATTAATTTAATTATAATCTAGTTTCAGAGGTCAATCATTTATTTTGTGGCTCGCAGGACATTTAACAAATTCTGGATTTTTAATATCTACAAACACTTTTTTTTCTAGCCGAACATTTGCCATTTGGTGCATTTTCATATGGCTTTACTAATAGAAATGTCTGTGAAAACTCTCTATTATAAGAATTGTGTATTTTCTATTTCAACCCCCCCTTTATATTACACCTGTCTATTGACACTAAGTAATAATTTTTAACAGTTAGGAAATAGAAGTAATCTTAAACAAATATCTAAAACTACATTTACATTTACTTTCTAAGATTTTAGCTTAATTTCAGGCTAGATTTATAAGTATATATTCACTAGTTCTGTTGGTGTGCAACGTTTCAGTCTGCTTGGTTGTGAAGTTTCTAGTGCACAAATTTCTCTCAGATCTGGATTTGTGTGTGCTAACAGGCGGTGCATGTGCTTGAGGCTGCATATTTGGATGGTTGTTTCAACAGAGTCAATGTACAGGTCACGGTGGATGTCTTCGTTTGATATATACCACTCAGCATTGATTATGGTGCGAAGAATTTTTGACTGTATTCTTTGAGTGATTCTGATGTTCGATTTTGCTGCAGTGCCCCACATTTCGATACCGTCTCTCCAGATAGGCATGATTATTGATTTATTAATCTGTAGTTTATTTGTAACTGAGAGCTTGGATTGTCTCCCCAAAAGCCAATAAATTTGTCTGAAACGATTATTAATTTCTTGTCTTTTTTGTATGATATTATGCTCTTTCCAGAGTAGTCTTGCGTCAAAAGTCATTCAAAGGTATTTTGCCTTTGTATTTTGCCTTTGATTCATTGTTTATATGCAAGTGACATTTGTTGTGCTTTATATTTGTATAAATAACTTGAACTGTCTTGTTACTACTAATTTCGATACACCACTTCGTGAACCATAGCAATGTGGTATCCAGTAGTGATTGCAGTTTTGTTCAATGTTGTTGTTTGACGATAATAAATCGGTGTCATCAGCGAATTTAGGTATCATGTTGTCTCCTGTGGATGGAGCTGGTATATCAGCTGTGTGTAGAAGGTACAGCAAAGGTCCCAACAAACTGCCTTACCTGCTACTATTTTTTGGATTTGAGAGCATTCATCTTTCTGCTTAACATTGAAGTGCCTGTCACAGATATAGCTACTTATCAGTTGATAGTAACTTTGCGGGAAATGAGGAAAAAGGAATATTTATATTATTATTATATCTTACATTATTATTATTATATCTTACTAACTACTGAGAACTTCGACTTTCATATACGAAATTTTAGAAATAAATATTTTTGAGACCAAGCCCGTGGCAAGACTTGAATCTGCAACCCTCTTGAGTGTGAGTCTGGTATGCTTACCACTAAACTAAAAAGGGTGGCTAATTATAATATTATAATATACAAATATTATATTGTAAATTATTATGAAAATTGGTTTATTCTAATACTTTAGAATACTGAATTGGTTTCCATCCCCCCAGGACATGGTTTTCCTTCTAAATGCTAGTTGGTAATAATTATTATATTATACCCCTGCAAATATAATCCATCACGACGTAAGCTTTTATAAATACATAAATAAATAACATCATTTTAATCAAGGAATCGAAACATTGTTTAACCAACTAGATTAGAGCGAAAGATATACTATTATTGACAACTCATAGTATCAGAGAAGAACAATAAAATAAATCATGACTTTTCATCAATTACCTTTTGTATATGTTTTGTCTATATATAACCATCTTCTGGATTCTATTTGAATGTTCAGTTTATTGAAATTACTGGTTCTTCATAAAATCAGGTGCACTGCATCAAGAGACTTTACACATTCCCAATGCTCCTCCATGGTGAAAATTTCAACATTTTATATTGCAAGAAGTGCCACACAAGTGCACTCTCGGTTTGTGCACTTAATCCTGCGTGCTACAAAAACAACTTTCAGTAAATTTCCGTGTTTTTTCCAGGGAATTTCTACCATTTTGCATTCCACTCTGCTGGCAGTTTTGTCATCATTGGTACGGCAGGTGGCATAAAATGACACGCTTTGTTATTGTTGCAACACGTAGTTGCGCTGCAAGAGGATGGCTGCACAGCACATGCTTCAGCTAGGAAGTACAATAACATCAAAGCACTTGCCTGCATCCTTAAAATTTCCTTTAGTGCTATTTAATAGCGGGATTGTTGTGTTACATAAAACAATTTTATTTAGCACCATTTTTGTTTTTTTTCCCACGTGTTTTTGTGGCTGTGGGGGGTTGTGATTGCAAACCAAGGCCATAGTTTAAAAGCAAAATTGTTACAAATTGCATTTAGTTTATTTTGTGGGTTAGTATAGGAAACTTAGAGGATGTGCTTTTAAAAGTGACATGTAAGGAAATACTCACTTTATTGCTTTTTTTGTGCTGAATATAAAATTAGTCAAAAAGTTGTACAATGCCACTCTTTCAAGGATATGTTACTCATGAAGATACCACTGTTGAATGCCATTTTCAAATATAGAAACTCGTGTACAACGTTACTCTTTCGAAGAGTTGTACAAGTTTAGTTAAAATTTATCCCTACAAATTATTCTTTCTTATCCATCTTTTGTTCTTTACAATATATTCAAATAATTCTTTATTCATCCCATTTTCTTCAAGAGCTTAGATTAGAAACTATATATTGAATAGAATAATATATATTTAAGAACTCTAATCTGGACGATCTTCTAATTAGTATTATCTTCATCTTTGGTAGCGCTACAACCGATTATCGGTCTTGGCCGCCTCAATATTGCTTCGCTAGCCGCCTATGTTATGCGTACACTGGCGTAAATTGGCAAGCCCAATCGCAGACAGGTTGCCTGGCACTTCGTCTTTCCAATGGAGATTAAGTCGTCCTCGTATGCGCGTTCCACAACCATTTGTCGAAGAATACACCCTCTTAATTGGAACTTTCTCATCTATTGGCTCCGCATGACCAAGACAGAGAAGCCGCTGGATTTTTATGCGTTTGATTATGTCAGTATCGGCGTACAGCTCATACAGGTCATCGTTCCATCTTCTTCCATACACGCTCTTCACGCTTATTAGATCATATACCTTGCAAAGTATCTTCATCTCGAGTGTCACCAATAGCCTCTCTTCATTGGTGGTCATTGTCTACGTCTCAGCGCCATACATTAAGTAAGTATGAGGGACTTATAGAGCGTTGTTTTCGTTCATCGAGAGAAGGCTCTGCTTCTCATTTGCCCAATTAGCCCATAATAGCACCTGTTGACAACAGTTATTCCTCGCTTGATCTCGAGACTGACATTATTGTTGGTGTTCATTCTGGATGCTAGATAAATGAATTCCCTGACGATATCGAATGTATAATTGTCAACAGAAACATTTTATCCAAGACGTCGTGACTCTTTGTTTGCTAACACAAAGTATTTCGTTTTATCATCATTCACCACTAGACGCAATTTACGAGACTCCTGTTCCAGGCTGGAGAATGTTGCACTGACTAATGATATCACTACGACCAATGATATCAATATCATCAGCGTTGCTAACAGCATGACGTTCTTGTAAAATATGGTGCCAGAGATGTCTATATTTGCAGCTCCAATTACTTCTTCCAGCACGAGGTTGAAAAATCTGCATGATAGGAGAGGTCGGTTCTAATTTTCACTGCGCTGGTGGTGTCGATCAGTGGCATTTTGCAAATTCGAATGGGCTTTGCAGGGAAACCAAACCCTGGCTATAGGTAATCCCCAATCGAAAGCGGCTTTATAATCGACGAATAGATAGTAGGTGTAAATTTGATTTTCTCAGGTATTTTCCAGGATCTGACATAGTGGGAATATCTGGTAAATAGTGGACTTACTAGGTATGAAGCCACACCAATTAGCTGGTTGGCAATGGGCTTTCTCAAATTTTCTCGAATAATATTCGGACTTCGTTCCTGCCTCCAAGCATCTGGATATTGTCACACTGACTTTCTGCCTCTCATTTCTTGAACTTGAAAAGGCGTTTCTCCTCCCTCCTCAACTCTTTGTATACCTCCTTTGCAGCTCGCGTTGAAACTGACTGCAGGGTAGCTTTGTATACTACATTTTTCGCTTCAGTAGCATCGCGACACTCTTGATCATACCACAAATTTCTCCATCGGCGGTGGTACCTAGCACCTCTTCGGGAGCCGCACGTATAGAGTCGGAGATATGTTTCCACTGCATGGATATATCAGTAAGTTGAACGGTGTTTTGCGATAGGAGGAGTGAGAGTCTATTGGGGAAGACTTGTGGACCGAGTAGTGGTAGTGTCGCCACTCATCGTGCGTACGTCTAGTATACTGGAAGCGTGCCTGCCGTCGATCACAACATGATCAATTTGGCTTCGTGTATTTTGATCCAGTGAAGGAAAATATGAAGCTGGGGATAAGGAATCCCACTAATTAGTATTATGTCTATAATGAATCTCGCAAACAACCTTTTTCCTACTGCCTATATTTTCTTACCAGTACGATTACCCTTATATTGCTGACATAATTGAACGCATTTTCGTCAGCATTGTTTTATATGTTGTGAAAAGTTCCGATACAAAATGAATAGAACTGATCTGAAAGTTCAGAAAATATAAAACATAAAAAAGATAATTAAATTTCACATCCTTAAAAGTTACAATTTCTTAAAGGATGTTAAAAAATTCAAAGAGGTAAAGGTGAGCAACCGTTATACTTACAACGTCTATACTGCGTCTGCTGAGATGATACAGTAAAGTGCTGGTAGGTAGGTAGGTAGGAGTGGCCGCCCAGTTTGCCAAAAGCACACTTGAGCACCCATAATGGCCCATTGTGATACCACGGTGTGGCGCCGTTCAAGCACTGACTAAAAAGTTCCCATACTTGGGATGGTGATAGTCAGCGCAAGGACAGCGCCTGGAAAGGCACGACTCCCCCGTCATGTTTCAGGAAACCATCCTGATACTTTGATGAACGTGGCTATGTCCCTAATATTAATGAATGACAGCTCTGTCAGGCTTGTAAGAAATGGGGCACCAAAGGTGCGAATTCTTCTTCTGCTCAGGGATGGGCAGTGGCATAAGAGGTGGAAAACCGTCTCGTCCTCCTCCTCGAAGCCACAGTGCTGGAATGCTCTTTTATCTATTGAACAATCGATCAATTATGTAGGGATCATATATTGATCGTAGATTTTGTACCTCAGTTGTATGCTCAGTTGTATGTTTCTCTACTTATTATGTTATTTGTTCATTACATGATTCTCGCCGCATCGGTGCTATTAATATGCTCCAGAACCAGCGGGATTGACTCACCTGTTCCTCGTGTGGAGAACTCTCTTTTGCTTGAGACACTAAAGTATTCTTTAGTTGATATGTGGTAGAATGTTTTAAGGGCTTCGGTATATATATATATAATATAATATATATATAAATATATATATATATATATATATATATATATATATATATATATATATATATATATATATATATATGTATATATATATATATATATATATATATATATCTTTTCACTTCTATTATCTGGAACATTCAGAGAAGTCCAAATCTCCACCTGGAAATCATTTTTGCTTTTCCGAAATAGTATCAAATCCACTCAAAGCCGGCGATATCATTAATCATCTATATAGAAATCATACTCGTATGCGCACATTCCAATCATACCATATCTTTGGGCTTATTAAGTTGTATGAACACGAAACCACTGGACTACAAAAGAAAAAATGTTCAGAACATATGAAATGGGAGTGTTTTAAGATTTTAATGCAACTCTTCGACAGAGCTCTGCACAGTATTATAAATTAATACTTGACTTCGGTGTACGGTTATGAGACTTGAATGTGTACGTAGAATAAAGCAACTTTCTTAAAGTTTTCCTCCTATTCTTGCGGACTGAAAGTTGGACAAGATCTGATGCCAGACATATTACAATATTTATTATTTATCCGAATCTGTATTCGTATGTTACCAGTCGCACAATCAGCCATAATGTTTTGATTCCAGCCCCCAGTTTTCCTTTTCGTTGCCGTGTTTTTCTATAGGATATGTTAATAGATTTGCAGCTGCTTTTATTATCCAGCTTAAACTTTAAAACCAAAATTTGTTTCGTAAATGTTATTATCCTGTGTACGCTCGCAATGTGTCAGTTCCCCAATTTGGACTTCCTTACACGACTATCTGAAAAGATATATATATATATATATATATATATATATATATATATATATATATATATATATATATATATATATATATATATATATATATATATATATATATATATATATATATATATATATATATATATATATATATATATATATATATATATATATATATATATATACGAGTATAATACTAGCACTATATTGTATATATAAATATCCTTATATTTTATATTTATGTTGTGTGTTTCTTTTGTTTTGTATTTGTGGGTGTGTTTCAGTTCATGCTGCACATGAACTTAGTTGCGGTAGAGCTTGAAACGTTTTCCCCAAGTGTCTGCATGTGTTGCACGGAAGTTTCACGGCCCCCGTTTTGTATGCGTCTGTTTGCTTGTTTTGCTCATTCTCCCAACTGTGCACTTGCAATTTGCTTGTGGGTGTTTTGGTGTGCTACTGTCCTTCCATTTAGCAGAGTTTTGACATTCTTACGGAACAAGTGAAACTTTTGTAGTTATTCCACTTTGCAGCAACATTACTGCGGGCAAGTAATCGATCTCCTTTTGTGGCTTAAAGCTGAAGTGGAAGTAAGCAATTGTTGAAAAAGGATTTGGGTTGGCTTAAATTATGTTCTTTTACTATTTTTGAGAGAAACTGGAAAGTGTTCTTATGATGGTATTAAGGAGTTTTAATTGTATTGCCTAACTAGGAAGAAATGCTGGGACTATTGGAGAAGGTGGAACGCACAGAAATGTGGCAATTAATTGCCGCCATCATCACGTGGGGTTGTTCAGATAATTTTTCATGTTTCCATGGCTTATTTCACAAACGTTTTCCGCGCCTTCATTTTTTTAAAATTTTATTTCCCGTCTCAACAGTATCGAAAAACTATTGGCACTCGTCAAATAGAAATAGGGGTACTGTGGAACGGCCATGCAACAAAAACAATTTCATTTGAATTTTCAGTTTCAATATTTTTTCTGTTTTTCGCGTTTCGTATTCCCAGCAACTTCATGATTTGTTACGTGATACTTTGACGTGCCACAGCCACTTGATTTCTGTTCAAGTTAAATGAATTGGTGTGAATTGCTGAACTTTATTGTTGAGTGGGGAATTGGAAAGGTGAAGTAAATTGTTCCGGAAGTGCTTTTGTGCATAAACGCTGTCAAGCTGAATTAATGGATATATGGAAAGGAGCACTGAAACTTAGCAATGAGTAATAAATTGTTTAAAGGAGTCTTAAGAATAGTATATCATAACACTATTGTGTAAAAACTAATGATAAAGATTTGGATAAGAAAATATTAAATAAGTGTTCTGTGGCTCATTCCAAAGATTCACGGAAAAAATGTATTCACGGAATTGGTTGGTTATATTTTTTAAGTAATACAATAAACTATGTCAAAAGTAGGTTCAATTAACTGCGATTAACTTTGGAAAAAATTGAGTTTTTTTTAGGTTCAGAATTTTCTTTTTGTTCTGAGTTACCACGAGACCACGCCGATCCAGAGACTTTTTTTTATATCAGGACTGCTTTTAGTACGAGCAAAAGAGATTGATATTGAAAAAAGCTTTAGTTCCTATGATAAAAAAATTTCCTTCGCAGTTCTTAACTGATAGACATATTATCTTAGGACATATCCTGCGAATGGGTTCAGGGTGACCAGATTTTGGGGATTGTGAAGATTGTCAAATGTGCTGAAGAGGCGTGTTTCCCATCATTTTTTATTTTAAACTGTTTTGACCTTGGAGGTAGAGAAATTCAGAAAAATTTTGTCCAAATTATTTAAAAATAATTAAACGATATTCCAATTAATTGGATATCTGCAATGGTGGAAGTCTCATAAACAGCAATATTAAATGTGATCAGAAGCAAATATCATAATGCCTACGGTTAACAAGGTTAGAACTGTGGTGTGGACACCAATACCAGTGACTAAAGGTAAAGAATCGAATCTGATTGATGCATTCTTCACATCGGGTTAGTTAAAAAAATTGATAATCAGTAAGTCCATCTGTTCAAATTATACCTAAAATATATGGGGTATAATTTGAAGAGAATTCAGTTCAAGAATATGTTATACTCACAAGGATTTTATGCCAAAAAAATTCAATTTTGCACACAAATACAGTACAATGATGAGCTGCAAAAGAGAATGGAAAGGTCTAACTGAGACGTATAAAATTAGAGAAAAATCCCTCTTATGGTATACTGACGGTTCTAAGACAATGGACGGAATTGGGGCAGGAGTATTTGGGCCTAGAACCAACTACTGGGAACCAATGGGTTCTTTCCAAAGCATTTTTAAAGCGGAGATTCACTCTATTGAAAGATGTGCCCAGATCCACATTGACAGGAAGTATCGGGGGGAAAACATCGTGATACTATCTGATAGTCAAGCAGCACTCAAAAGTTTGAGCTCACCCTTGGTGAGGTCAATACTATATTGGACTATATTGGGAAGCTAAACTCCCTAGGCAGTATGAACAAGTTATCTCTAATGTGGGTAACAGGCCAGAAAGGAGTAGAGGGAAAAGAGAAGGCTGATAGCTTAGCTAGGAAGGTTGCGCCCTCTCACTTCAACGGCCCTGAACCCTTCTGTGGATTATCATCCAATACCATTGGAGGTCTGCTGAAGAAGTGTACAGATGCAAAAAGAAGTCCAACCTGGAAAACTCTTCCGGGACTAAGACAGTCTAAAGCTCTTCAGGGAGATTTTAATCCTAAAAGAGCTAAGGAGTTAATAAATATGCCTCGGAGTAAATTGAGAATCAACACAGGCATTTTAAGCGGACATTGTAGACTCAACTAGCATCTGAACTAGTTGGGTATATCTTCAGATACCATCTGTCGATTCTGTGGAGAAAGTGACGAAACCTCACTGCACGTGATCACACTGCGGACCAATTGCACACAAAAGACTCTGGTGTATATATATATAAGTTACGAGCTAGATCCCTCAACTTGATTCCTCCAAAATATATGAATTCATATCGAAAATTAACTTGACAGAAGATTTATAGATGAGACTATCCACATCTTTCAAAGAAATAGGGGCATCACAATAGATCTTTCAGGTCGCAGTGTACAACACCCTTAAATAAATGTAATCTAAGTCCATCTCTGATGAGAGAGTCATGAGACCTCTAAGGCTCCATTCTATTAACTGATTTTTACAGTACTTATGTAACGTGTTTATATGCATGCGAGCTGTGTTTACAAATCCTATAGTACTAAAAACCAAATCAGAACCCATTCAACAAGAATAAGCGATAAGAAAATTAATAATTGCTACATTGAAACAACAACATTCCACAATCCCTGCTGGTGCCAAGCAGTTCTCTCTACTCCTGTCTCAACCTATCGCACTATTACCCATAAACGACCGGCACATAATAGAACAATTACTCGTGAATTAAAAGCAGCAGAAATAAGCCTGATTTACGGGTAAAATTGTGTCTTTTTAAAATGTTGTGCTAAGTTCAAATTCTGTGTTATTTCTTAAGTGACTCGATGTTAAAATAGACTTATTTTCTTATTGCTAAATTATTAAACAAAGTTTTTTACATAATCCAGTCATGACGATAATTTTCATAATAAAATTTTTAATAAAATGAACTATACCAAAATTATTTAACGCCAGAAATGCAACGCTTCTCAAAAACGTCCAGTGTGCCACCAAACACACCAAAAGATATACTATAAAATCCGAAATTCGCCGCTGTATTGAGGTAGCTAAATGTCTTATGCCTGACACAGCTCCTCGGCTAATCAAGAAGAAAAGAGACCCTCCTTGGCATCTCAAAGACTCATCATTTGTCCTAGATCTCATTTCGTACTCTAAATCTACCACACATCCTGAAGCCTACCGACAACTTTTTGCAGAACATACAATCAAATACACTAATAAGAACTGGACGCTTTTATTTACTGATGGCTCAAAACAAACCGAATGCACTACCTTCGAGGTAGTATCCTCTACCGGAATAGTAATATCCACTGGCCTTATTCAGCAACATTGTTCAATCTTCACAGCCGAAATTTTGGCAATAAAAATAGCCACGGACTATGCTCGTTTGCACAAAGGCAGATTTCTTATATGCTCTGATAGCAAATCTTCCATAGAGGCGATTCGAAATATAAGCAATGAGGGCATCCTTGCTTCAGATATAAGAGAAGCATGCATAAAATGCGCTAATAAATTAAAAATCATGTGGGTAAAAAGCCATGTTGGGATTGACGGCAACGAATTCGCTGATTCAGCCGCTGTCACAGCAGTAAGGCATCCCCTATTGTACTTCCATACACGAGAAAATACAGATATGCGTAAATTAATTGAGAAATCCTTGTATATACGAAAAATGGAAGAGTGGAACACATAATTATAAATCGTATAATCGAGAAGGAATACAATCCACCTATCCAGGATCATGCACCGTAAACCAAATACAAAATTTTGTTCGACTTCAGTTGGGACACGCCTCATTTTCACACGAACACTTACTGCGTCGAGAATCAGCGCCAAACTGTCAATATTGCACCGGACACAAAGCTTCAATAACTCATTTATTGAACAAATGCAGAGCTTTCAGTGCAGTTAGAAGAAATATATTTGGAACGGAAGTCCCTAGTAATCTTTTAAAAAATGTGACTCTCGATAGTATAAAATCAATAGAATCCTTTTTAAGTTGTATTAATTTCAAAAATACAATTTAAAATAAAATAGATTAAGATCGAGTCGAAGGCCCTGGCAGCCAGTACTCGTTAATTGTATTTATTGTAATAATTAATTTATTAGAATAAAGTGTAATAATAATAATAATAATAAAATGAACTAATGAAGAATAACAATTGTTTTGTTTCAGAAAAGTAATGTGCCATTTATTGGACTTTCTATGGAGAAATATATTGGAACCACAAAACCCCCAGTCCACACAGCAGAAGTATAAATATTCGTGAAGACGATGCTAAATGGTGACAATTGATAACTTAACCCACAGCAACAATAATTTTAGAACTGCGAAAACTAAATAATATAAAAATAGGAGATAATAAGAGTGTTATATTTAAATTACTATAAATGTATTTAATTTTATTAAAATTCAAAAGAGTTATAAAATTCCTATGTATAAATTCGGAAAAATGTTATATTAAAGGCTTCATTTAAAGTAAAGTACGAACACGTCAGCTATTCTTTTTTTCTAATTTCTGATTTCGAACGAGGGTCCTTTTCTTTTAAATAATCTATATTCAAATTAATATTCTTCAAAAATTGGCCCGAAGATCAAGATCATAGCTAACCATATTGGTTGATTAAAATGTGTGTTTAGTGGACGCGAAGAAAATAATGATGTAAAGACTATCGTAACCAACCAAATTTACATAATAATGAAGTAAATAAACCATTTCGAACATTGTTTGTATTAATTAAACGCATAAGTCTTGAATTAAACTTTGGTCCAAGTTGACAATTTATTTCCTGAGAGCGTAAACGTCTCTACAAACCTGCATGATATAAACACATACTTCTTCTTACCCTCCATTACTAACTGACTCATCTTGCCTAACTCCTTTTCGTAAGCGACGAAAGCAGCGGTAATATCTCGCTTGGTACTTCCATAATTGAACACATCGGAAAATAGAGATTATTCTTGTACCCCGTACTATAAGAAATGATTGGGAGAGATCATTCATTACCTTAAAAGAACTCCATGTATTATTCAACGACATTCTGCAGACCTTTACAGGGATATCAAACTAGTAGCGGGCTATTTAGTGAAGCTTTATAATCGACAAGGATGTGATGTGTGTAAGCATGGTTTTCGTGTGAAAACCTAATTATCTAGGATAGTGTGAATATCTCCCCATGGCAGAGTTACCAGGCCTGAAACTGCACTGATAAGGCCCAATGGGTCCTTTTCGAATGGCTTAAATATTTGCACATTGCGTTGGACAGAACATTATATAAGATACCAATGAGACTGATGCCCTGGCAGTTGATCCAGTTAGACGGGTCACCTTTCTTCAGCACACGAAAAAGGACTCCGAGGCCACAGTTGCCGGGCAAGCTTTCTACTGAGGTAATTCTTCCTACTAGATAATTGGGCATGCTTTCTATTAGGTAATTGATCCGATGTGTGCACCTTACTAACTCATTGGCACCAGCCTTAAATATCGCTACAGACCGTCCATCATCACTCCCTGCTTCTGTGGATTTCGGTTGTTGGATCGTGACTCTGACTTCGTCATAACTCGTTAAGGTTAGTACAGTGCCTTCATCTTCGACTGGGGATAGTGGGTTTATTTCTCCAAAAGTGGAATTGGTGGATTCACCACATGAAATAATGACTGAAAAGTGATTCCTCCATAATCCCAGTATACACTGCGTAACTTGCTTCGGAAGGACGTAGGAGCATAACTGCTCAATATTCCATATTGGTGCTGAATAATTTCATTACTATTCGACGTCGGTTCGTTAGATACGCCAACCCTCTCCATTACGTTAACTGTTACTAAGCTACTCAGAAGATGGTGTCATATCTATGCAGCAAGGATATACCGTTGGCGGCTCCCCTAGTGTATTAGCAAAGCTCTCCTCTATCGCTACTGACGCACGCACAATGGAAATGTACGTGCTGAACGTTTTCGCGCTCTTTCGGACACTACTGGTAGCAATGGTGCAAATAATGTTTAAAGCAATAGAATTTCGTTATGTACCACAAATTATTTGCACTCTGCTTAACTTTTGGGTTGTTATTCAAGACGACTTCAATTTATAATTCTAAATTTTTGCTGCTTCTTTTAATGAGGATGTTTTATCGGGTTAATCAGCGAGTTTACGGAGTTTTTCGTGGTAATCTGGCGGGTAACTAATATGGAAACACCCCTAATGGAATTTTCAGAAAAATTTCAGAGACATTTTTGGTGTGAAAACTATTCGTATTAACATTTTGAGTTCCCATTTGCCCAATATTCAACATACTTTTGAAGTTGTTGAGGAATTCACATACTTTGGCACTGCCGTTAACATCGAAAATGACATTATCCTGGAGAATGAATGGAGAATCACGCTTGATAATACTTTGGGCTCAGTAAGGACATGTGTAGTAGAGCCCTGTCTCGAATTTTCGGTCTTGTTCGAGTCGGTGATGACTACCGTATTCGCATGAGCCACGAATTGTACATGCTCTACGCTACTAGTGATACAGTCAGGCGCTTCGCTATACAACTTCTGCGGTGGCTTGGACATGTCGTGCGTACGTAGAGGACAACCATGCCTTCGACGGAAGAACCCAGATGAGGTAAACCTTGGCATAATGGATTGGAGAAGGCGCGGGCAAAGCAGAAACGCCTGCCGAGCGCTGTTAAGTACGCCCGGAATTCGATAGCGGGTTGCTTTTACAGGTTCTGTGATTAGGTCACATTAGTAAGTAAGTAAGTAATTTATTTCATTACTGATTTTTATATATATTTCGAAAATCATGTATTTATTTTTACCGTTTCAAATATACGCCAATCCACAACATACTATTTTTCCTAGCGGGAATAATCAAACCCAATCACACTCACACATTTGTACACATTCATATATAAAACAAAGCATTTATAGTAGTTTGTTTTTGTAAATGGTTTCAAAACGGAACATTTTTGTACAAATCGATATGTGGGCACACACATTCATAAGGGAACGTCGTCTGTGGCAACGCACACACTCTCACACGGAAACACACATATACACGCTCTAACGGTTTCGACAAGTTTTAGCTTAATTATAACGAAAATTGCTGTAAAGGATAAACCGCAGCAAATCGTGATAAGTTCACGTTGAAAATGGTTTCATTTCCGGCTACGATTTGAAAGTTTAATGGTCTGCGAAATGAAGTACAATGAACTGTAAAAGGATTTAAAATTTGTTTAAAGGATATTTAAGGGCAATATTCAAGGATGGCGGACCAAGTTGTCCGAAAGGATATATTTATACAAAAGAAATTTGGTTTAATTTTGGCTTTTTGAGAAATTTATACGCAATTTGGAACGGTGATCTCCATGTCCCAGTCGTGTGGATCCAGGATTGTGAATAAGCGGCGGAGTAATGGTTTTTAGAAGAGGACAATAAAGCGTTTGTCGTCGGAGCTATCATAAAATTGTTTATGCTGAAGCGAATCGGGTTTGATGGAGGAGTAGTTTACAATGCTGGTGTAGAAAACTAGGTGATAAACTTCGCCAAGTTTGAGGGATGTCAACAAGTGGCAATAATAACACATTTTCTGGAACTAAAGAACTACTCAGATAAATTCAATGGTAAAGCTTTAAAGATGTTGGGTAGGTCTTCACAGAACTCTTCCAAAAAAGAGTCAAAATGAATTGACTGATGAAATGATTAATAGATATATATATATATATATATATATATATATATATATATATATATATATATATATATATATATATATATATATATATATATATATATATATATATATATATATATATATATATATATATATATATATATATATATTATATATATATATATATATATATATATATATATATATATATATATATATATATATATATATAAATATATATATATATATATATATATATATATATATATATAATAAAATTTATATTGGATATTCGATTTGATAAGATACTGACGACTACAGACTGTTTGTGCACGACCTAGAAGAACTAAAAAGTTGTTGATTTGGAATGTTGGTGGACAAATTCATATCCGAAGAAGTCGGTTTTTATTGAATCTGCGGGTTGATTTTTTTTGAAAAATTTGAGTACCCACAATAAAACTGCTGTAATTGATGAACGCTCACGCTAGCATATAAGTCAATCCTTAACTAGTATGTCAGAAATGTTCACAGCGATTGATAGAGTTCTGGATATTCTCACATTTTCTGGCCAATGGATATTGTTAAACTCATTATCAATTGGCAATTCCAGATTGTGATACTGACTCCTTAAACTTATTGAGTTTCTTAAACTTTCAATTTTAATAATTAGCTGCAGCCTAATAGAAGTAATACAGAGTCCAAATGGTAAATGTGTATAAAAGTAGATATTATGGAGAAGCTACCTATGACTATTTCATATATTCGTAAACATTTAGCAGCTGATTTCCTACAAAATTTTAAATGAGAGTAGAATTTAATTTCATTACAAATACCTTTGATATTTGTAGTATATCTACTATCATCGTTCACAGAAATTTAGTATACCTTTTCTTCCTTCTTAATGGAAAGGTACAAAGAGCAATATATTCCATTAGAATTATTGGATTATTCCAATTAAATATAGGGCATTTTTATAAAATGTTATTCTAAAATTCATCACCCTTTCAAATGTCATCTAAAATGCATCACCCTGTAAAATTTAAGTCATTATCAGGGTTCAAGATGACACTTGTGATTCGTATACGCGAACTCTGGCAAATAATCAGAGAAACACTTCACAGCAATAACGATTTAAAATTTTGCACATATATTTCCGAAATCAGAAATATTTATAGTACCTTTGTCAGAGATACAAGTAACCTTAATTAAAATCGAAACTGTCGAATTTGGAGTTAGGAAAATTATTTGACAAACACTTTTACCTTTAGAAGAATCCTTTTTTTTAGTGTTGAGTTTTTTATTTTATGAGTGTGAGAGTTTTATTTTGTATTACGTTGTAGCTTCCTTTTTTTAGAAGGGCATATTAGTCCCCAGAATTGAATGGGCCCATATACAATAGAACTGTATGGGAGCGGCCCATATAGAACTGTATCTGAGTGGCCCATATAGAACTAACTGTATGGGAGTATTTTAAATTCCAAGTGGCACTTTAGAATGCCAATTCATAACCGGCTAGTTATTTAGCTTAATTCTTCAGGTAAGTCTTTTATCTAGGTATACGAAAGCCCTTGAAGGCCCTTTATGATGTTACATTGAGGAATATTTTGTCCCGCAACTTTTAAAGTAGGACATGTTCCCTTTTCTGTGAAACAGTAAGATGTGCACATTTCGTTTCGTTCATTTTAATCCTCCATCACCGAAGTTAGTGATCAATGCCTAATAGATTTTTTTAAGTATACGTAGTAAGAGTCTATAATCAGTGCTACTGCATCATCGGGATATGTAAATATGTCGGTGTGACTTGAACTAAGCAAGGCTGCCGTGAATAGCTGGTAAAAAAGTGGCCCCTAGCACATTTCCTTGAGGGACACCATATTTGATATGAGAACTTTCTGTAATAAAGTCACCTTTTTTAATTAGAAACTTTCTGTTCGTGAGATAGTTTTAAACCAGATTTTGTAGTTTCGGTGGCAGTAATCATTTCACTTTATTGCGCCATACTTTTTTCGAAGGCTTGAGTTATGTCCAAGAACACAGTAGACCATTATTGCTTATTTTGAAAACCACACCTTATACGTGACACAATCCGATGTACTTGTTCAATTGTTCCATGCCTTATTCTGAAGCGGAACTGAAGGGCAGGAAATACATTTGAGATTTGTATGTAAGGTATAATCAGATTGGACATCAATCACTCTTTCAAATATTGACAAAAGGCTGATAGGTCTTTACGAAAACACCTCCGAATGAACCTTACCTGGGTTAGGGATCATTTTGATTTGAGAGACCTTCCATTTATTTTGCTCGTAAGATTGAATGAAATAAGCATAATAATAATCTGATTGAAATTTAAGGCTCTTTAAGACTCTTTAATCATTTTCGCGGTATTTATATCAAACTCCGTAGCATTGTTGAGATTAACATTTTTAGCAATAATATCTTTTATCGTTTTTTTGATGTGATTAGGTAGCTCTTATATTCACTGGAGCTAATAACTTATAGGTAGGCAGGTAGGTAAAGCGTCCGTCCAAAGGGCGTACTTAGGCCATCATTGACACCTTGTGATACCGCATGCGACAACAGGTCCCACCTCTTTCAAAGGGCCAGCCGTTTGGAGCTTTCAATGAAGCAGCTGATGGAGCTTATCTTTTTATTTCAAATATCTCCGAAAGAGTCCAGAAGTGGTCGCCCAGGAAAGTGCGCCTCCTTCTGGAATATGCTGGACACGTACATAGCAGGTGAATGGACTCTTCCTGGTAATAACTGGTATCGGAATTTAAATTTGAATAACAGAAATAATGCGATTTATTTAAAAAAAGTTGTTTTAAAATACTCCTAGTAGATATTAATCTAAGATCTTCTTCAGCTTCGATCCCATTTTACCACATTTTTTAATTTGTTTAGGAGGTATAAATGGCGGAATGTAATTATGGCCTTAAATAGTAATATATTCAGATATACATCCGTCCACGACCCATCGATACATTTCATACACGAACTTATTGATTGAGTGCCAAAATGGCTATAGGGTCTGCCAGTCAAGCATTAACTCTCTGAGACCAAAAACTTTACCCCTTAAATCTATTCCGATATTTAATACGTGTTTATTCCTATATATTCTTATATTCAAAAGTCAGTTGCTTTGAGGTTGTTCACGCCGTGAACCCCTATTCCCGATGGCTGCTACCCGGTGCGAGCGTGGCCATATTCTGCCTGTCAAACGTTCGAGCCGGTCGACAGCCATCTTTATTATCTACCTCAGATCGGCCCTGTCAAGGGTTTGCATGCGATTTCTCGCGACTTGACTCGGGACTTGTATTGAAACCAGCGAGGGAGCTGCATCACCAGATAATTTTGCTGCAATTATAATAAAAAAGATAAGGCGAACAACGCACCTACAATTCCAAGCATTATTAAATTCAACAGGAATTCAGTCAATAAACATGGTCCTTCGAGTCGGAACAGGTAAGTTCTATCAAATAAATATATTTATGGATTTATATGTACATACATCTATATTTTATGATTTTATACCAAAACCTCTTAATTGAAGTTACATACATATGTAAAATTGTTTGTGTGAATATTGAAGAGCACACACAAACAATTTCCCGTAACTACAATTATCGTTTTTCCTGGTACAAATTTAATTAGCTGTGTCAGCATAATTTGTGTAACTATATGAGCAGTTGTTTGTACGACTTAAATTACACGAACAACTACATATAGTTACTGTTCATTTATTCACTCTCTTTCGTGCAAAATTTGCAGAGGTGGGTCAACCAATTTTTCATTGGGGCCATCTGCGACAACCCAGGTGTGGGAAACCTTTTTTTTTTGCTTTGTAGGTTTTTATTTTCAAGGGCACACAGCATCAAACCACGTGGTTGTGATCAACTCATAAACTGGTTTGGCCATCGATTACGCAGTACGCATGTGCGCAGTAGGTGCAGGTGTCTTACCACCAGACCACTCGACAGTAACTCTGCTCCCGTCCTTGAGTGATCGTGCAATAAGCTTATTTGCGGTGGTGTGTAGGTGTCATGTCACCTGACCACCTTAGAACGACTCAGCGCTCCTATCGATCTCAACACTGAGTGGAGAGTTTCAGCGACTGACGGTGTTACGAATTCGCCCAACCTTGGACCATCAACCCAGAATCGAATATCCCACTCCACTTCTCTCATTTCCTTGAACAGAGACTCAATTATCATAAATCATTGAGCTTCGATCCAGAACCACAAATTGTTGCCATGCTTATCCGATTCATGCACGCGGAAGAGGCTCTTACCAGTTTCGTAAGTGATTTCGAAAGCCGTCGATTGGACAGTCACTCCGACAATTCGCTACAAGATGCATTGGGAGAGCTCGACTCTCTGTGGGGTTTCGTCAAAAACAGCCGGGCGAAGGCGATGCCTGAAGCTATCGGCAACAAAGATGGTGTTGCACTGCGGAAGCATCTTCAGCAACATCTCCTCGAAATCTATGACACCGATCGGAGGTGTAAGGTTAACATGATGGGATGGCTTTCGTGCCTGCGGAGTGAGGCATCATCTTTGGAGCAAACTTCCTCGGGACAGGCCCATGTGGGAGTGCAGCCGAATGCACCGCGCTCTCCCCGAATTCACACCCACCAAGCGAGTGAAACAAGGGAGGTATGTATTATTTGTTATCACCCTGCTCACCTCACACCTATGTGCCCTAAATTTCAGCAAGCCAGTGTCACAGCCAGGTGGCGTTTGGTGCGAAGGCACGGCCTGTGTATGAATTGTTTGACAGTCTCGCATAGAGCGGCAAATTGCCCCAGTACTAACTTATGTATCTCCTGTCGGGAGCGGCACCACACCATGCTTCACAGAACCCTGTCACATACAACGCGTACTGCTCCTTCAAGCCAACCACCACATGTTCAAGGTGGGAATCATTTTAAAATAGCAAAGCGGTCTACCAGATCAGTTCTGACGACGCCAGTCATGTGCGCGGCAGATAAGGCGCGACCCAGTCAAAGTCAACTTTGTGGTCGACAGCCAAACCGATTGCAGCTCGGCACCGCCATGAATAACCTTAAAATGCGGGGCGTCACTTCTATGGCCCAGGCTCTGATAGATTCGGGATCTGAGGGGTCTTTCATTTCAGACCGCCTCCATGAGCGCCTTAAGCTGTCTGCGCGCACAATATATGCTCCGGTGTCTGGGGTGAATATTGGAGTGACTCCAAACGTTACAAAAGTCTGCAAGTTGGCCATCGGATCGCAGTACGACGAGGATGTGCGGCTTCTGGTGTCAGCCAAGGTACTGCCTACCCTGACCGGAGAATTGCCATCTCTTCAACTCAATAAGTGGGAACACAAACAGCTGGGTAACATCCAGTGGTCTGACCCGGGCATCATTAATTCATCACAGGTCAATGTCTCATTGGGTGGGGATGCGTACCCACTGATCACGCTTGGTGGGTTAGAATACAATGGTGTGGGGTCCCTAATTTCGAAAGAGACAATATTCGGCTGGAATCTTACAGGTCCTCTACCCTTCAACCAAAATTCATCCATCGCCACAAAAATGAAATTTGCGAAAAGCGTCTCTTACGACCGCCGTTGCAATCGAAATGGGGACATTGCGATGACTTTCACGAGACGACAGGTCTCCCAAACTCCTGCAGCAGGAGTAGATTCGTACCCCCAGACATCCAGCCGGGATGCCTTGGAACGGTACCGAACCAATCAATCAAATCAAATAGATTTCTCCTATGCCAGACCAATAGGTTCAGTTCAACATGTTGCAATGAAGCAATATAAGTTCAATAAACTATGGCTGGGTAAACACCCAGTAAACAATCAACTATATGACGAGGTGATAGTGGAATATACGAAGCTCAACCGCATGTCCGAAGTTTCGCCTCCGTCCGTATCCCCGGTGCCTCACTACTACCTACCGCACCACGCGGGGTACAAGTCAGAGAGCACCTCCACAAGGATCTGGGTAGTGCTCAACGCGTCGCAACCGACCACGAACACCATCTGTTTGAATGATGTGTTGCACACAGGGCCAGTGTTGCAATCAGACCTGACCCGACTCATCATTCAGTGGCGTATATTCAGGTACGTCCTCAACGGAGACGTACAAAAAATGTACCGTCTAATCTTGGTGGACCCTACCCAGACAGCGTACCAACGCATTCTCTTTCGAGAAAACCCGGCCGCTCCCACAGCGGATTTCAAACTAAGAACGGTCACTTTTGGGGTGAATTGTGCTCCTTATCTCACGATAAGGACACTCTTAAAACTCGCAGACGGCATGCAATACAAGTACCCATCGACTTCGGATGCGCTGCGCAATGTAATGTACATCGATGCCCCATTGATTGGCACCCATTATGTCTCCTCGGCAACCCGAGGGCAGAACCAACCGATGGGTGTCCCTGGACCGACAGGGAACTCACTGAACAAATGGGCTGCCAGCTGTGAGCTCATTTTTTCCGACCTATCACCGGGGCTTCTACTCCGAAAGGACTTCCTCAAACATGAGGAGTCTTGTACCCGCAGTACCGTAGGTTCTCGATGCGGCCAGTATTGTGATATATTTTCTTTACGTTTGGAAACCATTCTAGCAATTTTTAAGCACACCAACCGAATGGTGTGGTATATTGCTGCGCAACTCCTCGACCGTACAGGGGAGTTAATTTCGATCGACCAGATCTTGGTGGAACCAATCTGGTGGGACCAAATAAGTTGGGACGACCCACTGAATCCCATTTCTCTAGTTAGATGGGAAGATTTCTATTATCAATATCAGGCGATCTCCCAAATACGCGTGCCACGCTGGGTCAGATTAGCACCTGATAATCACCCTGAATATCAGGCTTTGTCACAAACAAAGCATTACCTTAGAAGACTAATGGGGATTCGCAAAATTCGCGGATTTATTCTCAAACCCAGCACCCAGCCTATCGTGGGACTTTACCTTCGTCCCCCAACTGTGTCACCTATGAGGGGAGTAAATAAAGCAGGAGATGGGTACCAGTCTCAGCTACAATTAGGGCTACTAATGCGTAACTGGAGAGATTTTTCCTTTATTTCAGCTCATAGTAGAAACGGTGTTCCGTTCCGGCCCAACTGTAACTTTCTGCAAAACTTCAGAGACTTGCTATCACCAGCTTCCTTTAACTTTTTGATGGGAGCCCGACTCACTGATCCACTTAAACCTAAGGAGACATCCGCGCTTCCATCCACCTGGAAGGTTAGGTGGGTAACGTCAAAGCAAGCGAAGCCGTGTGATCTGAGAGGAGTACGAGAAAACAATCTTCTCCCTCACGAGCGGTGCCTGATGAGAATCACGCCGGCATTTCCAGGAGTTGTTGGGAATATTCGCAACGTGAAGATGGTGTTTGACCCAGGAATCCGAACATAAACTATCACCAATGGAGTAATGGCGCTGCAGGACGAACCCCCTCCCCTCTGGGGTGTAGCGTAATTACGATCGGCTTCTTGTTGACAACCCCGTCTATTTTTTCCATCCTTCATTTTCATAATCTATTATTTTACTTCACCTACTAATTGTTTGATTTCTTCCCATCCAGATCATTCATCACTTCGACTCACCGAGAAAGCAAACAAAACCCACCGCACAGCTTACGCTGCTGTAGGCAATCCAGTATCCAATTGACCACCCGGAACCATCACCTCCAAACCTGCCGAAGGCGACCACTCGGCAGGTACAATCCCACCGCACCTATCCCACGTTGTGCTAGATGTGCCGCAACGAAGGCCATCGAATAGAAGGAGTCTTTCTTGCTCTCCACACCCGAACTCGGGTGATCAGGTAGTCATCTCCGGGTGAAGCTCTTTACCCTGCTGCGCCAGCAGCCCCCATGCGCCATCTGCAGAGGGGATCACCACACCACCCTCCATATGCGAAGGGAATAGGATAATGGGATTCGGGCCCGTCCAAGGTGCGTCTTTTTGCAATAATGCAAGGGGGGCGGCATGTTCACGCCGTGAACCCCTATTCCCGATGGCTGCTACCCGGTGCGAGCGTGGCCATATTCTGCCTGTCAAACGTTCGAGCCGGTCGACAGCCATCTTTATTATCTACCGCAGATCGGCCCTGTCAAGGGTTTGCATGCGATTTCTCGCGACTTGACTCGGGACTTGTATTGAAACCAGCGAGGGAGCCGCATCACCAGATAATTTTGCTGCAATTATAATAAAAAAGATAAGGCGAACAACGCACCTACAATTCCAAGCATTATTAAATTCAACAGGAATTCAGTCAGTAAACAGAGGTCAATATATGTTATTTTCATCTGTGCAATACGCACTCAAGATCAGTGTTATATTTAAAGCTAAAAACATTTACAAATTTCTATAGAGACCAAAAGTGTGAGTCTCCTGAAGGTGTAAATAAAAGCAATCAAACGCCTGCAATTAAAAATTTTATTTATTTTTCTAATAAAGTTTATTTAACAATTGCCAACAAGTTCTTTCCACGTTGAACAATAGCTGCCAGAACAAGCACTGCAAAAACAAACAAACAAAATTGTATGGCACTTGAGTTGAAGCCCACTCGGAAGCGCTGAAATGCCCGCCCCCAAAACATTGATGCAACACACCACACACGAAGCAGATGTGCGAGCATGTGTGAAAAGGCCAGAGCGCGGGTGGTTCACTCACCCACACATGGCACACTCGCAGTGTAAAGTATCTACGCAATTCATAAAAGTTGGATAAAAATAATAAATTGCAGGAAATTTTTTAAGTTTTCATCATTCGCTTTTCGGCTGAAATTTAGCACAATTCCATTTAATTTTTTTATTTTCGGGCAGGGACATGTGAATACTTTGGCATTTTGTGTATTTAATTCAATTTCCAGGAAATTGCAACATTATTTATAGGCTTAGCATAAGCCTTGACATCAATCAACTTCTCCATTATCATTTTTTCGTCATGACTTTTTTCAAGTCAACCAAATTGGAACGGATAACAGAGATATCAGTGAGAATAGCAACATTTCCTTTAAGAGGAACTTCATTCGGACCGGAAAATTATATCAAATAATATAAAATAAATTATTAAATTGCAAATTGTGAACAAATTTTCCACCAGATCTGTTGTCATCGCTCAATAGCTTCAGAGTTTGATTTTCAAACCAAATGACAGCGAAAATTAACGATGTGGAAGTTTGTATTTCATGGTTCAATTCCATGCATCTAAGATCAATCAATAATATCTGGAACGCAATAGGACGGGATAGGTTGATGTTAGAGTTTAGTAACTTAATGTTGACGCTATAAATCAATTTTAGACCAGATAACTATGGCAAATAGTTCACAGCCAGATAAGAGTTGCTGACAATGATTTATCGGTTTGTGTCGGCCTAAAAAAAGCTTATATATAGGAATACATAAATCTGCGTATATAAATTTGCTGAAGCAAAATCGGTGTCACTTTGAAGTTTAGCAGACAGTTTAAAATTCTCAGCAGTCTTATGACTTTACGCAGAAAATTTCAATATTGGCTAATGCCAATTTTCTATAGCGAAAATTATCTGAACAAATTGTATCGGTACTTGCTATGCTGACATTGGTCCTGCTTAACCTAGGTTCAAAACTATAGTGACTAATCCACAAACGATGAAGCTGCTGCGGACATTTGTTTTCAAAGATTGCAACGGTTTGGATCCAGTGATCGAATACACTTATCAAGAAACTAATCACTAATTGTTTATTTATATAATTTTGCTGAAATATTTTATATAAATTTTGAAGATGACTTTCGAATGGAGTCGAACTAATGAAATTTTAAGAATTAAATGTATTACAATGACCCTTAAATATAAATTCCCTACTATACCCTTTCATTATACTGACTTAGGAGTCATCGAAGCGAAATCCCTCCGAAAACAAGCTGCGAGACGACGCTCTTTACTTTTTGCTAAGCCATCCTATTGGTAATCAAGACGACTCAGAACACCTTCGGCTACTTCAGTTCTGCTGGAAGCTAAATTTGAAAATGGTTCATGAAAATATATTTAATAAAAACTTCACAAAGACCAGGCCTTAATTGTACATTCACTTTTTATACGCATAAGAGCGCTTCCCATAAAATTAAGATGGGGAAGCAGTGATAAATGTATTAATTATTATTATTATTTTACTAATATAATATTTATAGGTTTGTTTTCTATTATTGTTCTACTCATAATATCACAACATTATGTTTATGCATTAAGCAAAACGCGGCAATATGAAAACCACGCCAACCCTGGCATTGGATATGATACAACATCTGCCACTATTAGATTTCTTCTGCAAATATTTAGCGGCATGCTCCGTCATTCGGTTCAAGGCGAGCTCACAATAGAAAGCAATTCCGTATGGACATGCGACCATATTAGAATCCAATATGGACATACCCAGTGATACTGATTACCTCCCTTCTTCTCTTTGTTTCGAAAAACATTTTTGGATTCCTTCCAGACAGGAATAGCTCGAGGGGGATCCATCACCAGATATTCCCATTAAAGATATACACAGACGGATCAAAAATGAATTCCGGTGTAGGATCAGGGTTTTACTGCGAAACGCCCATCAAACTAATGGATCACTGCAGTGTTTTTCAAGCGCATATAACCGCTATTCACGATGCCTTGAATTGGTTGAAGATAAACGAGCTAACCGCCAAGGATATCTGTATTTTATCAGATAGCCAAGCTGCAATAAGGGCTTTGGAAGTATTCCAAATAATATCAAGGAGTGTCTTAGGCTGTCCCCGATCTATAAATGAGATTGGTAAACAATTCAGTTTCCATTTATGCTGGATACCATGTCTTAGGGTTATACCAGGGAACTGTAAGGTAGATCTACTTGCGAGAGACGGCACTTGTATGCCAAATGGTAGTAGGCATATGGGTGTACCTTTCGTAACTTGTAAGCTTCTCTTTAAGGGACACACTGATTAACTCTACCAATAAAAGGTGGATCTATGGCACTACCTGCGAAATTGCCAGGCAAACATGGCCGAGGCTAAATCTACGTCTATCCAAGAGTATCATTAGGCTCAATAGACTACAAATTAAGACTATAATAGGAACCCTCACGGAATAATAATAGGAAATCATGCAAGAAGAATGGAAGTTTATTCGCATGATTTATGTTGCAGCTGCAGGAACAGCGAAGAACTGGAAACGGTCCAGCACCTACCTCTTTTATACATGTCCAGCTTTTGCTAGAAATAGGGAACGTTTACTAGGATCCCACTTCTTAACAAGTGTACATAATATATACCAGTCAGGTGTTAACAAATTTTTTCGCTTTATAAAAGGCTCAGGTTGGTTCTATTTGGAGGGGGAAGCGTAATCATGCCTTGCATCCACGGTTTACAATGGACCTAAATGGTGGTCTAAGTTTCATCAGTGGTTTATTGGTAATGCGGCTGCCCAACCTAGGTAGGTAGAAAGGTAGGAGTGGCAGCCTTTGTCGCAAAAAGCACACTTAAGCACATAGAATGGCTCGTTGTGGTACCACACTGAGACGACGCGACTCCCCCGTCTAGAATTTTGGGAACCACAGTGATTCCGAAATGAACTTGGCTATGTCCTTGATGTTGATGGAAGATAGTTCGGTTAAGGAAGTGAAGAAAGGTGAGCCTAGGAATTTTAATCTACGCCTGGCCAGAGCTGGGCACTGACACATGAGATGAAGTACTGTTTCTTCCTCCTCCTCAGAGCCACAGCTGCGACAGAAGTCATTATGGGGCAGTGCTAATCTTTCAGCGTGTTTCCCGATCAGGCAGTGTCCCGTGAGCACATTTATTATAGTGCCGATGGAGTTCCTGCTAATATTGAGTAGCTGACTAGTACGCCTAATGTCGATAGTGCTCCAGGTTTGTCTGGCAACACTACAGGTATGTTCATTTACCCAGGCTTTTTTAGCTGCCTCAAGGTAGTCATGTTTTATGGCCCATTTGACCGTGGCCAGTGGGACACCTACATCAAAGGAGGGGGAGATGTCAGGGAGCAGCGTTCCTATTTTGGCCAATTCATCGGCCTCGCAGTTTCCTGGAATGTCGCTATGTCCAGGCACCCAGCATATGTGAACTTGTGAGTTACCTGAGACGACATTCAGGGAGGAGCGGCAGTCGAGTACAAGCTTGGAGGTAGTGAATACACCAGCCAGTGACTTGACTGCCGCCTGACTGTCCGTGAATATGCGTATCATCACATCGCATACTTCATTTCGAATAAGCCACTTGGACGCTTGGAATATTGCCATTAATTCCGCCTGAAAGACGCTGCAATGGTCAGGGAGACGATAGGAGAGCTTGGTGCCAAGTTTTCTGGAGAAGATGCCGCAACCGACCTTATTCTCCAGTTTGGAGCCATCCGTATATATGTCAATGGAACTGCCAGTGACCACTAAATTGTTGGACCATTCCTCTCTACTAGGAATGTAAGTGTCGAACCCGTGGTTTAGATTAGGTGTAGAGCACGTATAGTCAACGTCCGCCTGTAGGGGCGTGTCCTGCATCAGAATATTGGCGTGGCCCAGGTTCAGTCTAGTCCAGCGCGATATAGAATTGAGTCTGGTTGCCGAGCATTTTGCTTGTTGCCTAACCAGAAGCCTAGTGGGCAACCAATGTAGGAATGCAAATAGAGCTTTGGTAGAGGTGGTACGCAGAGCCCCTGTTATCATAACCGCTGCTGTTCTTCTAACCTTGTCAAGAGGTTTTAGGTTCGCCGCCTTGTCAGTTGCGGGCCACCAGAAGACAGCGCCGTAGAGAAAGTACGGCTCAACCACCGCCGCATAGAGCCAGGACATGGTTCGAGGTTGGACGCCCCATGTTGTACCCATGGCCCTCTTGCAGCAGTACAGAGCACACGTGGCTTTCCGTACCCTCTCCGCCAAATTTGCTTTCCAATGGAGCTTAGGGTCCAGGATCAAACCTAGATACTTGACGCTATTGCTTAGGCTAAGCGTATTCCCATTAAGTTTGGGTAGGTCAAAACTTGGATTTCGTGATGGCGGAGGGACAAATATTGTTGAATGCCCCTTCTATATCGAGAAATACTGCCAGAGTATATTCTTTGTTGGCAAGAGATTTCTCTACTTGCTCAATGAGCACGTAAAGCGCTGTTTCCACAGACTTGCCTTTAGTGTAGGCATGTTGTGATTTGGAAAGGCACGTGGAATTAATAGAGCTCCTGATTTGTATATCAAAGATTCTTTCCAGTGTTTTCAAAAGAAAGGAGGACAGGCTAATTGGCCTATAGTCCTTAGGCTTGGTGTGGGTCGACTTTCCCGCTTTAGGGATGAGAACTACTCGAGCTTCTCTCCAGCTTATGGGAATGTACGACCATCTTAGGCATGCATTATAAATATGCAGTAGCCAGGGCGTAACCGGACTTGCAGTGTGCTGAATGTCCGCGGGAATGATACCATCAGGCCCGGGAGATTTAAAAGGCTTAAAGCTGTTGATGGCCCACTGAATATGCGTGTTGGTCATTTGGAATTGGGTTAAGTGACTTGAAGAGTGGTTGGTGTTAAAAGACCTGCAAAATCCACAAAGATTTCATTCCTCGGGAAGTGTGTTTCTATTAGGGCGTCCAAAGTGTCGGTTTCAGAGTCGGTCCAGGTACCGTCCGATCTCTGAATACATTCCAGAGCCCGAGGGGTGGTATTGAGAATCCTCCGGAGTCTACTTGTCTCGGACGAGCTTTCTATGTTGCCACAGAAGTCTCGCCAAGACGCTCGTTTGGATCTCCTAACCATATACTTGAGTTCCCTTTGTTTGTCTTTGAAAGGGAGCCAGTCATTTGTGGCTTTGGCTCTGTTGAAGAGCTTGCGACATACTTTTCGTAGCTCAGCAATTTCCGAATTCCACCAAGGGGGTTTTGGTTTTCCTCTTGGTTTCGGGAAGTTGCAGGCTGATTTGGCAGCAGAGTTAAATAGTGCTGTAATGGTTTCAAACGCTCGATCTATATCGAGGTGATTATTGATCGTGGAGGAGTCGACTGCAGGCCCGACTCCATAATGGCCTGGAATCGTGTCCAGTCAGTTCTTTTCCTGTTAGTGTGTCTTTTGCGCTGCCGGATCTAACGTATCTGAGATCGCAATTCTAAAACAGATGAAACAGTGGTCCGAGAAGGAGCATTCCTGCAAAACGCGCCAGCTCGAAATAAGCTGAGACGAGTGATTGTCACCAAGTAATGAAGGTTGGCTCTCTCCCCCTGTTAGTAATTATGCCCAACCTACCTACCAACGGTAATGCATCTGCATTTCTTAAACCGCTTGTGTTTTTTTCATTAGATTTCAATTACATTCCTTCCTCAAAAGAACTGTATATAAGAGTGTAAATGCAGAGCAAGAGAAGAGTATATAAGAGTGTAAATGCAGAGGAGAAAGGTTTCCAAAATTGACCTAATTAAAACTCTCCTTGGATTACCACGTTATCTCTCCATTCTCCAAGAGTTTAGTGATGGCTGGTAAGAAGGTGTTGACGTTTTCACATCCAAAATAGATCCTTTTGGGAGCTTGTTCTTTATATGGAACACTGTATTCACGATTATGTATATTAAAGATTTGGAATTCATATCTAACATTCGTTTTTTACACAGTTCTCTTTGCCAGGCTTGTGAGGAGTACGATAAGATGGTTGACCACTAATTTAGAGCATGTCCCCGCTGTTGCTAGAACCAGGTGCGAGATTTTGGCACTGAGAAGCAAAGTAACATAGACTTGGATCCTTAAGGACAAATGATCTGCAGATATCTGTTCATAGTTGATATAGATTCAGAGAAAAAAATGGGACTTCAAATGTAGGACAATGGGTGTCTTGTGGTCTGAGTAGTGTATTTGAATTCTTGTTCCAGGGATATCGGCTTATGATGTTGAGATTTTATATAATAAGAAAAAAAAGAAAATTAAGTTGTATTTATATTTTAAATTCTAGAATATTTTTAGCATTTTATTGCAAAACAGAGTAGCATTTTGAGCACTGATTAGATTTTGAGCACTAAAGACGAGTATAGTTAATTTTATGTGTATTTAACCACAGTAGAGAGAAGTCCTTCTTTGTTAACGATTTAATGTCGAGCGATTCAATATTATAGTATTAATCCTGTATTGAATTAGCTGTGGTCAGAATTGAACGAGGATGCAAGCATTAAAGGAAATCGCATTGACGTTGTGGATTCCAGCTGCCAAGCAACGGCGCGATGTCCTCAATTAGGGCACTGCTTTGCTGAATAAAACGTTGATAGTTGGAGTTCTTCGTTTAAAAGTCTCTCGTTTCTGGAAAGTCTCGATTTATTGATCGACAAGTCTCCTAAATTTGTATGTGGTGGACTTGAAAAACGAAAAATAGTACATGCCACACCTATATTTTCTAATTGCCTCTGTTCAGCAATGTGATACAATTGCTGCTTTCATTAACAGCTTAAGCCTTTCCAAAACAGCTACCTGCGAAATTGAAATGAAGCAATCAATTTGACGTCATGTTAATTAAGAATGAACATAATGCCTTAAGCGAGTGCCTAGAAAGCGCTCTCCACGCTGCCCGCAACAAGTCCAAAGCATGTGCACTCCATTAAATTACTAATCAGTTAATGTATTTCCGTCATGTCGGCTAGCCAAGCCAAAATGCGGTAGGTTTAATTTAACAAAAGCTTAATGGAAAATTAGCGTAAGCGGATCCACATAAACGACTATACATACACACACAAACACACATATTCGTATACACAAACACACACACACAAACGCATACACGAATACAAGCTACAAATGTGCCGCCTGGCTCACTTCGAATGTCTCGGGTTGGTCGTAAAGTAATTTTGATAATCATTGAAATTAGCTTAGCCAGTTGAATGCAACTTGTTGCTGGCTTCGCAGGTCTTCCACCAGCAGCTTTTCCTCGTTTTGTTAACTTTTGTTCACTCACAATTCGCTTTGCCGCCGTGGCTGAAGGACAATTTATTAGAACTTATGAAAACCCATTACGAATACTTGAGTATTGAGTGTGCATTAAATTGAAGAGCATTTTGTGTTGTCCACAGAGAAGCGGAGGAGTTCATTTCCGACTTAACTCTGCAATATACACAATTGGAAAAAAGACAAACGTGGCCCACATTATTAACGTGGTTAATATAATAAGAATATTATTTTCTATACGCCTTTTCTTTCCCAGTGACCTTACAAACTGGTATGCATCCTGTGTTACTGTGCTAGTAAATACTTGTAAACTAAAAGTTATGTAAATATATCCAATAAACAAGATGAAGACTAGACTAGATTTATTTAAGGGTGTTATACACCGCGATTTGAGAAATGTATTGTGATGCTCCTATTTATTTAAAAGATGAGGATAGTCAGATCTATAGATCTTTTGTTAGGTCCATTGCCGACAGGAATTCATATATTTTTTGGATGAGTCAAGGATCTCGCTCATACCTAAGATATATTCTCCAAAACACCTGTGTCTTTTGGGCGCCAAAGGTCCGCGTCTAGATGAAGACTAAGTAATAAAAAATTGGAAAAAGAAGGAATAATTATATAGTAATTATAATTGTATTTAAATGTATCGTTATTGAGTAAGTTGCACCAGCTGAATTGTATTCATTGATGCTCAATCTACAGACCACCACAAATATAATCAGCAGGCAAATTTCCGTGGAATAGTCACGAAAGACTGCTGAAGAAGAAAACAGGTAAAAGCTGATAATAATTTAGTTGAATGAAAATAATTGTATGTTTCCATTTAGATTACGGAGTTGCTCAGAAAAAGGACATGTGAATATTTTCGTCCTTTTATTATTTACCAAAATCAAAACACGAATTTTTAGATAAAATCAAGGCGCCACCACAGACCCAAACATAGTCAGTGTATCTTGTTTGGAATGCTTTCAGTTTTGAATCCGTATTTGGTCATCGGTATCTTTGTTCTGCAAATACCTTCAAATACATGTCACAAACACCACGATGAATAGTTAGATATTTAATTCATTTATATTATAATATTTCGAAAAGAAGGAAATGAAAATATACAGAAATGTGTACGAGCAATAAGGAATAAAATATAAAGTTCGAATTCAATGACTGAGACAACTGTTTAGAATCTACTCCAAATCAACACCATTGATCACAAGCGACTCTAGTCGTGACAACTGCTGTGAACCGAGTATTGCATCAACGCAGCCGTAATTCCTTACATGGCTTTACCAGCATTATATACATATGTATTTATCCGGAGAGACTATATGAAGCGATTTAGCTGCATATATGTGTCTCCACTTATTTGAAAATGTATATCTCTAGTATGAACAGAGGAGTGTGTAGATGAACTTCCACACCGAGGCAGGCTGGGACCACACAAGAGCCCATTTTGTATATACGATTTTCAAAGAGCACACATATATATATATATATATATATATATATATATATATATATATATATATATATATATATATATATGTATATATATATATATATATATATATATATATGATATATATATATATATATATATATATATATATATATATATATATATATATATATATATATATATATATATATATATATATATATATATATATATATATATATATATATATATATATATATATACCAGGAGAGTTGTAGACGAACTAATTTTATAAAATATTCTTCAATTGCATTTTCTATAAACTGATGAATTATTCTTAAACTTGAAAATTGGAAGATTTATTATCATATTTTTGTTGTAGAAATGACAAATATTTTGCCAATAAAAATCAATCATATCCCAGGGCCAATTTCTGAAAAATTTCTGGAACTACCACTGCCAAAAGACTTCTTGCAATGAGATTTTGTAAATATATCAACATTGTTACGAAATTGCCCGCTTGAGAATTTGTACCAACTCTCAATACCCGAATTCGTACCGCTGGATTGTGCAATAATAAAACAATCGCCTACTTAAATGAGAAAAATTAACTCTATTACATTATTGAAATTTAGTCTATTACTTTTAGGTTTAAAGTTTACTTTTAATAAAATTTTGCACTTTATTTATTTATTCATTTAATCACTTTATTACTTTTTAATAGCCGCCCTGGTATGCATGCTAGACTCAGACTTAGGTTCCACCCGCTGCAGGTAGTGGATGGTCCTCACAGTATCAGGAGGAAATAAATAAGAAACGAGCATGAGAATTGTTCAGCTCAACCTCAATCACTATGCGGCCGCAGAAGACCTCTTCCGGAAAACTATGCAGAAGCACAGCGTAGATATTGCGCTACTATCAGCGCCATACGAAAACATCGATGAATACTCCTCTACCTCTGATGTCTCGAACAAGTCGGCGATATGGACAATGCACAATTCAACAACTCACAGTAAAATGGCGGGAGCGCAACATGGTTTCACCTGGGTCAAAGCGAGACGCATCTATCTTTTTAGTTGCTATGCCCCACACAACATGAACGCGGAAGAGTATCAATGAATGTTGGCAGCATTAGTAGCAGAAGCGCGGGACAAACACGCACTCCTGATAGCCGGTGGCTTTAACGCGTGGTTTACTACCTGGGGAGGCACGCGAACCAACAGACGTGGCACCGCGCTGCTGGAGAGCATGGCTCTGCTTGACCTCGAGCTGTTCAATGTGCCTGGCCAACGCAGCTTCGAAAATGGAAGACGCAGCTCCATCGTGGACCATCTTCGCCCAGAATGCTATAGCATGCAATGGAAGGTGAACTGTAAGCACCATCTACATGCATAGCGACCATAATGTTATCATCATTAGCATATCGACATATATACAGCAGAACGCACATCGTATGAGGCTAGTTCAGCAAAAGGTTGGAAAAAACAGATATTCGACGCCGAAGTCTTTAACATGCCCACTTAGAGATGAATGCAGAAAGCATAGCGGCGAACATCACGGCCTGCCTTGGTAAAGCATGCAACACAACCATGCCTAGATTATCAGGGAGACCTGACAGAAAGCCATTCTACTGGTGGAATGAAGATATTGTGATCGCTAGAAGAAATTGTCATCATGCACGAAGAAAGTTTAAGAAATCTAGCGCTGCGCCAGCGGCAGACATGCTATTGGCAGACTACAAGTCATATAAAGCGGTACTCAAAAAAGCCATACATAGATAGCAAAAACCTTGATCCCTGGGGAATTAGTTATAGAACTGTTATGAGGAATCTTAAAGGCTCAAGAGCACCACAGCCCACAAGCCCGACACTCAGGCGAGAGATCCATACAATTCCGTCGCCAAGAAGAAGCCACATTTTACCAGGAACAGCAATTGCACATGGATGACATCCCTGAAGTTACCACACTGGAAGTGCTTCTCGTCATGCAACGCATCGCAGATAACAAAGCACCGGGCTTGGACGGCTTTCCAAACATTGCAGTGAAATTATTGATTAAGGCGACGCCGGAGCTTTTCGCTAAATTCTACGACGCATGTCTCAAGGAAGTCGTTTTCCCTTCTTGAAAACAACAGAGGCTGGTGCTGCTACTTAAACCGGGGAAGCAGCCGCCCTTTGTGAATGCTGGATACGCTGGGCAAAGTATTGGAGCGCATCGTATGTGATCGACTACAGGAGCATCTGGAGAAACCAGAAGGGCTGTCACCAAACCAGTATGGCAAGAGAAAAGCACGATCAACGCTGGACACTATTCAAACCGTCATGAGAATTGCTCGTCAACACAAAAAACTGAATGGTGCGTTAGTCGAGTCGAATGCCTAACGTTGGTGGCCCCCGAGCAAGCAGACGGCAGCTCTTATCAATTGTGAGAAGTTCGGTGATCCTCAGTGCAGCGCCGATCTGGGCAAATACGAAGAAGTCATTTTATAAAAACATCCAAGCCACATACAGGCTTGGTGCTCTGAGAGTGGTCAGTGCCTACCGCACCGTCTTGGATGATGCCATTTGTGTCATTGCAACGAATGTGCCTATCGATCTGCACGCTCGCTAAATCGAGCGGGTTTATGATCTCGGGCGTAGGCCGTCAAGTACGGAAAAAAAGGAGCAATCCGAAAAAGGTAGCTGGACGTTCAAACTCATAAGTAAGGAGTAAATAATAATAATTCCCTGCTTACGATCTGGCCTCAGAAGAAAAGAAGATACCCGAAATCCACTTACGTGCTGAAGACGTGAAATATGTGACCATAAGAGCTTTCTTTACTTGGTCCTCCTGGTCAAGTAATGCCTGATAGTACCCCAATGACAGGAGGTAAAGTAAAGTTAATGATGTTTTAGTCAGTGCAAAGTGTATATAAGATCGTTCGGTATCTTTGAAGATATGCTCCATATAATACTAAGCACATCTTCTCTTCTATTAAAGTTTATAAAATATAATCTGGGTAATTCGTTGCTAGAATTAATTATATTCTGATTGAAAGAAAAACTTACAAAAGAGCAGCATTAAAGACTGCACTGGTCCGCCTAAAGTCAGAGCAATCAAATTTTTCTACTCACTGATTTGCATGCTTTTGTTTTAGTCTGTCTACGGTGAGAACACATTTACTCGTAAAATAAAAAAATGTCAATGGAAGATTTGTGTTATGCAAATAACCTGAATACCAGTCCATCAGAACAGTTGCCCAACAAAACAATTTTTTTCCAATACAATAATCGGGTCAAGGTCAACTGGTCGGTAGGGATTCTTCCTAAAATACACACGAATAAAGCTTCTAGTGAAGTGTGGGGAAATATTGACGCTTTTCATTTTATCACACACATTTAGACGAGCGGCAAAAATTGATTGATTTGTTATGGAAATGCCTTTGTAAAGTTTTATAAACTAAATATGAATACTTATACGCATACTTCCATCAACTGAATATGCACGGATTGTGTTTACATAGGCAAAAAACAAATGTGGTTCATCCCTCTGTGTAAGCAAATTTTGTTTATCCTTCCTTGCCTTAAGACTAAGTTAGTCCCTTTTTCGATGATTCAAGGAAAGTGTAGAAAAAGGCCGACATCCAGCAAAGTATTTAAAAGGCTCTTATTTGCCATTTTGGCAGAACCGCAAATGCGGTTTAGACAAAGTGAAATTAATTTTGAGTCCTTTCTTTGTTTAGGAATGTTTACATAAGTTTAAAAGAAGATATTATTTTTAGACAAAAGAATATTTTAGCTCCATCATCTTTTCAAGGCAGAAGCCAATATGTTTAGAGCGCAAGTGAGAGCTTCTTTGCTGGAATTTAGAATGCTTGCAAAATGTACCTGAAATAGATAAAAAGAATACCTTGAATATAGTAAGGGATATAGCCCGATTTATCTCTGATACCACAGGCTTACATTAGGATGAAAAAATTCAACGCTTTTAGATAAATACTATATCAAATACGTTTCGTACCTTCTTCAGGTATAGGTCGATACCTCAACTAGGCGTAGGCGAAATCGATGTGGCAGATAGTAATTCAATTATTGGATCGAGGAATTGGGATATTTCATCTGATTTAATTAAATGCAGCACAGATGAGTGTTTTGTTTTGTGAAGGTCTGTCAGGTACTAAGGACTGAATAAATTGTTAAACTCATCGATGATAAAAAATGTTGTACCTACATGAGATGGTCATGCTGAATTCCTACGCTGATTCTTAGAATGTTGCCCGAATGGAGCGTTAAAATCAATTCATATCTATGCGTCATAGATAATTGCGTGGCTTTATGTAATATTACTCTCTGCTCTATGCTGCAAAACTATTTCGATTTCAGCGTTTGTTCTTGGTTAATTTCTGCTTAGATGAGTAAACAATGCAAGGACCAATTCCTAGATCTATGGATCAGAAAATGAATTTTGTTGTTACGTCAGAATTACTCCTATTTGACTTCTCTCAGAAGGAGCTTGAGTTGAATATGAGCGGATCTGATAGCATTCCAATTTAGCTTTGTTTCACTATGTATGAAGGGCTGTTTTTTGTTTTTGTCCATTACGTTTCCAACTAATTGAATTAAATTGAAATGGATATCGTCGAACCGTCTTAATTAATTAAGACAAGTTAATTCACATGCCTTGCAATTCCATTCTTTTGTTGCTGTTTCTGAATATAATATAAACCTAAATTTACTCTTCACAAATAAAGTCGAATACAGTTGCTGATTTTCAATGCAGATTTTACTTGTTTTAGCAGCAACAGAGACTCGGTTCGTAGTTTGTGCTTCATCCTCCACAGCCAAGCAACTAAAATTTCAATTTGGAAAACCCTTCGCAACCATGTATTTCCTTAACACCTCCTAAGTGCATATATGCACTTGGTGAAGGGAATTACTACGTTAATACTTTCAGAAAAGAGAGGAAAGTGGCTTACAGCGAGAGCGAAGCATGGCTGCCAATACTAAATTGATAGGAGGGGTGCACAGTATTTAAGCATATAAATTGAAAGTGTCAAAGTAAGTTTCAAAGCAGATTACAAAATACGCTGTCGCAGACAATTCTTTCGTAGGGCAAAAAAGTGTACAAAAATTTAAGCGAACAGTGAAGCTAAGCTCAAAGAAACAAAAAAACAAAATAAAAATTTTAAAGTCCTTCCAAAAGTTTAGAAAAAGTAATGAAAACTGCCCTTGAGAGTAATAATATTGGTTGGGGTTTTAGACTAAATGAACTTTCAAATTGAACAAATTTAAAAAGACGAATTGATTACACCGTGTGACTAACTTACTGCGCTTCTAAAGCCTTCAAAGGAGTATAAAGTATAAATATTGGAAGAAGAGCATCAATGAAAAAAAATATCTAGCATGCTAACTCTGATAAGCATCATCGACTGTGTGGACGTATATTAGATTCGATTTATTTAAGGGTGTGACACACCGCGACCTGAACGATCTATTGTGATGCCCCTATTTATTTAAAAGATGAGGATAGTCTCATATGTAGATCTTCTGTCAGGTTGCATTTTTTATATTCTTCTCTTAAAACGTGTGATATGGATAGATTTCTATCTAGAGTCTGTGTGATTTGGGTAGATTTCTATCTTGAGTCTATGTCATACAGATAAATTCCTCCAAGCAGGAAGCAGGAAAATTTAAAAACTTACAATACCGCTTTTCAGGATTGCCTATACCTACACAAGTGATGTCTCAGGTATTTCTGGAGCAGATGTTTCTGAAGAATTCAACGATATTCTTAATAAATCTACAGCTATGGCTCACTATATAAAAGCTTAACTTGATAAATTTAGTTTAATTAGATCAAAACGCTTCAGAATACTTTTGCATGCCCAATTTCACTCTTTTCATCTAATGTAAGAGCGTTTAAAAAATATTATTATTATTATTATTATTATATAAAAGAAAAACAATTATCAATAATTATTATACTTATAAAAAGAAGCACTGGCTGCCAGGGCCTTCGGTTTCAGTTAACTTAGTCTAATAGTGTGTAGAGGAATTTATTGAGTTGTGGAGATAGATTGGATCATATATGTATATGAGTTAATTTTCTATATAACATTTAAAAAATGTATGAATGTACATAAGGTATCTTATATTTATTTATACAAAAGATTATGGAAATAATTTAGATTTAGATCTGTACGAGGGGTACTATATATATTTCGGGAATAGCAAATAAAAACAAAAATTTTTAAATGAAAATGTCTTTATTGTTTTTCAAAATATTCCCCTCGATGATCAATACACTTTTGCATTCGTTCAGACCATTTGTCATAGCAGTTTTTCCATTCCTCTTGAGACACCTCCAAAACATGGTTTTTGAACCCTTCAACTGCTTCTTCGGCGCTCGTAAATCGTTCACCACGCAGTTTGCCTTTGATATTCGGAGACAAGAAGAAGTCATTGGGTGCTAAATCAGGACTGTATGACTGAGGATGAGTAATCAATTCGATGTTTTGACTGCTCAAAAATTCACCTGTTTGACGAGATGTGTGAGAGCTCGCATTGTCATGATGGAGAATGATTCGTCTTTGGCGGTTGGTTTTACGAATTCCTCCGAAGACTTCCGGCAAATAAATGGTCGTGTACCACTCAGAATTGACCATCCTACGTTGCTCAAGTGGAACAGTGGTCATATAACCCATTCGGCCGAAGAAACAGGCGACCATTTTCTTCTCTGTGCTTCTGCCACGAAGCAACTTTTGTTGGATTTGGCACGTCTTGGAATACGCACACGGTCGATTGTTGTTTTGTTTCCGGCTCATCCCATATATCCATGATTCGTCACCTGTCACGATGTTATACACGTCTTTTGAAGCACCACGGTCGAACTTTTTAATCATTTTCTTACCAATTGACACGAGCCTTTTTTTGAGCGATTGTCAAATTATGTGGGATCCAACGCGAACAAATCTTTTTTACAGCCAAATGTTCATGCAATATTGAATGTATTTCCACTTCCATAATGTCCAAGGTGTTCTCTATCTCACAATATGTTACATGACGATCTTGCATTATCAGTTCACGCACTGCATCGATGTTTTGTGGCACCACAACCGATTTTGGACGACCTTCACGAAATTCGTCGGCGACCGAACAAGGACCACGATTGAATTCACTATACCAGCGATATACTGTGGTTTTTGATGGTGCTTTATCGCCATAAAAAGAACTCAGTTCATCGACATATTCTTGTTGAGATAATCCAAGTCGGAAGTTGTGAAAAATAATCCAACGAAAACCTTCTCTTGAAATTTCCATTTTTTTGGCCAAATTGATTTTCTTAACTCACTGTAAACAAAACAAATAGCACTTGTACATCAACACGTTGTGAGTACGTTTATGCTAAAAAATATCAAACTTTATTATGGTGTTGCCAGATTTTAGCTATTGACATTAGTATTGCCAGTTCCCGAAATATAAATAGTACCTTTCGTAAAAATAATAAGTATAAGGGTTTCATCCCAGTAAGATTGTATTTATTGAAGTGGTGCTTGTAATTATACCCATCATACCCATCACTTTTGTAGCATTCACATAGAGATCCTTGTACTAATTTGTGAATGTGTTTGTTACTAAATTGATCGGTTAAATGTAAAGGTTCTTGGATGGCTTCTTTGGCCACTCTTATCAGCGCACTCGTTGCCATGTATTCCAGCGTGGCCAGGAACCCACATAATTGTTATGGTGTTCCTATTTAAAAGTATGATGTTTCGGATTCTTGTGATTAATGAGACTTCGTTTGTGTAGTTATGTAGAGCATCTGAAGTAAATTTACTATCGCTACATTTGATGAATTTGTATCCTTTCTGGGAAGCAAATAGTACTGCTTCAAGCAATGCAGCTGCTTCAGCTGTAAATACCGAGATGTACGTTGGTAATACACTGACAGCAATGACGACACCAAGTTGGTGTGTAACTGCAAACGTGGTATTTGTGTCTGTTTTTGATCCGTTGTGGTATGCCATTAACAAGGCTTTGTGACTTGTAGTTATTCACACTAACTGAAAGTTTGCGGTTACATAAAAACGATTTAACGAAGTTATATATTTTTTCCCCGATTTTCCAGCGTCTGAGTTGTTTGAGTACGATATGGATTCCAATTCTGTCAAACGCCTTCTCGAAGACCAAATTTAGTACCGAAACATAATTGCCTGATTCTAATGCCTTGGCTGCGAAATGTTCGAAACATAAAAGCGGTCCGATGACATCTATGCCTTTTTGGAAGCCAAATTGGTGAGGACTGAGGAGCCCATTAGATTTAGCAAACCACATGATTCGAACGGAGATAATTTTTTTCAGGATTTTTGACATACAGGGAAGTAAGGAAATAGGTCTGAAATTAGCTATGTGGGTAGAAGGTTTGTTGGGTTTTTGGATAGGGATAATTAAGGCAGCTTTCCATTCTAGAGGATAAATACCAAAATTGAAAATTTCATTGTAAAGATTTACAAGTCTGATTTTAAGAGAGCAGGAGAGGTTTTTCAATATTCGGTAGGATATTTTATCCACACCAGGTGTTTTTCCTGACAACCTTAAAATCGTGGTATCAAATTCATATAATGAAATTGGGGATTCTATGAGGGATGCGTTGGATGAAGGGAATCAATTAGAATAGTTTTGATGAATAGTTTGATTTTTTTGGGTGTTAAAAGCGAAATGGAAATTGGAGTCATGGGAGTAACCCGGCTAAGATTTGGCATATTGTTCAGCGATATCTTGTGGTGCATGTATCTGTCCTTGTTCATTATATGGTATGCGGAGACGAGGTGAGGAACCTGTCAGCATTTTTATATCTGACCATATCTGTTTTGGGCTAGAGAAGGATTTATATTTGTTGTAAGTTTTTCTAGGGACTTCCTTTTGGCTAATTTTTGCTCTTTTCTGAACACATCATTAGTTTAGTCGGTCATGTGCTACTTGTATTTAGTCCCTAGTGATTCTTTTTAATTCTTAAAATGGTAAGTACTCGTATATTGGACCAGTATGGTAATTTGGCGGAACATTTTTTGTATATGTTTGCGGTATTGACATGTGGGCTGATGATCGGATTATTGTTTTAATTTTTGAAAGTTCGGAGTTCATATTTTTGGAAACAGGTTTAATATTTGATAGGGATATGGCAAGGGTATAAAATCTTTTCCAGTTATCTTTTTCTGTTAAAAATCTTGATTCGCGGCTTGTATTAGTACCAGTTGGGAATGGAAAGGGATGTTATTAGGGGGAAATGATCTCTGTTATGGAGTTCGTCTAATGTGCGACAGGAGTGTTTGGGGGCAATTGAAGCAGAGGCAAGAATGATGTCCGGATAGGTGAAGGTTTTGTGGGTGGAGAAGTGTGTGGGAACACCATCATTTACAACGATAAGGTTATTGGATAAAATTACATCTTCAATAGATTGTTCTCTTCTGTTGGAGTAATCAGAACCCGACAATGGGCTCGAGGCATTAAATTCGCCTGGAATTATGGTTGGGGTGGGAGATATATTGATTAAATACATGGTATCTCTGGAAATAAAGCTTTAGAGGAGGGGAATTTAGCAGTTAATTAAGGTGATTTTTTGTCCAATGTCTATTTGGATGGCTAATGAAGAAATGTTGGATGTGATAGAAATTAATTTATTGTTTGATCAAGAAAGCGATGTCTTGTTTACAAGTGGTATTTTGAGGGACATTATGAAAATAGAAAATATATTTATTTGGGGGATAGGCAGTTTTGTTGAACGGAATATGAGCTTCTTGTAACGCAACAATTTCTGGGTTGAATTCTTTTATTTTTTTATTTTATTTTATTAAAGCTTACATAGTAAAAACAATTATTAAATAAGCTATACTAAGCAGCGCCAGCAGCAGGGGCTTTCGGCTGGCTGGTGAATGAGGGCTGGTTTAGATGCGGCGGAGTAAATCAGTATTCCTGAGAAATTTGTAAATTTTAGTGATATTGTCATGAGGAGTAGAAGTGGATCGGTGCTATTAAAATTTTGATGTCTGTGGTTTTCTAGTTCAGGAGAAAAAGCTAGTAGGTGTATCACGCTGACAGACTACCATCCAATAGGTGTGCGTTGGTGATGATAGTGTGTCCAATACGAAGCCGAGTATAAGGAGTGATGTAGTTAGCCGGAATGGACGTCGGGCAGCAAGGTTTAAAGCGGTTAAGGTTGATTCTGGAATAGTGGTGGTTATACCTCATCCACTCAACCGCTATCTTAGTATTTCTCTGCTGAGCTATAAGGCGATGGATATCACTCTTTTTGAAAAAAATGGAGGTAGTTGTGGGAGTGTTTATCATTTATTTGGCAGTTGTATCCGCAAGTGTATTGCCAATGATGCCCGAATGGCCAGGCACCCACATGATTCTAAGTTTGTTTGGAAAAGCCAACAAAATTTCTCTTACCAATCAGGTAGTTAGAATTACTATAGTTTTTTAGTGCTTGGAAGCAGGACAAGCTGCCTGTGCAAATGACGTACTTTCCTTTATTTTGTTTGGAGTACTGGACGGCGTGAAGAATTGCTGTGGCTTCCGCAGTGAAGACTAAACAAAAAGGAAATAGCAGACCATATGATATTGGCTTATCTTTTTCTCTCACTTGCAGCGAAGGCTGTATTGGCTGCTTTAGATCCGTCAGTGAAAATGAATTGCCAACCTGTCGATTTGAAGAGAGCTGCTACTTCCGAGAATCGGGCTTTATATACAGAGCTTGGAGTGCTGGATTTAGGAAGATGAATCAGGTCGTTGATGAATGATGATTTCCTCACTGACCATGGGGGGTGATGATTCTTCCAAGGTAGAGATATTTTAATTGGTAACTCATTTTCTTTCGCAAACATGGCGCATTTATAAATTGAAGATGAGATCTTAGGCAATCGTTTTCGTGACGCAGCTGAGTAGAAGTCCTTTTGCAGAGCGAAATTGGCGCTGAGGATGAGCTTCGGATAAAGTTTACGAATGCTGTCTTCCATGTTATTGTTTAAGAAAGGAAGTCCAGATTCGGCCAAGATGTTTTTTATGGGTGACGTAGGAAATGCATTCAGAGATCTACGAACGGCAGTGTGGTAAGGTGCAGCCAGCTTCTTAAGATTATTTTTCGCGTGGTGTCCATATATTTCTAATCCATAGTTGATGATCGACAAGATGAGAGCCCTGGTGACATTCACGAGTAGAGCCGTACCGATTAGCGAGCGCTTACTTGATAGATATTTAATAATGTTTAAGTTAGCATAGAGTCTGTCTCTAACATATTGACAATGTTGTTTGAATGAGTACTTAGAGTCTAATACAATACCAAGAAACTTAAGGCTATTTGTACATGAGATATGAACATTATTAAAGGTAAGCGTGGGGATATTACAATGTCGTTTCTTACAAATATGTAGTAATTTGGATTTAGAAGATAAAATTGAAGCGCCTGAAGAACGGGACCATGTGTATTAGAGGGACAGGATTTCAGCAAAGGACGAAATAACCGTAGTTAAATTGGAAGATTTTGAAAATAACAGTATGTTATCAGCATAGATTTGATGACCGACATTGGGGAAATCAGATAAGCTAATGCTGATTTCGTCAAATGCGATAATAAAGAGGATAACCGAAAGGTGGAACCTTGCGGGGTGCCGTTATCAAGAGGGCGAATAGGGGAGGAGACATTGGATATGTGAACACTAATTTTACGGTTGGAGAGAAATGATTTTACAAAGTTGTATATACGAGGACCAACCTTCCATTTGTTAAGTTGCCTTAATACAACATGGATACCAATCCGATCAAACGCTTTTAAAAAGTCTAACGAGAGCAACGATATGTGATTTTTGCAGGATAATGCGTCAGAAATAAAGTGATCCAGGTGCAAGAGTGCGTCAATTGTTCCCTGCCCCTTCTTGAATGCACCTGGTTATGGTGAATAAGTTTGTTTGTGTGGACGTACCAGGAGAGCCTGGTAGCAATGATTTTTTCCATTAATTTACCTAGACAGGGCAGAAGAGATATAGGACGGTAGCTACTAACTTCGCACGGAGGTTTACCAGGTTTTAAAATGGGAATGACAGCACTTGTCTTCCAAGGAATGGTGTAGTTGCCAGTACTGAAGATTTTATTATAATGAATGAGAAGACGGGAGAGAAGGAAGGGAGGGAGGTGCTTAATGATGGGGTAAGATATTTTATCAATCCCAGGTGTTTTGCCTTTGAATGCTGAAAGTGCGGAATGGAGTTCAAGTAAGGATAAATCAGCATCTAACAACTTGGCCGATGGAGATAGGTTCGTAGGCGGATAGCGGGTGGAAGAGAGCAGAGAAAGTTTACTAGCGGAGAATGGAAACTGGGATCGGAGGAAGAGTTGGAAAAATTACAAGCAAATTCTAGGGCTATATCTTGTGGATACAGTAGATTACCACGAGAGGAGTTAAGGGAAGAGATGGGGAAGGAAGATGGTAAACCAGATAGTCTTTTGCACAGATTTTTCTTGGGGAAGAAGAGGTATTGATTTGGCTAGTGTATTTTTGGAAGCAGAGAAGTTAGGCAGCTTTGGCTTTGCGGCGAAATATTGCATTGGATTTTTTGTACTCGATGAGTTTTGTAGAGGAGCGAGTCCGTTTGAATTCGCGCCATGCCAGTTGTTTGCGTTGCCTTAGTGCCAGAAGTTGATCGTTCCACCATAAGGGTGTTGGTTTGACTGGTTTGGAGGAGGATTGAGGGATAGATTGATTAGCAGCGGAGCGGATGATTTTTTGGATTCTCGAAGTTTCCTGATAAACGTTTGGAAAGATGGGGAAGGAATTGGAGAGAATTATGCAGTCGTGTTCGAACTTGTCCCAGTGGGCCAAGTCAGTTTTAAAGCGAATTCTGGGTCTGAATAGGGATGAAGGGCGGGGCGAGGGAATTTTAGCGAGGATGGGAAAATGATCGCTACCTATCGTCGTCTATGCGGCACCAAGATGCTCTGGGGAAGAGGGATGCGGAACACAGGGAGAGATCAATATGTGTAAAGGTTCCATGAGTGGAAAAATGAGTGGGAGAGCCATCGTTAAGAACTATGCTGTTGGAGATTAGGATGGCGTCTTCAATGGTGCGCCCCCTAGAATTAGCAGAAGCCGAACCCCACAGAGGGTTCCAAGCATTGAAGTAACCTACCAGTATGAAAGGATTAGGCCCGGGGACAAGAAGGTTACTGAAATCTGTAGTTGAGAAAGAATGGTTGGGTGGGGAATAGGCACAGATAATTGTGATTTTAAAGGGAGTTTGGATTTATATGGCTAGAGAGGAAATGTTGGATTGGGTGGGGGGAAGGGTAATATGAGGTAGGTTTCTCTTCACAAGAGGGCATTTCCCTGTTTGCTAGTAGTAATATGAGGGAGATTGTAGAAATATCCAATGTAGGCTTTGGGGTATGAGCTGAAACATTGTGTGCGAGATGAGTTTCATTTAATAGTACAACTGAGGGGTTATGTTATTCTTTTATTAATATATTTAAATCTATGTAATTATTGAAAATTCAAATGATATTTCACTGAATTATTTGCATATTTTACTCTATGTTTTTAGAAGTGTTCTCTGAGACAAAGGGTTGGAAAGTACAGGGAGATGGGTTGGAAGAAGTAAGTTGTGAAAGCAACGGAGCATTCGCTGAATTTGTAGTATTGTAATTGACTGAATTACTGGGTACGAAATTGATAGTGTCATCGGTGTTTGTGATGTTTTTTTCCGGAGTATTATTTGCGGTGTTAATGTTAGTATTGTTGTTGCTGTGCAAAATTGCTCGGTTAGTTGATGGTTATTATTTTTGATGCTGGCAGAAGAAGAATGGGTGTTAACTATTGAAGTAAGTGGTGTTGGATCGATTCAATAGTCAAATAAATGACTGGGTTAAAAACAGATGGATATTAAGCACAATTTGAATAGATAGTATAATGGAAATATGGATATAAAGGTGAGAAAGCAGCGAGATGCCGCTCCACATTTTTAGAAATAGCCCAAAAAGAAAAATTTTAAAAATTATTTTTCATATATTTTCATTTAAGATGATTAGCGAAAATCCGGGCATTATTCACACCTAGTCAGCCTGGCTTTTTACTGTGGTGCTTCCGGGCACCGGCCCAAGCCATCAATGGAATGGGTGTCGGAAATATGAAGTTAAGTTATGATTAGTGTAAGGTTTCACATGGCGATTTTGGGGAGCATTCCTTGATATGGAGGTGGTGGCATGTGAAACCATATTCCAATCATTTCTTTGAGGTACCTGCAGACAGGTGAAGAAGGAAAAAGGTGGGGTCCCCGAACACAACCCGCACTAGGGAGGTCCAAAAAGGAGGAATCAAAAATTTGGACAGCGGAAAGCAGCTACACCTTTGCTGGGGTTGAAGAAGTCCTTGTAGCAACAAAGCTACTCCCCAACTAAAGCGTGTGAGATCCTTAGTACTCGAAGTCCCTAACCATGCCAAAATAAGCAGACAATGTGTACCTACAGACTCGGACTAAGAATATGTTGCAAAGTTAAAAAGCGGCGATGAAGATACAAAATACAAAACTGTGGTCTCTGTCTGAAAGATCTCACGAAGTAAGAAGAGCAGAGTCTGGCCTGGGCTAAGTAGACAGTGTACAAAGCCCGTGCATACTATACAAAAAATCCCTTCGTCCCTTCGAATCCGACGTTTACAAATAAGGTCGACGAGTCTATCGGTAATATACGACAGCACTCCACGGAATCTTAAAGTTATTGTAGCAAAAGATCCAAGCAGAAATGCCAGGTTGTTTAGGTGAGGAGGGCAACAAGGAACATCGAAAAACCTAGAGCGATCGGACGAGCCAATGAAACCAGTGAACTTGCCAAACAACACTTGTTGGACTGATCGACCACAGCAACGCGATCGACACAGGAAATGTGGAAGGTAGTGGAAATGAGGTTACTGGAAGGCTTATTCTAGACTAGACGGGATGCCGGTCTGGATGCGCCGTTGCTATAATTTAAGGGGCGGGTTGGCTCAATTAGGTTGAAGTGATTAAAATCTGATCCGATAAAGGAGCAGTCAAAAAGCTCTAAGAACTTTGGGACAGCTAGTTTTTCGAAATAGTGGACAAAGGTAGCATCCCATCTTTCCACAGAGCGAACGTACTCATCCCTCGGATCGTGAAGTCAATAATGCTCTTCGACTACATAAAGACAAATTCCTGATATGCCAAAGGACGACTGGACTATGCTGCTAGTCTCAAAGGCGGCGAGGAATGGCCGAAGAACAGAGCTCCCTCCACCAGATCAACAAAAAATGGGGGTGGTGACATGGGGAATAGGTAGTGTGTACCAGCGACTAAAAAACAACACTCGGCGACGACCACGACGAACACAATAGAGACGGGAGAGGTAGGGAAGGAACTTGAATCGTAGAAATTCTAGATACCTCTCTTAACTTGCTACTTAATATGGAGTGGAGGGGGTTGAAGACAACTTCCTACACTTTGAAAGAAGAGGATGCTGAAGGTTCCTCTGCTGAGCTCCTCCTCAATCTAGAGAGGGGGGTATTATGCGGCTTTGGTCTAGGAACCGTGGTTAGCCTCGTGAAACGTAGTTTCTGTACTAAATGGATTGATCTTCTATACGTACTTTCGAAGAGCGACAAGCAAGGTGGACCAATCTAGTGAGCAATCGTATATACTCCTACTTTTTAGCTAATCTTTCTACAGATAACCTGTTGTCGCGATAGAGGACTCCTTGTGTCTTGCTATATCACTTCATGAGGACCTCGTGCCTCGCAGGAGCTTAAAAAGCTGGAGTCCGATACCAACAAAAGGAGGCAGCCATTGATAGTCGGAGCGAATGCATACCTATTAGTGTGGTAGTGCCGACATCAATAAGTTTCTTTTTAACTATATAATTCAAAGTACCCTTACAATAGCAAATCGGGGCGACGATCCGCCATTTATCGATCCAACTTCACGGAATGTGTTAGACATCACTTTCCACATTATTGGAAATACCTTGATCGAAGAATGGAGACTAATAATTATACCCTCTTTGTACATACATAACTTAGCTTCAAGGTTAAAAAATAAGCAAACTTCTACGTAATTCTAGAAACACAAACTCTGATGTGTATTGAAAAGTGCTTGAAGGGAAGCTGGCTAGACCCAATGTACAAAGATATTGCGCAAGGATATTGAGCAAAATATCAATAAATTTGTGGAAACTCTAACAATACTTATAATTTCTCCATGTCCTCCGGTGCGTACAAAACGCAGACCCAGGCCAGCTTGTAAAGCAATTAGCTTGGTGCACAATGGATCTACAACAATGTCTCAAAGGGAAAGCATCACAAACTGCTGAGAATAATAATGCTGCCTATCTATGGGAAAAGGAGTTTTTAAGCTACAGAAGAATTAGAGCAGAGTGGAATGACACCAAAATGGTACGATACACGAGCAAGGGGAGTCTGCAGGGGTTGTTTTGTCCCAGCTGGTGTGGCTGCTCTTAGTAAATAAGGTCGGGTAGCATTTTGTAGGTTAAACTCGAAGTTAGTGTCGTATGCAAATAACAGTACCATAGTAATAAAGGGGAAACCTCAGTGATCTCATGAGCGTTACTCTTCACAAGAAAGTCCTGCGGTAGAGGACTCCGGCAAAGTATTTACTATGCAAACCAATGAAATGTATCTAGGGGTAATGTAGAGGAGAGGATAAAGAGGGCTGTCAATGGTGCTAAGGCATGTAAAAGGATGCTTTGGAAGGACATGGGGCGTATGTCCCTCTCTTATTCACTGGTGCTACTCAGTCATAGTTAGGCCTATATTCCTCTAAGGCATGGTGTTATGGTGGAGTGCGGTCAAGACGACAACATATCTCAACCCTATTGAAAGAGTGCAATGGACCGTTGCACTATGCATTACGGTGGTTCCAACGGTCGCGCTGGATAAAATCTTGAATCCATCTCCAAAAAAGTTGTTTATCAAAAAGTTTCGGTACTAGATCTGTAGAAATATTTTTCTTAGATCCTATGGGCATAGCTCTGTAGGAAGGAGTCTCGCAACAGTCACTGTCAATTTGACCCAGCTTACTAAGGGCTCCTATTAAAGAAGAAGGTTGGCGCACGGGCATTGCAGTCACATGCATAGCCCGTACGCCAGATATTCAAAGTATCCGATTATTGTAGTCTTTTTCGGGCTAAGGTATTTGCTGGCAAGAAAGCAGCAGTGCTATCCTGTCCGCGAGATATTACCAATTCTACAATGAACTTTTATGTAGAGAGTGTAACGACACGCTAGGTCTCTTTAATATTCTACAGCTGAGGTAGACTCAGCGGTGTCCAGGGATCGTTAGCAAGAAATAAGTCCTAGACTTTGGTTTACTTTGTGGATACTTTTATTGTCGATTAGTTATTTACATTTTTCTTTTTATGTGCATATTTATATATTTTCTTGTTCAGGTGGCGAATCGCATGGTGGAAGGGTTCTGTGTCGCGAGTTCCAGCGTCTTAGATGTCCGGCGCGAGTGAATAACTCGCTCATATAAATATGTACGTTCGGCGCGAGTGAATAACTCGCTCAGGTCGTCAGATTGTGTGTTCTTGCTTGCGCTGTTGTTCGATGAAAAAGAGTTATTGCTTGCGCTGTTGTTCGATGAAAAAGAGGTCTTGCTTATACTGTCGTTCGATGAAGAAGAGTTCTTGCTTGCGCTGTTCTTCGATGAAGAAGACATCTTGCTTATCCTGTTGTTCGATGAAGAAGAGGCTGAGAACCCGATACTGTTCCTTATATAGCGCAGTGGCTACTCGCACACAATGCGTGGCGTGCTGTCATTGGCTATCAGAATGGCGTCATATGGTTTGGCCTGCTTCTTCTTCCTTATAGCTGCCATATGTTTCAGCACCGCGTGGTTCTCCACCACGTGTTTTCACTTTGTCTTCTTCTTCTTCTCGATAGCTGCCTCGTGGTCCTCCTCCGCGTGGATTTTCTCCACGTGTTCTCCACTGCGTGGGTTTGTTGGGAGGCAGTGGCGTGATTGTGACTCACCAGTGTCGGGTAATTGGTGATCTCCTAATTTTTCGAATGGTGCCGATGTGACATGTAGGAGGATAAATCATGAAGATTTATGCTCCTTACAAGAGTCAGGCTGAAATTAAGGCAATAGTCTTATGTTGCTCATCTGCAGGACTGCTTTGGACTCTACGGAAGAGCCGCATAGAGGGAAATGATGAGCATATCTGATAGCCAAAGTGGAACTAACGTACTACGTACTGTTGACTCTACAAGCAGTTTGGAGATGTTTTTAGGGTAGCTGGCTAGGAAAGGTTAGCGAGGTAGAATAGCGTAACTCTCTGCAGAACTGCAAAGCTTATGTACAAGTCATATGACAAACAGTATTGACACTTCTGTGGAGTAAATGCCGAACGATGATACGGATACTGATAGATCAATACCCAACAGCAGTATATGCGAAAATGAAACTCCCAAGCAATGATAGGTGAAGAGAATGAGGCCAGCAGGCTCCAATGATATCTTGGAACACCTCCGTCTGCTAGAGAAAGCTTAAAATACTTAGATGATCCTTCGTTTGGTGGGCCAGAAAAATTGAGTATTCCCCTATTCTAAGGCTACCTAAAAACGCCTCACTATTCAATGATCTCTACTTCCGCGAGTCCGCAATGGATACTGACCTGGTATCGCGTGGGGTATTCGGTCAGCCAGTTTAACCTAACCTAACCTTCATTTAAGATAGTTGATCCATTTTGAGATATATAACCCGAACCATTTATACCCTTTACCTTTAAAAAAGGTAAAAAGGGTATACTAATTTTGTACTTTTGAGAGGGATTACAATTTCAAGAAGGAGGCGTGTTAGGTATGGACATATATATGCAGATATGGTCAGAATCACTTTTGAAGCAATTTTTATTTTGTCCGTCCGTCTGTCGGTGTGTGATCACTCTTTTCTACACCGTTAAAGCCATATTAATGAAAATTCGCAAAAGTTTAGTCTGTACAAAAATACATACAGAACAAGATTGCTATATGGGCCTATATGCACAAAGACCACGCCTACCTCTCATATAAGGAACTTTTCTCACCTTTCTTAAAACGACTATAACTTCGGTCCAATTGATGGAATAGATGTATACATTGGGTCTGTACTAGCATGCATTACAAATATGGGCAGATTATTACTACTGCCACGCCAACAATTAAACAAAAACCATTACAAGGTTCCTATAGAAGATTCATCAACGAAATTTCACAGGGAGATTGCGGGTGCTAGCATTAAAAACCACACAAAAAATGGGCGTGTTATTTTGAGAGTCACGCTCACTATTGACATATTATTATAACTACATATATAAAGGGTATTTCGAAGTCGGTCTAACCCGACTTCAGACTTCTGAACTCGATTTGGAATAGTTTAGTTTGTATTGTGTCTAAATTATCTATTGGACCCAAGAATGACTTGGTGTGAAACCAGTTTCAATCTATGTATATAATTTAATACAAATTGAATTGCTAGCTATAAATATAATCGTTGCTGGGAGAGAATTTACTGTGTCCAGACACTAGCGGAAATTAAAAAAGGAAACTAAATAAATATATTTTTTCATGGGAATAACTCTGCTTAAACAGTGCTTGAACTATTCGGACGTGTTTTTTATACTAAGCTCTGTGTCGTGAAAATTTAATTTCTATTTCTGCTTTGTGCGAGAGCAAGGCGATTCGTTTTACTTTGGCACTTTTGATTTGCAATTGCAACAACAATGCCGTTTGAATGTGGTCAAAAGGTTGGGCTGGCGAGGTCAGACTAAAATTCAGTACTAAGTGCAATGAATTTTTTCACATGGAATGAGTGAAAGTCCTACCAGCTGATCTAGATTACTTGCAAAAATCTGATAGTCAGTTTCGCTGTAAAGACTGTGCGACGGCGCGCCGAAACTGTACTCGTTCGCCCCCTCCATCCGCTGCCCCAGTCGACAAAGCAGCAAAAAATTACAATTTGTGCTCTTTGAACTCTCAATTATCAGAGCAAGTGCAAAGTGAACGAGCTAGTGCCGCTGTGCAAAAACAACAACTGCAACCTAAACCGGTTTTGTCACAGGAAGAAAAGTGTATTCAGCCTGAAATAACTTTTCAAAGTGTATTTAACGAAATTGTCGCATTGAGATCGGAAAATGCACGTGCGTTCGCTCTCATTAAAACATTAGAATCTGATAAGAAACTTCTAATTCAAAAAATGGATATTATACAATCAGAACTACATTCCGTGCAGAGCAAAATATGCGAAAATGTCACTGCTTCTGTAATTGCTAAGTTAATGTGAGTAAGTCACCAACTGCATTAAAACTAGCCACAGGCTGGAGTGAGCGGATTCAATGCTCTCTCGCTGGCTGGGAAAAGTAGTGCTCGCGACTACCTAAGTGGCATCAGCAGCTCTCTTCGCAAAACGTCATGTGCAACGAAGGTCAGCGAAGGTCAGCGATGGTCACGTAGGCCTTTCATTTTTAAAAGCTTTGTTTAGTTTTTTAGTACTTTCTAGTTTTAACCTCTTTCAGTTTGGTTGTTAAGTCTGTCTGCGACAGACATATTTATTTTGTAAGAAATTAGTTTAATTCAAATAATAAACTAAAATAAATAATAAAAACAAAAGTTAAAATTATTAATTGGCGCCCAACGTGGGGCAATAATAAAACAACAAAATAGCAAAAAACAACCATAGCCGAAATTAAATCTAGGAAAAGCAGCAAAGAAGAGTGCAGTACAACAACAGCAAAAAATACCTACGAATACAAAAACAACTGTTCTGGTAGCTGATACATTTTTCCAAGAACAAAGCTAGGGAGCATCGAAAGCAGCAACAACACTAAATTAATGTAAGTTGATTGACTCGTGTTTCTTTCGTGGACAATTATTGTATCTTAAATATTAAAATTAAAATTGTAAATAAGAAGTGATTGTGCTAGGTAATAAGTGGGATTAAAATATTGGTGTCCCGGTGCATGGATAATTTAAATAGCCCGAATTTAGGCATTTCCGATTAATTGTCGGTTTTGTGAATCTTGGTTTTTCTGAACAAAAAAAAAACATGAATGAATCACAGCTTACGCAGGTGGTAAACGCTGCAGTGTCTGCAGCTCTTACAATGCAGAGAGCAGAATTTGAAAAAAAACTGACTGGGTTACAAAATCAGATTGTGAGGCTATCTGAGAAGCCGGTAGTAGCTAGGTATGAGAGAGTCAGGATTGTCCCGGGCATGATATGTGAAGAATCGCTTGATGTAGTCAAGTCTTTACCAGAGTTTTCGGGTCAGCAAGTGTCGTACGTCTCGTGGCGGGAAGCCGCTCATAATGTTTATGAAATATTCAAAGCCTATGATGGCAGCTCAAATCATTATCAGGGGGTAACAATAATAAGGAATAAAATCCGAGGTGCCGCTGACGCGCTTCTTTCCTCCTTTAGCACCGTGCTGAATTTTGAAGCTATCATAGCCCGGCTAGACTTCACGTATTCAGATAAACGGCCCATCTATTTGGTAGAGCAAGAGCTATCGACGCTGAGACAGGGCTCCTCTAGCGTACCGGAGTTCTATGACGAAGTGGAGAGAAAGGTATCTTCATTTGCAAATAAAACAAAAATGTCCCATGAGGCAAGCATTGCAGATGCAATTAACGACAAATACAGGGCTGATGCACTTAGAGTTTTTATTTCCGGGCTCAAGAAGCCATTATGTGACATTCTTTTTGCATCACAACCAAATGACTTACCATCCGCGCTGGCACTTGCACAGGAGGTAGATGCAAATCATGAGCGCTATATGTTTGCTGCCAGTTTTGCAAATAGGGCGGTCGAAGCCGCAAAAAAACCAAACACTAGTCAGCGAAACAACAACAGGGAAATCTCTGTAAATTATAAAAATCCAAATTATGTTAGACAATATAGCCAACCCAACCCAATCCAACCCAACAGAAGTGGTCAGTTTCGCCGGGAAAACGGCAATGGAAGTAACCGTCAGGGGAACTTTGGGGGGGAGAACCGCCAAGACCTCAATCGAGAAGCGCTGTCCCGTCCAGAGCCAATGGACATTGACCCCACTTCTTCTCGTTTGAGGCATCCTACCAATTTTACGAATTCCCGAGTTGGAAAATTCCAAAAACGCCAGGCATCCTCGGATCGCCAAACGGGACAAAAGTTTCAGAGAGTAAACCCATTGGCCCAACAGGATCTTGAGCATGACCCGAATTCGGAATTGGCATATGAAGAGTTAGCTGAATTATCAGTTGAGGACCCTGAAATAGAAGAGGTGAATTTTTTTAGGGCAAGGTCCCTCTTGCCCTGGATCTCTAAAACACTAGGGGGGCAGCAGATAAAAATTCTTGTCGACACAGTAGCCTCCAAAAGCTACATCAGGCCTCTAGCGGGCTTAAAAGGGGTTAGGCCTGTCGACAAGAAATTTTCGGTAAAGTCCATACATGATGTTACTAATGTTACAAAAAAGTGCAAAGTACATCTATTCGGAGAATTTTTCATTTTACCTGACATAACAATGTTTTACGGGATTGTGGGTCTAGACTTACTAAATAGGGTACACACAAATATTAACCTCAAAAAGCGATTAATAGAACACGACTCTGGCAAGGAAGTAATTCATTTCCTCAAGAGTCAAGAGGTTAGCTATCTTCAGTTGCAGACAGAGTCAGTTCCGGCCAGCATAAAAGAAACTTTTTTAAATATGATAAAACGCGTCTCCGGAGTCTTTGCAGACCCGAATGAAAAATTACCCTTCAATACGAATGTTGTAGCTACAATTCGCACTAGGGACAATGAACCAACCTATGCGAAATTTTACCCATATCCACTGGGTGTGGCTGATTTTGTAAAATCAGAAATAAAATATCTTTTAGAAAATGACGTATTATAGTCCTTCGAGGTCACCGTACAATAACCCCATATAGGTTGTTGACAAAAAAGGGTTTGATGAAAATGGAGTCAAGAAGAAAAGACTCGTAGTAGATTTTCGAAAAACAAACAATAAAACAATCGAGGATTCGTATCCCATTCCCAATGTCGGGGTAATTCTATCAAACCTGGAAAAAGCCAGCTTCTTCACAACCTTAGACCTAAAGTCTGTTTTCACCAAGTCGAGCTCGCAGAGCGAGAGCGTGAGAAAACTGCATTCGTGGTTTGCAACGCGAAATACGAATTTTGCCGTCTGCCCTTTGGCCTAAAGAATGCGTCCAGCATCTTCCAGCGGGCCATAGATGATGTTCTTCGAAAACATATCGGAGAATATTGTTTTGTTTATATCGACGACGTTATAATCTTTTCGAAAGATACAAATGAACATCTGAAGCATATCGAGGCTGTATTAAAAAGCTTGTTGGAATCAAATATGAGAGTTTCTGTAGAGAAATCGAAATTTTTTAAGACCGAACTTGAGTATCATGGCTTCACTCTGTCTGAAAATGGCATAAGAACCTGCCCGCAGAAAATCGAGGCAATTCAAAATTTCCCGCAACCTATCACTCTAAGGGGCGTTCGATCCTTCTTGGACATGGCCGGTTACTATAGGTGCTCTATACGCGATTACGCGAAGATAGCTAAACCATTAACCAGAATCCTCAGAGGTGAATTTGGTAAAGTATCGGCTTCCCAATCCAAAAATATTAAAATCTCATTTGCTACAGAGCAGGTTGAAGCATTCAATAAACTCAAGCGAATACTAATTTCAGAAGACGTCATGTTAGCCTACCCAGATTTCCGAAAGTCTTTTGATCTCACCACCGATACTTCTTCCCACGCGTTAGGTGCGGCCCTGTCCCAAGAAGGGAAACCGATCACAATGATTTCGAGGACATTAGACAAAAAAGAAGAACACTTTGCTACAATTGAGCGAGAACTTTTAGCCATTGTGTGGGCTCTGAAGAGTCTTACACATTATTTATATGTTGTGAGGGAATTAAATATTTATACTGACCACCAACCTTTAACCTTTGCGGTCTCAGATCGCAACCCAAATCCAAAGATTAAAAGATGGAAGGCTTTTATTGAAGGTTATAATGCCAAGCTCCACTATAAACCAGGTAAAGACAATCTCGTAGCAGATGCCTTGTCACGCCAATTCATAAATGCGTTAGACCCCGAACCAGATTCGGATGCTGCCACTATTCATAGCGCGGAATCGCTAACGTACACGATAGAAACCGTTTGTAAACCGCTAAACGTCTATTGAAATCAGGTAATTTTGGAATCGGGTCAGCAGCCGTCCAAAGGAACATTCGAAATTTTTGGAAACAAATTACGCCACCTCCTAATTTTTCCCGATAAAGAGAACCTGTCTAAAATGTTGGGAGAGGTAGTAAAATCCGATGTAGTCAACGGTATTCATTGTGAGCTCCCCTTGCTGGCGCAGATCCAACACCAGCTCGTGAATCTGTTCCCAAATACTACCTTCCGTCACACAACAAAATTTATAAAACATGTTTTTGAACCAATGAGCAGATAGAGATCATAAGCCAGGAACATAATAGGGCTCACCGAGCACCCCAAGAGAACGTGAAACAAATACTAAATGACTATTTCTTCCCACGAATGGAGAAGAAGGCTAAGGAGGTAGCAATGAATTGCAGGGTTTGCGTGAGGGCAAAATATGACTGGCACCCAGTAAAACATCCTATTGAAAAAACGCCCGTACCAACTTTTCCTGGAGAAATCCTCCATATTGATATCTTCTCTACTAATGCAACGTCGTTCCTTACTTGCATTGATAAGTTATCAAAATTCGCAATCGTGCAACCCTTAGTTTCTCGCACCATAATCGACGTCAAACCAGCTGGTTAACTTGTTTCCGGGGACAAAAACCATCTACTGCGATAACGAGAAATCGTTAAATTCAAAGAAAAAGTTAGGCTGGTGAAACAAATTCTCAGTATAAAAGGGTAGACAAAAAAATGGCATCGGACACCTCTACGAAATTCTTACAAATTACTCTGGCGTAGTTGGGGTTGTTAAATCCGTAATGTAAATTAATTTAAAATTTAGGCACTATTAAAGAATCGAGTCTCTCAACAATTTAACCATAGCTGATAAGTTATTAGTCTATAAGTTAATATTTGTATTTCAATAGTTTAATCCATTTCGTAGTTAAACGTCTACGTAAGTCTAAACTTAAGTTAGTTTGTAGAAAGATGACTATCCTACTAGACGCTATTAGACAACGCCGTCGCAGTTTGCAGAAGAGATGTAATTTTTCAGACTGCGTGCCACATTTTATGCTATACATCTGGTATCCCATGCCGATAGCTGCATCAGCGTACTGCTACTCCTTATCAATTTCCATTTAAAATGATAACAGGAAGCTGCAACGGCAAAGTGAGTAGACTACAATTAAGAGGTCCAGGACGATCCTCTCTTAGGAGGGGAGGAGTTAATGCGAGTAAGTCACCAACTCTCGCTGGCTGGGAAGAGTAGTGCTCGCGACTACCTAAGTGGCATCTGCAGCTCTCTTCGCAAAACGTCATGTGCAACGAAGGTCAGCGAAGGTCAGCGATGGTCACGTAGGCCTTTCATTTTTAAAAGCTTTGTTTAGTTTTTTAGTACTTTCTAGTTTTAACCTCTTTCAGCGACAGACATATTTATTTTGTAAGAAATTAATTTAATTCAAATAATAAACTAACATAAATAATAAAAACAAAAGTTAAAACTATTAATTTATACTTAATGATGTCAAAGCTTTACAAGCTAATTTTTGTAATTTTTTTGATAAAAATTGCAAAACAGAAAGTGATAAACAGGTCAAGCACTCGCATAATAATAATAGTGATGAATTTGCTGCTCTTGTTTCTCCGTTATTGACCTTTTGACTCTCTGCCGCCGCAGCTGCAGCTGATATTTCTCCAACTAATGCTACGTCTAATATAAGATTTCTCTCTACGGTGAAGGTTGTCCCCAAGCAAAGAGGATTAATGAATAAGCGCTTACATTAATTCTCTTTGCCCCAAGTCTAATCATGCGTCTGCTACCTCTCGCACTCTTAATGCTGCCTCTCGCGCTCTTAATGCTGCCTCTCGCACTCTTAATGCTGCTTCTAAAGTACCACAATATGCCGATTCTTCTCCAATACGTCCGCCCACACCTTCTGCTTTGCTGCCTTCTCAGTGTAACTCAGATTGGGTCAACGTGAAGAAAATCAACAGAAGGAAAGAACCTCTTGTTAATGCTAATGTCAACTCTAAACTCGACGTACATAGCTGTTCGGATGAAGTGGCTACACTTGTCATCAATTGCACCTTCTGTAACAACGAATAAAGTCATTGATTATGTTTCAAGTCATGCTGGAATTGATAAACATCTTCTCTCAAGCTATAAACTGGTAAAGAAGGATGCTTCACTGAATTCCCTGAAGAGAGTTAATTTTAAATTGGGTGTGGCTGAAGGCTTCTATGAAAAGCTAATGGTTCCGGATCTGTGGCCTGCCAATGATAATGTGTGTCCATTTCAGTTTTTTTTCCAAAAATCGGGGAGCAATAGACGGTCTGTTAATTGCTTAAAATGTACAAGCAATGAGAGTAAGAAATTGTCTTCCTTATCCTCAATGCTTGCATGCAATGGCACTAACGATACTCGAACTAATATAAAAAAAAAACTTTTGCTTCTCCATATATTATTAAAATGTTGGAGGAGTGAGAACATGAGAACAAAAACATCTCAGTTCCAGCTTGCTATGTCTCTCCATGAATGAATATGATATCATAACGCTAACAGAATCTTGGCTTCATGAAGCCATTAACTCAACTGAACTCTTTGATAATCGTTATTGTGTCTATCGATGCGATCGATGTCCAATATCATCTGGATATGAGCGTGGGGGTGTCGTTTTGATATCGGTGAGAGCTAATATTGCCAGTAAAGTTGTTCAGTTGCAGTCACTGAATGATAAACTAATGGAGCAGCTTTGTGTACAAGTTTCTATCTCGAAAGACGCTGTAATATATATTGTTTTATCGTATATACCACCAAATAGTCCTACTGACTTGAATGCTTCTCATTTAAAAAATATAAGTTTTGTAATTGATTCCTTAGATTCAAATCAGCACTATATACTTTTAATTTATTTTAACTTATATCGTGGGCTTTTGATGATTATAATTTATTGCCTTTTAACATCAAAACAGATATTGAATCTATGGTAATGAATTATTTTTTATCAAATTTATTTCATTAACTAAACTTTGTCGTCGTTTTGGCAATATTTAAATTCAAGAAGAAAATCAATTGATTTTCCGTCAACTTTGGAGTAGATGAAGAGAAATCTAATAATGGAGTTGAATCCTGCAATCTCTTTGCTAAGGTTTTTTCAAACTGTATATGGAGATTTTCAAGAAACTTCGGATAGTATGGAAGATTTTAAATCCGTAAATCTTGGTTCTTCAGATGAATTTGTTGTGATGGAGAGCGATGATCTGTCTGTTCTATCAGATTTGAAACCAAGTTACATTTATGAACAAGGAGGTTTTCCACCTATATATTTTAAAAGCACCGCTGAACCAACCGCCCTCTTATTTAATTTTTCTAAGGGATGGGGTTTTTCTTCAGTCCTGGAAGATATGCACAGTTGTTCCAAATTTTAAATCGGGAGATCGAAGTAACGTAAGGGTCTACAGAGCAATTGTGAAACAAGGAACTTTTGCTAAGTTACTCCATCATATTATACAAAGAAATTATTAAACCATGTAAAGGACGCAATTTCAGATTCCCAACATGGTTTTCTGCCTGGAAAATCAAAGTGTACATACTTCACTTTGATTTCGAGAAATATTGTTGATGTTTTGAATAATAAGAACCAATCAGATGTAGTCTATATAGACTTTGCAAAAGCATTTGATAAAGTCGACCATAGCATTCTTCCTAGAAAATGGAAAAATTTTGCTTATCAGGTAATCTGATAAAATTCTTTAATAGTTTCCTAACCAATAGAAAATTATTCGTTAACATCGGTGCTATTTTCTCTGACATTGCTATAGATGCCTTATCTGGTATACCACAAGGGACATAGTGGTCCTCCTTTATTTTTAATTTTCATAAATCATTTACCTCATTGATTTAAATTTTCAAAATGTTTACTGGTCGATGATGACGTTAAGGTGTTTCTTGAAATTTAACATTTATCAGATTGTTATAAGCTAGAAGGTGACTTATCAAGTTTTCAGGGATGGTGCGAATCGAAGAATTTGAAGTTGAACCTCAATAAATGCTGTGTTACGTACACCAGATCAATAAACTCTACTTTTTATGAATATAGGCTGAATAATTGTGTGGGACGTAAAAAGGAGATGAAAGACTTGAGTGTCATCTTTAGCTCAAATTTCAGTTTCAACTCTCATTATAATGATATGGTCCCAATGTTCTACTCCATGCTTGGCTTTATTAAAAGAAATACTCAAAATTTCAAAGACCCAGTAACCACAAAGGTACTTTATGTCTCGCTAATTCGGAGCATAATGGAATATTGTTCTATTATTGGGAGCCCTACCATTCAAATCGCATCGAAGGAGTTCAAAAGAATATAACAAGATATGCGCTCAAAAAAATGTATTGGCCGGCAGGATTACTTTCATACGATAGTTGACGGAAGCTTTTAGGTCTTCAATCCTTGAAAGAGAAGAGAATTGTAAACTCCATTTTGTTTGTGTATCTTATATTAGCAGGTAAAATTAAATGTATACAGCCATCAAATAATTTTGCATTGTATGAAGCCCCTAGAATTCTCAGAAATAACAGATTTTTAGTCGATGGATTTTATAAAACTAATTATGCCTCAAATGAACCTATTAGTAGGTGTATTCCCTTTGTAATAAGCTCATTAAGTTTTAATACAGATGAAAATCGTTTTAGATTAAACCTCTTTATCTTATTTAATAAAATCTGTATTCATAGTCTGTAAGATTTAATTATCAGTAGACTGAAATAAATAAATAAATAAATAAAAAAGCAAGGTATACTAACTCACTGTATACACTAATTTCACGATATGAATGGCATTTTTGCTATTAATATCCGCTTTAAAACATTTTTATTTAACTTATTTCATCCAACCAAATTAAATTTCAGTTGCAATAGTGTAACAATATATTTCGAAACCTAGCACATTGTAATTTTGGTGAAGGATCCAAATGCGTCATTCAATCATCTAGGCAAAGTATATTTGATTTTAATTTACGATATAATAAAATATTCAGAACATCACGTAATACTGCCCTTGTCCCATTGGAACTACTGTCATTTTAGGCAACCTGTTATGCCTTGTATAATAAGTTTGTCCGTATCACGATCTTTATAGCCTGGCAGTCATTCTGTTCATGCATTAAAAGCATTGGAAATCGAATTACAGCTGAATTAGACTACAAATATAAAACTAGATTAATTGTAGCCCTTGCTTTTCAATGTCACTAAGATGCCATCACTAATAATTCAGCAACTTAAAACAATATCAGAGGATGATTGCTTTTTAGTTGACCTTCCTTTCGAGGAATCACGAAAAGAGCTTTATAGCTGAATTGGTGTGTCTGATTTAAAAATATATTCTCAACTGTATATTTGCATTGCTTTCCTGGGTAATTCGTATGCTCTGCACACAATGGTGTCACTTGCTTGTCCTTCACGAAAATGGAAATGTTATTGGACCCCTGTATAAGGCTTTTCGTTCAAATTTCGGCGTCCGAAGCATAAAATCCGTTACACAAATCGGAGCATGTTTTTCGAAAATTGCTTTTTCTGGTTGGATGAATGCTTTAAAACTTCGTTACATACGGTAACAACAACAACACAGCCACAAAGAATTCAACATGTTAAAGTCTGGAAATTTAAAATATTAAGTTTGTTATCAGCAAATTTAGAATTTCCAAAATCAGCCGAGCTGAATACGTTTACTTTTGAGCTGAAAAGCACACGTTACATTTTTTTACTGAATTCAGTTAATTAGATTTGAGTGCATTGCTGTAAGCCTCCTTGAAAACATCATTGTAAGCTCGCATAAAATAAGTCACCATTCTGAATTATGTAAAGGGTTTAAACGAAAACAAATCCTTGTTCAAATTAATGACACAGGCTATGATTACAATAAATACTTTAAAAGGTACAGTAAATTCAATGTATGGCAAGCTAGTTTAGTATATAGTACAAGGGACCATTCCACTCTGTTGGTTTTCATTCTAATTCATCTTCTGTGTGTAATCGAATGCAATAGGAACTAGTTGTGGAAATATATTGTGTAAAAAGCAATCTAAATATCATTTAGATTAGAATGCATTTCATAATTTTCTAATCCTAAATTTTACTTAGCTTTTCAAAGTCTACTGAGTAACTTGTTAGTGCAGATATATTCTATATCGCAAGCTCTTTCTTTTGAAATTTGAATGAAACATAATCAACCAATAACTAAAATTCACCCAATATCTTGCTTATTCTTTCGAATTACATTTTTTATACTAATAACATCTCATTTAAAATCAGTTTTTTCAAAAGCATTCGGACTATGTATGGATATTGGAGTGTTAACTAAATTTGATATACATTGAGACCTGAATGAAAACCTTTTCGTAGAGAAGTTCAAATATCCACAAATGAAGAAAAATATTTCCATTAGTTAATTTTTAAAACTAATAACTTGCACCCATACGAATATAATTTTGTAATGATGTTCAGAGCACTAGTCTATTTTGGAGAAAATGGATAGAAATCTCTGTCATAAAAAGACGGATTATAGAACATCCAACATAAATTTCAACCCAACCCACAACATTAACTTTCCTGCAAGGCGGAGTGGGAAGCAGGGACAACTCTTGAGGGAAATGACCTGATCATTCATTAACTGGTCAAAGATGAACATGGGTACAGGTGGGGAAGTCTATACGGACAAACTAGAAATTGAACGATCCTTTACACAACCAAAATTTGTGTAGCGTCTTCATGTTGCGATCTATGCCATTGACAAAGCTGAACAAATGATAAGAGCCAGGGAGCCTACTCCCTCAACAATAATCTTCTGTGTAGACAATCAAGCAGCGATCAAAGCGCTAAATGCTAATATTGGAAAATCTAAGTGTGTAGAACACTGGAGGAAATCACTATTTGCAATCAAACAGCACAACATAGAGCTATGAGGGGTCCCTGGACATCGAGGTATCCCTGGCAACGAAAAAGCTGATGAATGTGCCACACTTGGGTCGGCACTGCCGGAAGAGAGGCAGGTGGAGGAGATCGTTTCACATCTCATGCAGTCCGCAAATAATATCGAAACCACTGTAACAATTTTAATGAATGAACGATGGTATTTAACCGCCGACTGTCGAACTTCCCGATACATGTGGACGAAACTGAACCAAAATAGGACATGACATACTCTTCGGCTCAGTAAAGACGAACTCAAGACTATCGTGGAGATTCTGACAGGGCACTGCATCATACGCCGAATTGCGCCAGGTACGGTGCTCTTTTCACTGATTATTGTAGGGGTTATGGAGATGAGGAGGAGGAGGTGAAACATCTGCTTTGTAGTTGCCCGGGTCGAATGCGAGCCAGGTGTATGGGTTCGGCCTTCTCTGGAGAACTACCGGAATTAGCCGAGCTGAAACAAACTAATATTCTCAACTTCACAAAAGCTTCTGGCTGGTTTGGGATCACGGGAAGGCTGGGGGTTTTTTGTGGGAGAGGGAGGGGGAGTGCCTACTCTCTAAATATAGCTATCAAAATGGGCCAATGAGTCTCCGAGTGCAACTTGCGCAATTCGCAAACTACCTGTCTAACAGGACATGTTTCTTTTTATATGTAAAATATTCAGCCGACCGTAGGAATTTTCAGCGTAGCAAATCCTAAATAATAAACATGGGTTGTTTGATTAAATATTTTAATTTATCTTGAAAGTATGCCTACAACTCTCCCATCAGTCAATACATCAAATTTCTTATTTCGAGTTCTTTTATAGTTTTTCACTTCATTATAATTGCTACTTCACAATATTTTTGCGTCTTAGCAATAATTTGTATTTCACAATCATTTTCGGCCCAACATAATTCGAATCAATATTTGATTTGAAGTCAATGGTAGGAATTCCAGATTGTTGACATAATAATATCAATCACCAATTCGAATAATTTAATCTTGGTGCTGTGTACTGGCAGCAAAACTCCTTCCTCGAAATCTCAAGATATGCTACCGGGAAACTCTTTGCTGTTTCTTGAGTAGTTTTGAATGCTATTAGTTACTAAAATAAGTGAAATCCATTGATTTTGTACTAGTACATAAGTATATATATATAGACTGTAAATGATTGTAGTGCGGGTGCTTCAGTACGATTTAGGCGGCTAGGGACCCTACTATATACCAGGGTTCTATATAGGTGGTTTGGACTTTTACTTTTTGCGTATATTTCCGGTAGAAGTCATTGATTTCTTTCTTCACAATTCAGGTCGCTGTGAATGTTGATGTTTTTAATGAACCAAGATGCGCCAGTAACGCTTCTGAGGATTTTGGATTCTGCTCTTTTTTAATAATTCTATATTAGAGTTGCTTGCGCCACCCCACAACTGGTTTCAGTAAGTCCAAATTGGTTTAATAATAGCTTTATACAAGAGTATTTTGTATTCCAAACTCAATCTGGATTTATTGTGCATATGCCAATGTATGCTATTAGCTTTTAGGATCATATGCTTTATATTGGCTTCGATGTGGCGCTTCCAGGTCAATCATCTATCAAGATGAATCCCTAAATATTTCATATATTTTGCTTGCGGAACAGGAACATTATTTAATTTTATAACTGGACATTCACCTTTTTTTAGAGTAATAGTGATCTGCGTGCATTTGATTCATTGACATTAATTCGTCAGTCTGCCAACCAATTTTCTACTAAATCCAGATGGTCTTCTAGATCATTAGATGCAATTTTGGGATTTGGGTGAGTGCTAAGGATGTCATCGGCGAAAGTTGCTGTGGTTACGTGTTTGTCTGTAGTCCGATCCGAAGTATATATTAAGTACAGCGCGGGACCTAGCACGCTTCCTTGTGGTACGCCGGCTTTGATGTCGTAGTTTTTAGAGTAAGCATTATTATTTCTCACTTTGAATTTCCTGCCCCTAAGAAACGATTCCAGTATTTGGTGTGCTTTTGCAGGCAACAGTTTTTTGATTTTGAAGATAAGAATCTGGTGCCACTTTGTTAAACGCCTGGGCTGCGTCTAAAAAAATGGTAGAACAGTATTGCTTATTGTCAAATGCATTTTTCATTTCGTTAACTATTCAATGACCATGCTCTACTGTGCTATGATATTCTCGAAAACCAAATTGGTGATGAGGAATAATGCGTTTTTCATTTAGATACGGCAATAATTGACCAAGAAAAAGTTTTACGAAGAGTTTTGACATGATAGGTAGTAGGCTAATCGGTCTATAGGATGCCGATTGGGACAGATCTTTTCCTGGCTTCGCAATCATTGATACTATTGACAATTTCCAGGCATCGGGAAAGTATCCTAGGCGAAGCAATCCATTAAATATTGAGGTAAGCACGATGATCGCTATTTGTGGCAACGCCTTGATAATTTTCACAGTAATGAGGTCGTGTCCTGCGGCTTTGTTGGGAGCAAGGTATTTAATTGCGTCACTTATTCCTTTTTGTTTTAATTTAATCTGACGAAGAGAGTAATAAATTGTTGTTACTGCGAGTTGGGTTTGGGGTAAAGACATCCCTTAAATGTTCTGCGAAAACAGCAGAGTTTTCTTCATCACTTCTTGCCCATTTCCCGTTTGTTCTTCAAAGAATGGTGGAATTCAGCGCATAGGTGATTTCATTTTCCTGACAACTTTCCATAGGGAGTAGTTGGTAACGTCAGTTGGAGATAGATTTCGAATATACCGATTCAAACTGGGCTCTGATTCTTGACGCAAGGCATTTCTTAAGTTTTCTGTGGCAACACAAAACAACCGTTTTAGGAAAGGAGATCTGAATTTTTGCCATTCACGATGTGCCGTCCTTTTTTCAGTTAGAAGAAGATGAATTGGAGTTGAAGTTTTTGTGTGTCTAGAGTTGTCACAATTATTGTCGGGTTTATACGAGGCGTGAAGCACAGCTAGTCTTAGGGTAGATGTAAATAGTTCCAGAAATGTTTCTAATTCCTCCTTAGTTTTGGGACGTGGATAAAGAATGAGATGACAGCTAACGTATTTTCGGTATTTTAGCCAATTGGCTCTAAGGGGTGTGAAATCGAATGTAGGGCGTAACTTTTTGTTGAGGTATTTTATTATAGGGGAGTGATCTGAAGAGAGGTCAAAAAGCGTTTCCACTTTTAATTGCTCTGGTTTGAGGTTTTTAGTGACACCAAAATCTATAAGGTCAGGGATCTTGCGTGGGTCTGTTGGCCAGTACGATGGTTGTCCTGAAGAGATGACATCTTTCTTGGTATTAGAAAGCATGAACTTTACAGTTGTTTTCCTTTTGGCGTTGATAGCCGTCAGCCCCAGTGGGTGTGTTTAGTATTGTAGTCGCCAGCAGCTAGGAAACTTGTTCCCAGCGAAGAGAAGAAATCTGAAAGCTGATTTGTTGATATTCTGAATTTTGGAGGACAGTACACAGCGGAAATGCTTATGTTATCATCCCATGCGACGAAACAAATTGATGTTGCTTGAAGGTACTCTTTGCTGTATTCTTCCATAGCAAAATGTTTTATTCTATTTTCGATTAAAATTCCAGTGCCATCATGTGCTTCACCAGCGGGATGCTTTGTGTCATCAAATTTATTACCTGGTATACAAAAATTGTGCTTTTCTGTTAGATGTGTTTCCGATATGAGAAGTATATCGATTTCATTCGAGAGTAAGAAGTTATTGACTTCTAATTCCATTGACAGATTTCCAACACGCTCATTTCTGAGATAGCAGAAGCTGCATTAGCTTTCTTGAATCATTGTTTGTATTGAAGTCATGAACTGAGTCATACATTGGATGAGCGTTGCTATAATTTCTGCAAAGTTGTGATGTTTTGTATCGCTATCCATCTGCGGGTCGGCCCCTGACTTAAGCACCCCTACGTACGTTGTCCCTGTGTCGCAATATAAAATTGGCTTCTGTGGTTGTGTAATAACAGGAATATTTGAGCTAACTTGAGTGCGCTTCTTCTTTAGCTGAGAGTCCTTATTCCTAATTTCCTGGTGAACAGGGCAACCTCTGTAGTTGGCAGTATGGTTACCGCCATAATTACTGCACTTTCTAGTAGCAGTTCCGGTCTTGGTACATTTTGATGTAGGGTGTAAATCACCACAGCGCAACATATAAACTACGAAGTGTGCATTAGGATCTAATGTGCCCGAACTCTTGGCAGTTAGTACATTGTACTTGACCATTCCGTTTGAGGAGCTCCTCCACCGTAATTCTACGATGCACAAGGGAGGAGGTTATATATGCCATGTACTTCCCCTTTTTTAAGCTTTTGGGTTTCTGGCTCAAGCTCTACACGAAACAGTGGTTGGGGGATTTTGTTGAGAGCTACGAATCCTACATCATTTAATGCTTCTTTGATATTAGCGGGGGAATATCTGATTCTAGTCACTTTATAACAATTGTAAGGCCCTTGCTAATTTTCAGCTGATAAGTGTAATAGTTTTTGTTTTCTGTGTCGAAGTCTTTTATAACGACCCTATAATTTCCCTCGCTATATACGTATTTGAATTAATGTTGGATTTTGATTGTACCATGCTATTGAGACATAGCTGCCTACTGGAGTTCTATCGCACCTGATCTTGTTTTTGGCAATCGATGATGTTTCAGTATCTCCGAATGATGTATCTACCCTGGATTACCGAGACAATTAGTGAACCATGTTTAAGGAAAATCTTCTCTATACTAACGGCGGCAGTTGTTGTGGGAAATACTTTCTGCGGGTAATGGAATTTATGGTGTTCAGCAATTCCCTCTGTGCTTCCACAAATCGTGAAGAATCGTGTCACCAATTTAACTAAACAACGCCTTTTCCACGCGTTAAGTTTCAATTGTTCCAAAAAAGAGATTAATTTTGGCTTTGAGTCATTTCTTAAATGAAGATTAAACTTTTGAGTTATTTTAGTGTTCTTTGTAAATGTTCAGTTTATTAAACATTTCTCATGTTGCCAACTTTCTTGCATGACAACCACTTGAGCTGCTTTCTTCTTTTTCATAATTTCTTCAGCAGTTGTAATGCAATTTTTTGCGTAACGAGGTCAAGTGAACAAAAAGGAATTTCGCGGGTATTGTTTTTCACTTGCCGCCAAAGGACACAATAGCAAAATCCCGCCAGGGAATAAGTGCAAAAATATGTTAATTTCAAAAGGTAAAGTTTTGACTTCAACAATTTAACGCTTTACTTTTTATGCAATTCTGCTGCATTTTCTTGCCGTACCCTCCCATTAACCTTCCAGTATAAACTTGTTAGCACGAACAGCTTGCTGTGCATGTTTTAAGGTTGTTCTTTAACAATTGTTGAGAAAAAACTTATATTTTTATATTTTATAGTTTTAATAGTTTCTACCAACTTATGACATTTTCCTTTTCGTGTTTTGTTGCAACAAATATAAAACACGAAATAGAAAATAGTCTAAGAATGTAAAGAGCTAATTTGTATATGAAGCTGGTGTATAGTTGTTGGGACTGTTCAGACCACCAACAATTCCATCTATCTTTGCTCTTTAATATATCACAGAAAAAAAATTCTTCTCAAAACCAGAAAAGGTACTTTTCTGAAATTTTATTGGAATTCGACTTGTAGCACTCGTCTAAACGTTCGTTAGGAATGAAAAAGGCTCCTTGAATGACGATTTATAATTAATCGTATAGGCGAAATATTGGAGAAAGTCCATTTTCTTCGACTTTCTTTCGTTGAAAACAACGTTTAAAGTTCGTTAATGCACGTATTAAATAAAGAAGAAATAACTTTTCTTTTCAGTAGAGATTAGATTTGAACTACCGCTGTTCCGATATTGATAGAGATGACACCCCCAACTAGTTTAGGTATATGTGTGTACGAGAATATAACTTATCTTTCATTAATTTTGTTCTAATTTCTTAAAGCGAAGGTGAAGACCGTATAAATCCTTGCTACATTTCGACGAACCAGAAAACGTCATCGGATTCACTACACTTCAATCCCTGAATATTGTTATATTCCAATATTCAATCGAAGTTATGAAATTTAGGTCAGTAAGAAGCAAAATCTTCAATTTTTTTGTATATAGACTAAGGAGCTAGCAAAAGCTCGTTTAATACTTCAAAATAAGATTTAAATCTCACTATAACATAATTCTCAATACTCATGATTGGTTTATTCAATTCTTCTGGAATTAAATTTTAAACTAGTCGTAGCCTAACTTTAGGCGTATACTTTTCAAAACTAAATTGAGCTCCGTTCTGTTCTAATTCTATTATAATTAAGTTTTCTTCAGCGTTTACTATGTTTTTATTTTGGCCGGAACAAGGAGTTGGGATGGATTCCCGCATAATTAGTGATGTTCTTGTTTGAATAGAAGTACTGTTGCTTTCACAAACACAATATGTACTGGGAAATATTACCATTCATTGAAAGGTCTCTGGAGAGGAGGGTGGCGTATCCAAAATTGCACAAAATGTTCACAGAGCTTCCATCTGGTAATTATTGTGCTTGTGAATAAGTGGAAATATAAAACCTTTTGTATTTCGGTTATGAAAAGTTTTGAATCATGTATGAAAATGCTCTTCTATGTATATATTTGTATGACTTCGATATAAGTCAGATTTGGCTTTTGACTTTTAAATATGATTGTAGAGGTTGAACCGGGATATAAAACCGTCCACATTCAATAAATAAACGAAGAATTTTTTTTTTTACAATTGAGTGATGGGGAGTATTTCAGTAGTTTGGCCTTATGGATATAATATAATATAATATATATGTATATATACTCAGAGGTCACGAAAGATACGAAGGCAAGAAAATAACTGACCGCTTAACAAAAAAAGATAATTGTGCCCTCTAATAAGCCCTGAACTATTCTGTGGACTAACCAACGGCCACATTCAAGAATGGCTCAGGAAGTGGTCACATGAACAATGATTCGAGCAATAGACTAGCAACACAACAAAACGGCCAGCAGATATATCTATAGTCCAATACAGAGGAGTTCCCCGTAAGCTCCTTATGGGAAACAGTGAGGACCTCCGAGCCCTCACCGTGTATCTGGCAGGATATTGCACACTCAGACAAAGTTCCCTCAAAGCTGCGTGGATGCCACGCACTAATTTTTCGAAAGTTGCACAACCGTTTTTGTATTCTGCGCACAATGGGCTTGTTCACAATTTATATCTTATCAATGAATTGCATCTACAAATGCTAAAAACACACTTGTACACATTTACATACATTTTGAACATCTTTGCTCGTATATACTTTTTTACCGCGAATTCAGGGAAAAAATTAGAGGAACATTTCACTCAGGTATCATCTCTAAAAACCGGGAAGTTCCTCTACGGATGTCTGCAGGTTGTGCACCCAAGAATCAGAAACTTCTGTGCAGAAAGTGATTTCCACACATGTGGCTGCCAACCTATCACCCGCAATAATCTGGAACCCCATATAGTGCTAAAGTTTATGAAGAGCTTTAATATGGATGGCGAAATCAAGGTTTTGCACAGAAGATCAAATTGAGCACTATAGCCCAAGTGCTAAATGAATATGAATACACCCGCTGGAATAATCCCAATACAATTATTTACTATAGCAAGCAGATTGAATATTTGTATAGATCTTTGAATGAATATTTGCAATTGATCAACAAGTCATCAAGAGGGCGACTTAGTTCTTAAATAAACAGGACAATTTGCCAACATATATTGACCATGTTTAATAATGGTGTTGCTGTGGTATATTTTTGAACTGCTAGCGAAATGTGGGGCTCGAATAACCGATCAGGACCATATCTAGAAATGCTACTTTTAGTTTTTTCCTCGATCAAGGTCTTCAATAAAATTATAATGTAAAGTAATACAAATTAATACTAATATTCTAATTATTATATCAAATTATAATTATTAAGACTGCAGCTTGTTCCGGAAGGAGATATAATAAATAAAAATATTGTTAATAATATTCTGCTAAAATGTACACAAACACAGTTTACGATTGAAAATATGTCTCTAATATATTTAATGGAAGTTTGGAAGACAAAAGCGATACATCATAGTAACGACAACAAAATATGTAGACAGGTACAATATTTTTCTCAGAAATTTATTATATTTTATGTGAGAAGGACACGGACCCAGTTACCATATATTATGAGCCTACACACAAAGGTGTTTGCATCACTCAAATACAGACAAAAATACATAAAGGCTCCCAGTTACTACATGAAAGTATTGCGTGCCCATAATGTAAGATTACTCTTGTAGAATATAAAGTGGTGAGCATGTGGAAAAGCAGTGCTGCCGGTATATATACTGTTTCAAAGTCAAATAACTATCTCAGTTAAGACAGTATTTGTATTCGTAGCTATTGACTGATGATACGACTGCTGAAGTGTGGTTCTTTTCTGAAAATGAATTATTAAATTCAAGCATAGAAAAAATAGCAAAAGAATGTAGTGCATAGCACAGTAAAAAATTGTGGTCTTTAAACAACGATAATGACATTTTATGGACTTAAAATATAGATATATAGAAGTTGGGTAGGCCAAAAAGCCACCGTAGAAGGATGTTCAAGTAAATTCCACCTTGCGACGGAGGTAAGTCGACCTAAATTTTAGGACAAACTTTGAATTGGCTACCGCGTTTACGTTCATTGAAGAGTCAATTCTCTCTACCACGCCATTTCTTCTCAGTTACCCAATTCGATGTTTTCAGTATAGCAAAAAATTCTGATTGGAATACCGATGCCGTACTTCCCATAGTCCAGAAGCGTCTGACATTTTCATTCAGATGCCAGCCAGCCTAAGTTCCCTTTTAAATTTTGGAGACGTCAATGAAGAAAGTTTTTTACAGACTCCGTTGAAGTAATTCTGGATTCTTCCATTCTTCCCTTGTGGGGAAAGCTGATATTACACTTTCTTCAAAAGGAAACTCTATGTATGAGTGTATCCTTCAGTGCCAGACACAACGTGTATTGCTCTGTCAGCCTCTTGAATATTTCTCTATTCCCATCTTGTCATCGTGCAAATAACCATATGAATATAGCCGCCATATCGTCTTCATCGCATCCTGTTGAATCAATAGCTCCAGTGATAGCAAGTTCAACAAAGTATTCAGGGCGTCACCAGATACAGAGCTCATGCCGCCCGTAATGCTGAATCACGCACAGTGGGTTCAACCCCAACTTTTTGGACTTAAACACTGTTTTGCGCATCAAGCTACAGCACCATACATGCTTATGGGTCTGATTAGTTCTCTGCATAGCTAAAATAGAACAGCTTGATTCAGACCCGAAGTTGTGCTAAACGCTCTTCGGTACTGCCTAAATACCTTGTGTGCCCGAAAAATGATCAGCTGAACAATGCGTCTTCCGAGTGATGTTCCTATCAAGAACAACGCCAATATATTTCACTTCCTTGGAAAGACTGGTACTTACACCTTTTAGAACTGGGAGAATAATTTCCTCTATTTTCTTTTTCGAGTAAACAATTCCACAATTATCTTATTCGGACTAATAGTAAGTCCTTCGAAACTGCACCACTCAACAATCTTGTCCTGAATTCTTTATATTTTACATATATAATCCCAAAGGACTTTCCTGATGCAAGTGCACACATCATCCGCAAATGTGTGGGAGTGTATTTCGAGGTTCTACAACTCCGACAGTAAAATCGATTACACAAGAAAAGGAAGGACATCCTCGAGCAACTTCTGCCACGGTGCACTTATCGTTTGTCTCTCCACTTGCTTACATCCTCTTTGATACCATAAACCGGATCCACCTTACTGCGGTTTTGTCCATCCAATGTTTTCTAACAGTCGAACATCAAAATCAGCATTATCAAATGATCTGTCCATATTCATGAATTCTCTCAGTGTATATTCGCCAGCTTCCAGGTCTGTTTCAATCATCAACTAAATCGTATACACTCTGGTATGCATGCTGATGGATGCGGTATTTTTGAACTCCAGGTTTTACTAATTTATTATGTTATTCAAACCCTTGCGATACCTCTTTCAATTTATCATCTAAATAACAATATGGACGTAAGGAATCTTTTATTTTAAGTTTCTTCAGATAAGTTGACATCCAAATTGCCATATGCTGATCTCTCGCAAATAATAAGTGTTTCGAAAATAAGTGTCAGACTCACTACATCACCGTATGAAGAGACAATTCCATCGAAACAAGCTCTCAATTCATGCTAGAAAATTGATTACATTCGTTTGAACTACAACCAGCATTGCAATGTATTTCTTGGACCCATATTTACGAAACTCTGTATGTAATTAATATTATATATTTATACAATCCTCTCTAAAATAAATCCATCTCGATTTTGCCATATTAGTTGAGAATTTGCAAACTTTTCTTTATTACGTTATGGGACTGCCATTCATGTTTATGAAACTGCCATATTAGGAAACCAACATATACAAGCAGTTTAGTGGATGCTGTCTCTCTGATAGTATTTCACAAATATACAGTTTAGTGCCATTTAGAACAGAAGTAAATTCCTTGGAATTTTGATTTTTTTTGATGTGTTAATTTCTATAGCGGCGTGTAGGGACTAAATCTACAAAGTCAATACATGCAAACAACACACAGAGTCATTTTTCCTGCGCCTGCGAAAACGAAGATTTTCTGCTACTGCGAAAACGAAGATTTTCTGCGAATCAAGATTTTATGAATCAAGTCTGGAATTGATTCGAATCAGCGAGCGCAACAACAAATTCATGAGAAATATTTCCTTCACAGACATCGGCACGAGCAAATAGCAAAACCTGTCCGGTATATTCTGTGTTAAAAAGAAGTAATAGGAAATTCTATGCAAAAACAGGTACCGTGTAACAAAAAGGTGTTAACACATCGCCCGTGAGTTCGATATGAAAACTACATCGAGGTGTAACGTTAATAGAAATGGGCCTACCTAATGTAACATGTTAGTAGTGAAAACAGCATCACTAAATTCACTACTGCCGGTCGCCATGTGATACAACCGTATGAATGAAATTGAAATTGCGGCAGCATTGCTAGATATTACAATTACAATGTAATCAAAATATAATGCTCCTTAGTTTACTACGTTTCCCAGATGTTTTATGGAACTTTTGAACTGTTCCTGAAACGCACATCCATTGCAGTGTCCGTCCATTTCTCTGTTTAAAATATTCAGATGAAAATATAATATATAGAACATTTTAAAGAATCAGGTGGACGTCGCACTCCGGAGGTATTTCTTGCCTAAACCCTACATACCGCAATGACACAACGTGATGATCAAGGACAACCCTTAAAATATGTTACACACATTTCATATACAATAATATTCTCTCCTCCAAGCTTTTTGTAATTTATGAGCCCAAGCGTACAATAGAAATATGTCCAATTTGTTACTGCCAATTCCTAAAACAAAGGCACTGCATTACATTTATTTTCATGTGTGTATTGAGGGATCTAAATCTATCTGCCAAAATCAATTTTCATTTATAAAATGGCATAATAAATTTCATAGAAATTATTTTCATCCAAATTAATTGCTGCAGTTTGCTTCTGCTTTTGTTTATTCTCGTAACCACAAAGCTCCCGGTAAAGGCATAAATTGCTCACAACGCGTCAGCAAAAGTATTGTGCGCGCATAATCGCCCAAAAAGATTCGCCCTGTGCATGCGTGCTAATGAATGTGCACACAGATAAGCAAATGTATGCAACTGATTAATTGCTGATAATCAAGGATAATGCCTGACGTGTATTAACACCTCGTAAACGCAGCTTTAGTTTTTGTTGTTCTTTTCAGTTGAAAGCTGAATGGCATGAAAATGAATACGACCAGTACTTAATTTTGGAGGTGGCTGGGCTGGTGAATAATCACCAGATCACATCTTTGACAGTTACAGTACGTCATACGGTACATTCTCGGATTTTGCCAGGAATTTATTTATTTGTCCCATTCCTTTTCAAGTTGATGTACTGCCTTTTTAAATAAACTGGCTACATGCTAATAAGTTAGCACACAAACAAGGAATATGCGGCAACTTCTCGTAATGCTCATTTTTAAAATAATGTGCATGACATTATCGTAGAATCTATTATTTTTTGTTCAATCTTCGAACCAAATGAAGTAGACCAGGTTGCTCATATTACTGCGGACTGATTAAGTAACATAATCCACTGTCGCATATGGTTGTTTGTTTCTGAAAGTTATTATTATTATTATTATTATATCTTACACCAGCATTATAATTATAAGTGCAAGGTATTGGGGGAATGAGTACTAGCTACAGAGGCTTTCGACTCGAAGAGAAAAGGATTCTATAGAAACAAGCATTTGGAGACCAGGATTTGAACCTGCGACCCCCGGGGTGTTTTCTGGAAGTTGTTTGGTAGAGGAGTACTAAAGAAATGCTGTAGCAGAAACATTTTATCGGCTATTCTTTTCCTATGTCTGTAACACCGCAATTCTCAATTATATTGGTCTATAAAATATTGAAGAGTAGTTGATTTATTATCTTTTATTCACTTGCATTGTGAAAAACTCAGAATGTCCGTAATTCCAGCTTTTCAATATTAGGGATTGTGAAACAACACCTTTTAATTTTTTTTCTATTTGCTTTTGCTTTATGCTTTTTATAGACCTTCACATTCCAATAAGCTTCCCACTAACTAGGGACTGCCTTCAATTTTGTTAAGGGTGTCATATTCGAAAATGGACATCAAAATCCAAATCAAAAACTAATTACTTAGTACAAAGAGGCCGTTCCACATTTACTATTCCAAGAAACATTAATTACTAAAGGAAAGAGGAGAGAAGATTTTTCGAAATTATGGATAACAAAGTACAAAAATTACGTGTTGAAATTATTGCACTTACGGGATATGGCTTTGTCAACCCTTGTTTTTTGTTCTCCAAGATGAATGCTACTGCTTGGAAAGAATTTACGCCGGGACTCAGCTCCATTTTCGCATATCATTGATGGTGCTTCAATGTTTTGAAGGAGGGCATGTAAGAACTGCATACTTACATCATAATTCAGAATATAGAGTGAGTGAGGCCAAACAACAAAACGACTATGGTTCGAAATCCTACTGAAATTGAAATATAAACATGAAATTGAAGGGAATACTATAATTTTCTATTTTACTTGAACAAAAAATCTGTTTTCCTGGATGGGATTTAATTGAGTACATGCATATTTTTCTTAATTGTTATTTCATTAAATTGTTGCTTCAGAATAAATACGTATTGCAAGGAGTATTCTCGTACGTAAGGAGTATTCGAAGTAGTTTTGTTGAAAAATTTTTTTTAAACTACAAATTACTACAGAATCTATGCGAATTACGTAATTGAACTTAAGAGATCCAATTTGAAGAATAAGATTTACAATGGAATCCCCCTGATTCTCATCAGATTTTTCCGACATTATTTTGAGTTACAAACAGTACCAATAAAAGCAAATAGGAGAACTTTCACCACCATTCCTCCAAATAATTGCAGTCCCCTTACCACATTCAATGGAATTAATGATTTAGTATACAATTTTAAATAAATACATAAATTTCTGAATGTTTTCATTTCAATTAGTCATACAGACATATATTGAGAATATTACTCATACGCCCAGGAGTACGTATTTGAGTAAATCGCTAAATATTTGAGTTTCAACTTAAAAGCATCCACTTAAATTGTCCGCTTTCCACTATTTGATCCAATAATTGCACAATGGCTTGTCACAACAAAAATGCCATCAGGGACGGAAAAAGGAAATACATGAATAATATTTTAATTATTAATTACCAATGTTAATTTGGTTTCCGATTAACAGAAGCCAAACCGCCAATGTAATAAATTAAGCAGCAATTAACATATTTTTAATTGCATTATCTATTTGCACATAATAAATTTCAAAATATAATATATGTATATATATATATATATATATCTATATATATATATATATATATATATATATATATATATATATATATATATATATATATATATATATATATATATATATATATATATATATATATATATATATATATATATATATATATATATTTATATATGTGTATATATATAAATATATATATATATATATATATATATATATATATATATATATATATATATATATATATATATATATTTATATATATATATATATATATATATATATATATATATATATATATATATATATATATATATATATATATATATATATATATACATATATGGACATATATTGAATTGTAAAAAATTGTTGTACACAAAAAATTGGACTAAAATTGTGGCAAGTACCTCGTTATTCAATATTATTTATATCGTTTGGCTTGTATGTGTGTGCAAGCTGTCATGTATTTGTGTGAGTGTGTACAACGGGGCTTGCACGTAATGCAATTTCCGTAGGTTTAGCAGGCGCAAATGAATTACTATGAAATATGAGGCGATTAAATAGTTGACGGCGTTTATATGCAACCAAGCAATATTAAATGTTTTCCTTATTTGTGTGTGTGTCTGTGTTTGTGTATTACACACATATGAACACCACTCACACACATTTACTTGAATAATCACTTGCTTAGACAACAATAGCAAGAGCGATGCGTGTAAATGTGTGTCTGTGTCTCTCTCCAGCTTCATTGTGTCTATGCCATATATAAGGATCAGGTTTCATGTGCAGCCAACAAGAGTAGTGGCAGCTTGTCTGCGTGTGTGTGCATATCACACGCATTCGCACTTAATCATAATACACATCATTATTATAATTTATTTTAAATATGTTTGTTGTTCGCTAGCAGGCGTGTCTGTGGAGACAGCATAAATTTTAAAGTTTCGTTGGAAGTTTGTGACATCAGCGGAGCATGTCTTCAAGCGACTTCTGACAATTTCTACACATATCCACACGCACAAAGTAGTCATATTATGACACTACATCCATTAATCTTCTGCTAATGTAGCACTACGTTACGTATACTTAATATTTTAATTAATTTTGAGGTGATATGTGTGCCATTGAATGCGACAGTGTAAGTATCAATTAGCATAGTTGTTGATTTTTTTAAAAATCTGTTTTAAAGAAAGCAATTAGATTACACTGCATACCGTAGTAGTTAGACTTTTGATACAAGTTCTATCGAGGCACTTTTTCGTATTTTAATGGATCGAAAGTCATTGCCACATAACAATCAAATGAGGTATAGTTACAAAATGGAAGCCTTATCTAGGATCTGGCTCTTGGAAGATGCAAGTTTGATAAATCTTTGCAAATTGGAATTTTTTTGTTGGCGCTCTGATTTATTTACCTTCTACCTGATCCTAGAGAGTGACTTTGGTATTCACCGAACTGACACAATCTTTTATAAGAGCATACTGATTCTTTGTTCTTAGGATGATATTATTATCCTAGGTAGGACAAAGCAGATTTATCCGCGGGCTATAAACAAACAAGCGGTAAAAGTGGGTCTGTCAGAAAATGAGAATTATCGAAGTGTATGCGGTCAAAAGGCACACAATCGCATCAGAGAATCTCAATTGCATTTGGTACATATACTTTTAAGAGAGTCAACGAGATCATTTATATTGGCGTCGTTATTAACAGCAATAAAAATGTCAGCTTGGAGATCAAGCCAATCAAGCTCCTGCAAATATGGGCTTTAGATATTAAGGAATAGGGCCAGTTCTCGAGGCACAAAAATTACAATCTAAAAGAGGCCCAGCATCTCAGTTATACCTTGACCATGATGAAGTCAGATGTAGTCGCTTTTGGAGTGATAGCGAAAAGTACTTCTTAAGATCTATGACCTTCGTAAGATCTATGCGCAAAGGCGCGTTGGATATTTTTCGTATCAGAATAAACCAAGAGCTTTTGAGCTATTGTTTGAACATCCATGTCAATGTCATTGGCCAAGCGGATTAGCACTGTGCAACTCCGCAGGGTGGCTAATGGCGCTAGAATAGACAAATTTGCTACAAGCAGGAATTCGAGCGCAAATTGATGATAGTCACGAAGAGGACGACCGAAGCGCCGATCGAAGGATTAGTGGAGGCACATCTGCCTAGACTTGGTGTCAGAAAGTGGAGACATCGTGCTTAGCAGAGATGCTTGGAGGTCGTTGATTGGGGAGGCCGTAATCCGGTAATAGATTGTCATGACCATCTAAGAAGAAAAATAATTTTATTACTAGTCGGGCATGCACATTTAGGAAAATTGAGTGCCAACGTGGCTGAAATGATTTCTTCAAGCAAAAATTTAGAATGAAAAGTGATGTTACCAAATTGTGTGTCTCTCGGAAATATCTAGAAAGACAGGTATCAAACTTTCATGTGGCCCTTGCATCTACTATGGCTACTTTTCGTACTTCTCCTTTTCCCTCATTTTGTAAGGTGCGGCTCCTCGTCCTCTTCACTTTTAAAAATTTTTTTTTTTATTTATGCATCAATATAATAGCAAGTTGAGACAGAGTTGTTGTAGAATGATTGAAACAATCAAGAATTGGAGATATGCATTCATACAAATTCTGAACTAACGGAGTATTTGGTTACATTTTGGTAAATATACTTGTATAGTTGCATTTGTAGTCAATGCTCGAATTGATCATTTGCGGCTAAGCATGAACTCAGCATTAAATTTATTTTAATAAATTATTTATATCTTTGTACAATATTTGCAACATGCGAACAATACCAACTGTTGGCTTAAATATTCTTAGATGGTAAATACACTTGTTTTCCCTATGCACCAATGTGTTGACCTCGTCGTTAGTTTGTCATATTACTTTTCGTATGTGGTTTTCGCAAACTTTCTTGATTTCCTTGGTGACAGTTTGAATTTGAATTTGAGTTTATCGAGTTTTAAATTGTTCAAGTGAGATCTATGATCTCTTCATGTACATAAACAGTATAAAATTATATATCTTAAATTAAGTAAGAATTAAATTAAGTAAATCAATAAAATTAATAACATTAAGTTAATATGATATATGTGAGAAAAACAGAAGATGAAGTGTACAGTAATAACAGATAGCTAGATCAGACAATTGGAATTACAATTGAGAGTAGTGAAGCTGGCAAGCAGTTATAGAGTAGAGAAAGAAAGAATTAAGAGAAAAGAAAATACAAAAACTTTAACAGACAATCAGTTACACATTCCAAACTAACACTAATATTGACCTTAAAAATATCTCATGACCAAGCGCTTGAAGCGGCTCCCCGAGTTGGATTGAATGGATTTTGGCAATCAATTCCATAGTCGAATGGCGTTACTGAAAAAAATCGTGTAGATCTACGATTATGAAGTTCAGGAAAAATCAAGGCTAGACATCTAGCAGGTTGAATAAACCGTAGTTTCTCATAGAGACACAAAATGGACTTAGAGTTCATCAACTTCCACAAGACAAACAGAGTTTGTGTTGCGAATGAGAATCCAGCTTGCTGTAGACACTCAGAATTCGTTATTAAAGGGAGGATAAGCTGTATAATGAGGCAACGCCGGATGTCAACGGAAGTGAAATTTGCTGACATTCTTAAATTACGACGTGTGTACTAAACCTTCCTGACTACACTGTTAATATGTTCAACGTATTAAGCGAGAATTTATAGTAAAGGCCAAGCTGGATACATGCGACACAAACACCAACTGAACACCATCCAGCTGCACTGGAGGAATGTCATCAAAATTTATAATATGATTTGATATGAGCAGGATGTAACACTTCAGATGATTCAGAGACAAAGCATTGTGAAATGCCCATCAACCAATCCTGTCAAGGTCCTCATTCACTCTACAACACAGGTCATCTATAGACCAGTGGTATTTTCACAAATTGTGAAGATATCATTAATGAACATGGAGAACAGATGAGTTCCAAGGACAGAACCCTGTGGCACTCCCACATTAATTCCTCTGAAATTAAAAAAATTGTCACAACTCGAACCATCTGCATTCTACCTCCAAGGTAGCTGCTCATAAGACCAACAGCACAGTCACTTAATCCATAATAAGTATGCTTTCACTTTCTCACACAGCAGAGAGTGGTTAAAACTGTCCAAAGCCTTGGAAAAGTCCAGAAAACACAATAATGTCAAAAATTGCTTATCATACTTAATTCGAACATTATCCAAAACCTTCAACATAGCAGTGGCGCAAGTTTGTCCCACTCGAAATTTCTGATTAATTTGTTGACAATACGTTCAATAAAATATGTAATTTTTATATATATGTTTACTTAACTCACCTTTCAAACATAACCAAAATATGAACAACAAATTTTGAATGTATTGAAGAAAACTTTCTCTTTTTGCTGGTTTACATTCAAAAAATATCGTTCAAATTCCGCCAACTGAATATTTAGCAAATTTAATATTTAGATTTTTAATTTCCGACCAGAAACTCAAATTTGAAGATACTATAGAACGCCGCTTGAAGTAAACCCGATTTGAAATGATCGCTGTCTTTCATTTGCATTTTTTTCTGCATTTTCTGTTCGTTTAGTTTGCTCTGCTTTCTGCAAATAGCAAAAACTCAAAAAGTTGTGCAAGACAAGTTGGCAACATTTGCGGTTAATGGTATTTGTGCATTTAAGAGGACTCCGCTGATGGATTTTGTGAACACTTTTGTTTTACTTGTTGTAGTAGTGGGAAAAGTTTTTCTCCTTATTAATGCAACACTTGTTCTGAAGTCGATTAGTGAAATCTAAGTTGCCCACATGAAGGATAATGACTCCACCATGGGAGAAATTTAAATGTCATGCAAAAATATTTTCGGTATTAATTAAACTTCCACAGATTATTCACCTGCTAAAGTTTTTACCTCCGGAATTGTAGAGCAGAGACGATTTATGGATTAAGTGTGTATGAGCGATATGTTTGAATATAATTCTTATTAATTTGTCAGTCAGGAAATTAGTGACGCTGTTCTTGCAACAGTGAGGTTGCGGATTCCATAATCCTGTATTTTGTATTCCTTTAGACGTAATATCCTGAGTTGATAGCACTCATTACCCCAAAGCCTTGCTGTCATAAGTAAATATTGATGAAGGTATGTTGTATTTAGAATAATATTTTGTGATATATTTTTCAGTATAAATATGCTTGTTTTCTTTATAGCATCAAAATAGGCTTTGTTGTAAATTTTATTGATGATTTGAAGACATTTTTTTTTACATCTCTTTATTTATCGAATCTTTCTTTGTCAAGAAACTAACAGTAATTTTTCTAAGATTACAAGACTACATTTATATATCTAGGCAATATCCTCAGCCACTGCATCGAATATTTGGTATTGTCACAGCATGCAATAAGACGTTGAAAAATCAGGTCTAATGTATATATCCTTTTGAGGCGTCCTGTAGAGGGAAGCTTTAGTAGGCTCCTCGCCAAGCAGTTTGAGTGATTTTGCAATTTAAGAGTGTTGGTTTTGTAGGTGTTCACCATTTCATTTTCAATCATTGGTATATTCAGGTCACGGTAGATCTTTATGTTCCTCAAGTACCATGGAGCACCGATGATCATTCTCGATTGGAGGCGTTGGAGTTTCTCCCTGTTTGACGGACACGTGGTCCCCCACAATTGAATTCCATATGTCCATATAGGCTTAATGATTCTAGTATTAGTACCGTATATTCTAAGGCAAGGTTTGAGTGCCTATTTAGTAGCCAGTTCAAAGTATGGAGTTTCAATGTTTTCTGAGCACACTTTGAGTCAATGTGTTTAATCCAGGTTAATCGTCTGTCTAATTGGATTCTCAGGTGCTTTATGTCAAGAGACTTGGTCAATGTTTTAACCATTGATGCGAATAGAGGGGCAAGTTTTCTTCCTTAAGACAAATGTTAGGTATGCACATTTAACTTCATTGAACTTTATTCTTCATTTGTTAAGCCACTGTTCAATAGACACTGTCTATTAGACAGTAAGTGTTTCTGTTGCCATTGCGAGGATTCAAGATGCGAGCTGTTTGAACCTAGTATTGCGGTATCATTGGCAAATGTGAATATAGCCGTGCGATCGGAAGTTGGCATGTCAGGTGTAAAAAGGAAATACAGCAGTGGTCCAAGCACACTGCTTTGATATCTAAATAGTCGGAGGTAGAGGCACTTTGGCTCACCATAAATTTTTTGCCTCTAATGTAGGTTTCAAATAGTTTGTGGAATTTATTTGGAAGAATTTCTTTAATTTTATATATGAGCTCTTTGTGCCACACCTTATCAAAGGCTTGTGTAATGTCAAGGAATATGGCAGAGCAGTATTTCTTTTATTCGAATGCTGAGCATATAACTCTTACTATGGAATGCACTTGCTCAATCGTTCCATGCTGGTACTGGTATATTTAGAATTGAAAAAAATCTTATGTACCACCAAGATATTGAATTAATGTTTAGGCGTACAATTTGGATACCGTTATGAAATGTTGCTCTGTTTTTGTGCTGTTTATCCTTCAATTTTATTCAATGCTGGCATTTTTTCAGCTCTATTGACATTTCAAAAAAAGGCAGAGGAAAATAAAACATGAGCATAAACAAACTAAAATTCGCACAATTTGTTTTTACTGAGTAAAGCGTTAAACGAAGATAATAACCCTCTAATGATGGCTCGTTACGTTGCCAGAAACGTGTTTGGCAATTTGAGTAAAAAACTCAAAATAAAAAACCAACAACAACATGAACATTAAATACAAACCAGATGATGAAACAAGATGCTTTGAAAAGCTAAAAGAAATATTATAAAAGTGTTTTACAGCGGAGACCATTCAAAGAAAGAAATATTTATCGTAATTTAAAATTTTTCTTATGATTCATCCCTAAAATATAAATACGAACATACCGAGTTAGTATGGGTGGAGCTGATAATGCACAAAGCGAGGAAAACACTCTCGAAACTTTAGTTAAAATGGCACAGTTCTTAAAGTTGATAGAAGAAATAATTTGGTGGTAATTTACATTTGTTCGATACTAGTATTGGTCCCAAGAGCTGGCAGGACTCCACTTCTACGCCAAAATTCACACTCTTTTCAACACTATAGCCTTGTAAATATATCATCTATATATTTGATAAGCCATTGTGCATATATATAAATTTAAACAGAAAATGGACGAGATAACTGTAGCGCTAATAGCACCAACGTCTTATAAGCATTTACTCAGACTCCACATTCAGATCAATGTAAATAAGTTTCATCAAAGGAAAAATAATGCTGAAAACATTTGAAGTGAAAATGTAAGTCCCAATGTAGCTATCGCCCCAAGCCCACCACCAATACTGAATACTGCAATATCAAACAGGATCCGACAAATTTATGTGGAACGAGCATCCCCACGATTTTACTCGAAGGCACAATTTATTTCTGTGGGAGTAATTTTCATTAAATTAACTGCGTATAAAGAATATCTCGCAGGAGTTCTGAATCGTCGTTTTTTATGTTAATGTTTAAAGTATTTGTCGTTGCATCCTTCCAGGGTTTTAATAAGTTTCTATAATGATCTTAGAATTTTTGATAAATTTAACGGAAATCATGAACATGAGCTGGTTTATAAACTGATAGTCTCCAATTCTTCAGATAAGGCATAATGCATCGATACTCGAATCGAATTTGTTTATATTTAATTTCCATTTTTTTACTGGAAATAGTTTTCCACAATGTTTTGAAGACAGTATTGTAGAAGGCATTTAAATTAACTTCCAAGGGATATTAGAATAAATTTTGATACTTGGCACGATACTAAAACGTGTCTAGGACACTTTTACTGCCACATATCATAACTGGGTCCCTATACGAGGGGTATTATTTATATTTAGGGAACTGGCAACACTAATGTCAATTTCTAAAATCTGGCAACACTGTAATAAAGTTTGACATTTTTTAGCATAAACGTACTCACAACGTGTTGATGTACAAGTGCTATTTGTTTTGTTTACAGTGAGTTAAGAAAATCAATTTGGCCAAAAAATGGAAATTTCAAGAGAAGATTTTCGTTGGATTATTTTTCACAACTCTCGACGTGAATTATCTCAACAAGAATGTGTCGATGCACTTATTCCCTTGTAGACGATAAAGCACCATCAGAAACCACAGTATATCACTGGTATAGTGAATTCCATCGTGGTCGTAATTCGGTCGCTGAAGAACTCCGTGAATGTCTCTAAAATCAGTTGTTTTGCCACAAAACATCGATGTAGTGCGTGAACTGATAATGCAAGATCGTCATGTGACATATCATGAGATAGAGGACACCTTGGGCACTACTTTCACTTTCATACATTCAACATTGCATGACCATTTGGCTGTAAAAAAGATTTGTTCGCTTTGGATCCCAAATAATTTGACAATCGCTCAAAAAAAGGCTAGTGTCAATTGGTGTAAGGAAATGATTAAAAAGTTCGACCGTGGTGCTTCAAAAAACGAATATAAAATCGTGACAGGTGACGAATCATGGATATATGCGAATGAGCCGGAAACAAAACAACAATCGCCGTGTGGGTATTCCAAGACGAGCTAAATCCAACAAAAGTTGTTCGTGGAAGAAGCACAGCGAAGCGAATGGTCGCCTGTTTCTTCGGCCGAATGGGTCATGTGGCCACTGTTCCGCTTGAGCATCGTAAGACGGTCAATTCTGAGTGGTACACGACTATTTGTTTGCCGGAAGTCTTCCGAGAAATTCCTAAAACCAACCGCCAAACACGAATCATTCTCCATCATGACAATGCTCTCACACATCTCGTCAGACAGGAGAATTTTTGAGCAGTCAAAACATCGAATTGATGACTCATCTTCCGTACAGTCCTGATTTGGCACCCAATGACTTCTTTTTGTTCCCGAATATCAAAGGTAAACTGCGTGGTCAACGATTTACGAGCGCCGAAGGAGCAGATGAAGCGTTCAAAAACCATGTTTTGGAGGAGTCTCAAGAGGAATGGAAAAACTGCAATGACAAATATTTTGAATGAATGCAAAAGTGTATTGATCAACAAGGGGAATGTATTGAAAAAAAGAGACATTTTCATTTAAAAATGTTTGTTATTATTTGCTATTCCCGAAATATAAAGAGTACCCCTCGTATAAGCCTAACCGATAAAGTCACACAAGATGGATCGCAGTACCAGTATAACATACCAAATCAGTCTTAGTGATAATAATGTGCATAACAATTCAGCTGCCATACATTGAATTCACTATATAATATAATGGGAATAACGTTCCTAGAAAATTCATAATTTTATTACTAATCTAAATGGATTCAGTGTCGCCATAGTTTAACTCACACCCCCATTTTAATAGTATTAACGTAGTTTAATATATTATCTTAAGTAAGCAGTATCTGGAAGTCGGTCTAACACAACCTTCTCTACTTCCTTCTTAACTGTTTTGTCTTTCATTAAAGATAATGCACCCATTTGTGGACATCAGCAGATTTGATTAAATCACATACAAAATATGCCCAAATTAATAATTTAGGAAAATACGATAGGTTTTGGTGCATTTTTGTGATTTTGCATCAGAGAAGATAGAGATAGTTGCTCTATATCTTTGTATATAAAACATACCTAACACGTTTACATTTTTAACAGACATCATATATAATTTATTACAAGTACTGTAGGATGTGAGATGAAAAATCAAGAGACATCACTGCGGTGAGGTCCTTTATTTGATATGTAGATAAATTTGAAACATCGTTTCGCACCTATCGTGACAAGTGTATCGGAATCAGCCTTTTATAGTCCTGACAAATTTTTCAAAACATTGTTAATAATATGGGCTTATTGAGCAATTTTTAGGCAAATACGGAATGAATTAGCAGGCATAAAATGGGGATATACCGGGCTCTTTGGTCGAGTGGTCGGAATTATGGTTTCAGAGTCGTGAGATCGTGGATTCAAATCTTGAACCTGATCATGGTTTCGAAATGCTTCTTTGTAAATGTTTTTCTCTTCGAGCCGAACTCCTTACTGGCCAGTTCTCATGTTTCCAAACCTTAGCAGAAATAATTAATTAAGTTATAATAATAGTAATAGTATAATAATAGTAAGTTATAATAATAATAATAATTTTGGATTTGACAACCGCAGGCATTTGGCGTTAAATACGTTCCAAGTCATCGCCATTTCAGTTGATTCCATATGGCCACATTAGGGTGGCTTTAAAAAATCGATGGCGGATTTTTTTTGGGACCCACCTAAAATTTTTCATTTTGTTAGATTTTAAGATTGCCAAAGATTGAGCACAATCGGAAGATGTTAACCCGTGCCACTGGGGCCTCAAAGTTTAGAAAATCTCGATTTTTTGGCAGTTTGGCGACTTCGGCGACCCATATCTCTGGAACGGCTAAAGCTATTTGCCCGTGTCATACATCAAATTAAAGGCCATACTGTTTTTAACATTTTATATTCTACACAATAAATACGTAACTAGTACTGAAACCGAAAAAATAGAGCCAATGTCCCTAAATACGTGACTAGGTACCCCTGAGAGCGAAGATGCGTTATTTGTATTATTATTGCTTATTATGGACAAATACTTGTACTTTGGAATCCCATTTCATTTAAATATGTTTGCTATGGTATACCGTTAATTTTAGACCCACAACAATGTTTTTTTTCTTATGTCAGGTATGCATCTATTTTTTCCTGTAGCACTGGCGACCCCAAGCAGGTAAAACCAAACTAGTTTAAAAATGTACTATGTGCTTCGATACAACAGCATCAAGTACTGGGAGACTCAATGGAGCGTGCAATCTCCTGGAGCAGATGTTAGGTCGAGAGCTCCTGTACCTAGCGTGCCGACACCACGTTTTAGAAGTCTTATTGAGAGGGGTTTTTGACTGCAAGTTTGGAAGCACAACGGGACCTCAACTAGACATATTCAAGAGATTTCAAAAAGAATGGTCGGCGATTGATAAATCCAAGTTCGATGTAGGCGAGAATGTTTTAAAAACTACTGCCCAAAGAAGAAGTAGAGAATATCAAAGAAGAACTTCAAAGAAAACTAATGGAATGCCAGCCAAGAGACGACTACAAAGAGCAGTTACAGTTGGCATTGATATATCTTGGCCATCTTGACGGAAAAGATGTGCGCTTCAGGTCTCCAGGTTCAGTACACCATGCCCGATGGATGCCAAAAGCTATTTACTGTCTGAAAATACAACTCTTCCGTGGCCAGTTTAAGCTGAGTTCCCAAGAACAAGAGGCCCTAGAAGCACTTTGTGTTTTCATCGTTCGAGTCTACTGTAAAGCCTGGTTTAACGCCCGCATTGAAAATCTATTGAAATACGAAGTCATTGACAAACAAATATCAGAAAAAGGAATGAACAAAATGATAAATCATCTATGGTATCTTAGTCCTGAACTTGCTGCCCTGGCATTCTTTGACCCGACAGTGCAAAACACCGTAAAGAGCCAAATGGCGACAAAAATCTTAACAAATCAAGCAGAAGAAAATGATAAGTGCTCCAGAAATATGCGACCCAAACTAAAAAAAGAACAACTGCCGAAATTCCTAGAAAAAGGTCTCCCAGCCCTAATTACAAGTCAGACTTACCTGCTGTTAAACATTAACACCGAATTTCTGGAAAAAGATCCTGCAACTTGGCCGCAGAACATCAACTACCAGGAGGGGCAAAGGATGGTAAACAACTTGAAAGTTGTGAACAACATGGCAGAGCGAGGAGTCAAGCTAATCACAGGTTACATCCAATTACTTACAAAGGACGAGCAACAAAAACAATACGTTCTCTAAGTAGTCAGCAGATGCCGTCAGCTGTATCCAGATAGCTCCAAAACCAAATTCAGTCCCTTGAATAAATTTAAATAAGAATAAAGTGAAAAAGACATTTATTATACTTGATTTTTTAAATACATAATTGTTTTCATTCCAAAAATTGATAATATAGGAAGGAAAATGGGTTTTTTCACAATAGGTTCCATCTTCGCTCTAAGGGGTACCTAGTCACGTTTTTAGGGGCATTGGCTTCATTATCTCGAATTCAGTACTACTTACGTATTTTTTATTGCATATAAAATATTATAAACAGTATCGCCTTCAATTTGATGTATGACACTGGAAAATATATTAACCCGTTCTAGAGATATGGGTCGGCAAAGTAGCCAAACTGCCAAAAAATCGAGATTTTCAAAACTTTGAGGCCCCAGTGGCACGTGTTAACATCTTTCAATCGTGCTCAAACTTTGGCAATCCTAAAATCTGACAGAAACAAACTTTTTAGGGGGGTGCACCCAAAAAAAATTCTGACTTTTTTTTTTTAACCTATGAGATAAAACCACCTTAGGCCACATACTACTCCTATCCTTGTCGGGCAAATATTAGAAATGATATAGGTTAGGTTAGGTTAGGTTAGGAAGGTGTGTGCGGATACGAAGTATCCGCACTTCCACTCGGAGACATATATGTCCATTGTGACTGCCTCCAAAAAAAAATGCCAGGAGGAAGCATACTCGTCCTTACCCTCGGTCTCCATAAACATTGGAAGTTCCATCCCTATTAAACCATTTGGTTTTCCAGATGAAAGTGAGAAGATCCGATAAATCTACCTTCGTTATCTCTGTCAAACTTGTGAAGAAGCGCGACCACAAACATTGAAGTTGTTTCAACTGTAGTCTCGGACATTGACATAAAAAGTGATGAATCGACTCTGTCTCTTCCTCATCATGGCAACTCCTACATAGCACGCTCGACGGTTCACGCCAATGTTGAAGCATTGGTGCGATAGCACAATGCCCCGTAATGACCCCCGTAAGCACCCTTACTGCAGGTTTGTTGAGCCCTGAGAGAACCTTCGTTCTCTTCATGTATAACCCAGGCCATAAGGCCCTTGAAACTTCACAGTCGTCCCGATTAGTCCATAAGTTATTTGTCACTGCAATAGTGAATTCATCTACGTTCCTAAACAGTTCGCATATCGGTATTTGTATTGAGGTATCTGCTTCTTTAATGTCCATTTCAGAGCCCCTTCTGACCATCTCGTCCGCTAATTCATTCCCTTCTATATCGCTATGTCCGGGAACCCAGCAAAGTGAGACCTTGTGGGGTCCAATGTTCAGTAGTGAGGTACGACATTTCACTACCAGCTTCGATTTTACTGTCTTGGATTCTATTGCCTTAAGCGCCGCCTGACTATCCACAAAGATAGTGATATTCGAAGGTCGAATTGTGCTACCTTGTATTAGTCCGGCTGCTTTCTCAAATGCATAGACTTCGGCCTGAAAGACGCTGCATGTGTCAGGCAGCCGATATGCCTTTCTTGCCTGCAAGCCTTCCGAGAAGACACCCGCCCCCGTTCCACCCTTCATCTTTGAGCCGTCAGTGTAGATGATAATGTCAGAATTACGCGTCACAGAGCCTGACTCCCAGTTTTCCCTGGTTGGATAGAGAGCTGGAATTCTAGCTCTAAAATCTATAGTAGAAGTCATTTAGTCTGTAGCCGTTTCTAAATCGGCCGTAACTAACCTTTGACCCTTCCGTCTATTTTCGCTCAAAATTGTACAGTGTCCATAGTTGGCAGATTTCCACGTGTTGCACTCTCTCAGTCTGAGAGCACACTTGGCGGCACAGCCCTTAATGAACACTCCTAGCGGTAAGAGGTGAAATAATATGTTTAAGCCTTCTTGAGGTGCGCTGCTTACAGCCCCTGAGATTCCTAGGCTAGCAAGTCTTTGTACTTTTTCAATACGGTTTAGATTACATTTCCTTTCCAACGCCTTCCACCAGACGATGGACCCGTAGGTTAAAATTGGTCTTATGATTGTGGTGTACATCCCATACACGATGTACGGTGACAGTCCCCATTTTTTCCCAAAGATCCTTTTACAGATATAGTATGCAGCCAAACCCTTCTTTCTTCTCTCCTCAATATTCCTTCTTCAATTTAACTTGGAGTCCAGAATGATACCCAAGTATCTTGCTTCTGAAGAGAGATTCAATGTTGCCCTACCTAACTTTGGCAAAGAGAACTCAGGGATTTTTGTTTTCCTGGTGAACAAAACTAGCTTCGTCTTAGTAGGCTTAACTCCTTAGTCGTTGCGCTCAGCCCATCCGAAAATCTCGCCCAGTGCTGATTCCATGATTTCGCTAATCGTTGACAAGAACTTGCCCGGGATTAGTATGGCAATGTCATCAGCGTAGGCTACAATTTTTGTTCTCTTTGCTTTGAAGGTTTCTAAGATCTCATTTACTACCAGAAGCCAGAGCAGAGGTGAGAGCACTCCTCCCTGCGTGCCCCTCCTACTCACCGAGGCCGCCCCCATAGTGGCGTTAATAACCCTGCTTACTAGCATTGTGTTAATCCATGCCACTATGAATTCCTTCACTCCGTGATCTCTCAGCGCCTTATAGATCGCCTCTGTATTTACATTGTTGAAGGCCCCCTCAATGTCCAGAAAACCTACCAACGTGTATTCCTTATAGTTCATTGACCTCTCAATGATACCAACTACTACATGAAGTGCGCTATCCACTGATCTACCCTTATGGTATGCGTGCTGCGCAGTATCCATTGTGCGAATATTGGTAACCCTTCTAATATACAGGTCAATAAGTCTCTCAAGTGTTTTAAGAATAAACGATGAGACTCTTATTGGTCTGTAATCCCTGTCAGTAGAGTGATTTATTTTTCCCGCTTTTGGAATGAAAACCACCCTGACTTCTCTCCAACTTTTTGGCACGTACCCATCCTTGAGACACCTTGTGAAGATGTGAACTAGATGGGGAATCACACCCTCAGAGGAATGTTGCAGCATAGCCGGTATAACCCCATCAGGACCCGCTGACTTGTACGGGTCGAAGGAGCCTATCGCCCACGCAATCTTGTCCTCCCTCACGATATCCGACACGTCGGTCCCTGAAACACTTGCAAGATTTACCGACTACGTATGGACGATTTGCGAGACCGTGCAACATGGAAAGTGCGTTTCCATCAAAACCTCCAAGGACTCCTGACACGAGCCAGTCCATGAGCCATCCCGTCTCTTCACACTGCCGAGAACCGTCGTGGTTCTGGACAGTATTTTCCTGAGTCTCGATGCCTGATTTACCGACTCAAGAGTTCCGCAGAACTGTTGCCAGGACTCCCTTTTTGCAGCCCTAATTTTGCTTTTATACTCATTAAAACTGACTCTATAATTTTCGCAATGCACTTCCAGCCGAATTTTTTTGGCCTTGTTGAAGAGTCCTCTTGACTTTTTCCTAAGCAGTCCTAACTCAGCGTTCCACCAAACCGGTTTTGGTTTAGCACGCGGCCTAGTCAAGGGACAAGATAGGTTAAAGGATTGTTTCAATATCCGCGTAAGATGACCTACCACCTTATCAATGTTAGCATTCCCTTCGCCGACCTTGACTTTCATCAAAGTAAATTTTTGGGTCGCCAGTTTTGAGAATTTGGACCAGTCAGTCTTTTTTGGGTTCATAAAAAGCCGTGGGGTCACTACCTATGAGTAGACTGAGAAGCGTATCCGACTATGATCCGAAAAGGAACAGGCATCAGATACTCTCCAGTTGTCGACCCTTATGGTATTTGACCCAGTGGCCAGTGTGATGTCAATCACTTCCTCCCTAACCCTATTACGAAACGTTGGCTGATTTCCCTTGTTACATAAAGTTAGGCTAGTGGAGAGAATGTAATCAAAAATGGACTCACCCCTAACCTTGGTATCAGTGCTGCCCCAGAGCTCATGGTGCCCGTTTGCGTAACAGCCGGCCACTAAGCCCAGTCCGCGTGACTCACCGTAGGCGATAAGTTGCCGGAAGATCTGTGGTGCCGGCCGTTCCTCGTTGTACGGAAAGTATGGGGACGTTAGCAACAAACTAGGTTTGTGCCTATGCTCGTATACCACCGTTGTAAGGTCTCCAGTGCTGTAGGGAGTAAGAAGAAAAATATTATTATCCTTTTTTGCCACTATGCACGTTCTGATCTTACCTTGTGTTTGTGGAATGTAGAGACGATAACCATCCATCCCAAGTCCGCTTACCTTACCTCTGACGAGCCAAGGCTCCTGAACAAAGGCTACGTCTACATCGTCCTCTGCGATGACCTTCATTAAATCAAGCGAGGCTGAGATGGAGTGATGCAAATTAATTTGCACCACCTCTAGCCCCCTCTCCATTGGTTTTTGACCGGTCACCTGGCACGCGAACCTTCAGAGAGCAAAACCCGAATTTAATACAGTTGTCGCTCCTTAATTTTGATAGCGACGCGGAGTCCACTGCGAGCACCGCGTCACTTCCCACTCCATTTTTGCAGGGGGTCACGGAGATCACCCGCCACTCCGCCGAATTCAGAGACTGGTTCTGACGTCCGATCAGCTTGAGTATGGATTCCTGGTCCGGAACCGGAGGTGGAGTCCACACCGAAACAACCGGGCGGATCGGAAGCAGGACTGAGCAATAGCATCTCAACATCCGAGCCAATGTCGTAGACATAGCTGACCTGTGACAACGAGTCGTCATCGGTTGCGTGGTCTATGCGCAAGCCCAGAAGCTGAGATCCTATGCGATCCCCCTCAGCCTCCACCTCACAGGCCCCTTGCCTACCCAAAGTTGGCTTGGAGACCTTCCCAGTAGCACTGGCAGACATCGCGGCCTGGGGTACCACGGCGATGCCTGAGGAGTTGCTAGATATCGACGCCAGGTGGCCTCCTCGCCAACCACCTACCGCCGGTACTGGGGATCCGAACCCCTGCACCGTAAACTCATCTTCATTTGTTTCAGATATCAGATCAGAAAAAACAACCCCTCCCCTTGGGGTTTCTTTACAGTCTACCACCCCACGCACAAAAGACTCCGAAAACCGACTGCTCCTAACATGGAGAAAACAGATGTCGTTGGGTGCCGCCCCTAACCTGGGAAACAGACGCACACGTGGTAGATCTTTGTTCGTTACTCATCGATCGGTCTGTCTAAAAACACTGGCGGCCCTGCCAGGGGGGCAGTGTATGGCCTGGGATTCAAAACAGTCCGACGAATCTTTGCAACTTAAGCCCCCACACCACGCCAAGGTACCTACCAAATGGAAGTAGAAGTGATATAGTTTTCTATACTTTGCTCAGTTTTGTCCTGGAAATTTATTTCAAATTCTTCATGTCTTTCATTTCAATTTTATTTTGTTTTGCTTGGAAGCTCGATCAGTTTTGACAACTTCTCTGTTAATATTTAAACAAATACTTCATAATTGCTTAAAGAAATTTCATGTGATTACAAAATTTAATTATCGTTGAGTTAAAATACATGGTCCCATATAAAATGAAAATAATTTTTGTGCTACTGCTGTTTTGCGGTATTCTGGTGACTGCCGAGAGGAATACCACCAAACATGAGCCTATGTCTAGACTGTGCAAGAGTCTGACCGAGCATTCACTAATACGCTTGTGCCATGGCAGATTCTCGCGCATTCTGAAAATAAAGTACAAAGATCAACTGGTCGACATTGGCATCCATTACGCCATCTGGAATATGGTGGAACGCGCCGACAGCTACTTCGTTTCCTTTTACAAGTCCGATTTGTATAACTGCAACAAGCTGTACATAACAGGCGAATACGATTTCCTTTGCGGCGACGAGAAGAGAAAATTGCAAGTGTCCAACAAATTGTTGCACTGTTTCACCTTCCACCTGCAATATGTCGACGAACTGGTAAAATTGTGTTTGGATCAGGAGGATTTATTCAACGTGAAGCCGGAGAAGAATAGATATTCAGCGATACAATATTCCCAGAAAATGTTATATCCTATCAATTCCCAAACACGTCAGCGTTCCAAGTTGTGGTCTATTGTCGTAGCCAATCTCATTTTGTGGAGCGTAGCAAGAGTGTTCGAGATGTGAACGTAGATGTGCTGTACGGGGGTCCAATGTGCATATTTTTTTATTTTTTACTATATATTTAATTTTCTCCTCTTGCTGATATTGTGCATGTTTTTCTTAGAAAGTAGCCAGATATTTAGAAATATGTATAATGGTGGAAATGCGTCGCCGCTAAATTCCCACTCAATTCATTAGTGATAATAAACTAATTAATTGCCACTGGCAATAAATAGAATGAGCGAACTGAAGTCCTTGTAAGAAAATATATGAGAGAATTGGCGGCATTCTTTTGAGCTATGGTTCTGTGTTTCTTTAACAAAGTTTAAGTGGAGTTTCAGTAATAGGTGTGTAATATTATTTGGAAGGAGAGTAGAAATAAATAGACGGAGAGTATGGACAAGTGTTCCAATGTTTCCGTACCCTTTTAAGAGTACATGGTGTAAAATTTAAAAATGAATTGTATCTCTGACTCGCTGGCGTTTTTTACTCCGTGTGACTTCCTGTAGGCAGGTGATGTGGGTTTAAAACTCAACTGTCCAACATTTGTATTAAAGAGCATTTGTTTACTCTTCAAATATTATTTCATGAAACCGTTGTGGAATTTCTGAAAATGGGGTTATATTATTTTCTTTGAAACTACACATAAACTTGTACATCCAGAAATCAAAATATATTTCTTATATATATCTAATCGCCTCGTTACCTAGAAATCACAAATGTGAACATGAAATTCCTACTCAATTTGGAATGAAAATGTTGAAAATATGTCAACTTATTCTTGTAGAGTACAGACTCACTGGCTTTTGATTTAGATATAAATAAATATTTCTAATTTAAATTTGAATGCATAAATAAAGAAGTACTACAAATACAACCAAATATTTTTAGTTGCGAGACTTCATTATTTTATTATTTTTCCGGAAATTAGTTTTTCCAATTTTAAAACCCGCAATTCCTGCTACTTTTCTGACTAAGTCTATGTCAGTCTTCAATTTCGAAATCAACGTGAATAGAATTTTTGCATCAATTTTCAACGCTATTTCCAGCCTCTCGGGTGTGAAAGTTTGTCAAAAATTTACGTGCACGTTGAGAATTATGCAAAATGTTGCATACTTATTGCAACGTGTGCTGCTGCTTCCTTCGTGGGAGTTGAGGCAGATACAAGATATGTGAGGTGCATTATTGTTCGTTTTTTGCCAACAATTTCTCCGCACGCCATGCACGTAAAAATGACAAATTCAAAATCCAAATGTAATAGAAATAATTCCAATCAATTTGCAAAGAAATAAATTGAATTGGTTTTCTTTTGCGTAGGTTTAAAACGAATAGCAGAAGGCGTGGCGAATGTGTATTTAGGCATATGAATATATTACGAACGTGTTGCCTCGTGTGTTAATTCTTTCTCTCTCGAAGTTGAATGATTCCTATCTATCTATAGTGAATTAAGGTCTAATGTAAATTTGGTTTTTGAAACCTGGATATATATATTTATTCTATATTTACCAATCCCTTTGCAAAATATAAGCGAAATATAAGGACTGACTCGCCCCAACTCCTTATATATCTTTAAGTAGTCGTCAAAAAAATAATGATGACTGAATGTTATCTTTTAATAAGAACATGTCTGGCTGTGCCACATTTGATTTATTGAAAATATACAATCTGATTACCTCGGCGGTGCCAATTGAGACTTTCTTACGAGAATGAAATGAAAATACGTCCAGTTACGTCCTTCGAAACACATTTCTTTGTAATAAACTGTGTTTTTTAAGTCTGTTACATTTAAAATACAAAACCATAACACTAGCTAATATTAGTTTATTTATTTGATAGGACAATTTCAACCATTAATTTTTGTAGACGTCTTCACCAATATGGAATGATTCTGCTGCTTTTTTGATGAATGCTGGGCAAATGTAAAGAATTATTCGAATCTGGCCTTCCATAGCTACATCATCTCTTGTGTTTGTGGTTAAACCTCATACGCCTCCTAGCCCTACCGGTAATTATCAATACGTGCCACATTGCCATATCCGGAGCTTGATTTTTATAACTTAATGATTGCTGAGGCAATATGACACTTATTATGATACGGTTTACACCACACCTCATTAGGATCAATTTCAAATATATTTATAATAAAATATCTAATGATCAATCTCTAGTAACGATCTCACCAGTCGTTAGCGATAATCTCTTTTTCTGTCGGAATATGAGGTATAGATGATGCGAGGTATTCTAACCCAGAGTTCTGAAAATATATACATAAAACGCTGCGAACAGTTAATCAAGTGTTCAGGTGTGAATTGACAACAAAAACGTGTTGTATTAATTAAACTTGTCAAATATTTCTGAATTAAATTTCCGTGGAATTAAAGTACGTTTATTAAATGATCAAATAGCGTTGTAGCACAATTCAGTGATCGAACTGATAATGATTATAATCTAAATTTCCTTTATAAATATTCTATGCCGTTGAAATTTATATATTTGATGACATACTAAAGACAACAATTTTATATTATTAGAAACTAATTACACTAGCTTTGAGGAGATTTCCCGGATGAAGCTAACGAAAGTGGCTACGTTTATCAAATCCACTGGATGGTTTAAGGAGGATCCGTGGGTGTGCGGGAAAAAAACTCTAGTGGCCACAATGGGCCTTGAACAGGCCTAAGTGAGTCTTATAACCTACCTACCTACGAATACGACGACAATCATGTTGTAAAATCGACTGAACAATCCGAACATGAAGATCATATCCATTCCAGTGGTGCTGTTTCGGGTGTAATAAATAAATAAACTGTTATTATGATGACGAAAGTATGCACCCAAAAATTAACTCCAACATTAAAGATTTAATCATTTATTGTTTTGTGTAATTTAAAACTTGCCACCACAATGTGATTATTAAGAAGCAAGGGATGGAAACCAAATGAAATATTTAGTATTATTTGGCAATCACTTTGTTATTGTTTTATTCACATTCCATTTGAAACCCTTTTCCATCGTGCAAGTTTCTTTGAGGTGGTGATCAAATTTCCGAAATTGCCTTACCAAGCACAGCGGGCAACTTTTACCCCACGCTGCTAAAGCATTTTGCGCTACCGGTATTTAATAAACCTCCCCATTTGCTTTTTCAGAAGTACGACTATGCAAAAATTCCAATTTAACCAAAGCACTGCGTGTGTGCGGTGTTTCATGTATTTGCCGATATGCAAACACAGTTGAATACATTCGTCACAATTTGTGTCAAAGTACATAGATGGCGGAATGTATGTCGCAAGTATTCGAATTTTACTCAGTTTACTTTTGTAGAGATTCTGGAGAAATATGTGTAGGGAAATTCCACGTGATTCACACAAAAGTTCCCAAACAAGAAATCTTAGCTATTGGACACACGTTTAATCGACATTGCATAAATTGTAGGTGGGTTGGTACTCCACAGCGTTAAAATTGGAATAAATGGCTGCAATTGCATAATTGAAATTTGTTATAGTGAAAGAGCAAAGGTATTCTAAAAATTGTAGTTGCAAAATGATACCTTATTGGCATCTGCTTACAGTATGCTAAATGAAAACACAACCTCAATTAACCTAATGACACCTCAACTCCCAGTACACTAAGATGCAGTTGCAGATTATACAGTGTTGATAGTTTTGTTTAGGAAAGTGAAGTTCCGGTTACTTCGCGATTACTATTGCAATTTAGACCCCTGAGCAGCTACACTTTCAATGAGTTACAAATATACAGAGCTAAGAAGTCTGAAGTCGGGTTAGTCCGACTTCGAATTACCCTGTACCTTTTCTTGTGCGTGCGAGTTCAACAATGGGGGTGTTTCGTCATTAATTATCTTTAGACCATTTCTAAGGAATTTTTCGGTAGGGTACCTTGAGTTCATTATACGGGAGCGAGGCGTGTCCTTTTCCTGATCGATCCCATTTCGCGTGCATGGCTTTGTAGAGTCAATATACGTACTAATATAAAATATTGAATATATTGTAAGTTATAAAAATTAGTCAATAGTGGATATAAAAACAACCCACCCACTTTTTGTATTGTGTTCAGTGACAGGACCCGCAACTTTCCTGTGAAATTTCGTTGATAGATCTTTAATAGGAACCTATTAATTATTTTTAGTTAATTGTGGGCGTGACAGTAGTATTATGATCTCCGTATTCTGCAAACACACTAATATAGACCCCATATATATTTCTCCCTCACACACATACACAATTATTGGCTCCATGTACAGTTCTGCAAATTTTTGTTTCCGATTGCAACAACACGACCATAGGTAGGTTAGTTTTAATTTTAGACCCGAAAGTTCCTTATATCAAAAGTTGGCATGTCCTTCCTCTGATCATCCGCATTTCTTGCAGTCAGCTTTATAATGTCCACATGTTGCTTTTCATAGAATTTCAACCATCTTAAGTTATGAATATTTGTTAATACCGTCCATATTTTGCTTAGTGTTTACCAAGACCCACATCTATATAACTAACAAATTGCGTCACTATTCCATCAATTGGGCCGAAGTTATAGTAATTTGAAAAATGTTAAAAAAGTTCCTTATATGGGAGATATGCGGGTCTTTGCCCAAATCGGCCAATATAATAATCTGGTTCTGTATCTTTGACCAGACTATACTTTCGCAAAGTTTCATTAAGATAGCTCTAACGTGTGGAAAAAAGTGGCCAGAGACGGACAGACGGACGGATAGTCAGACGGACAGACGGAATGACGGACAGACGGACGGAGAAAATTAAAATTGTTCAAAAGTGATTCTGATCATATTTGTATATATAAATGTCCACACCAGTTGCAATCCCTCTCGAAAGCACAAAATTAGTATACCCTTTTTACCTTTATTAAATGTAAAGTGTATAAATACGCAAATATCCGGGACTAGCGAATAGAAAAGAAGTCTTATCGAATAAATGTATATTCTCATGCTAATATTTCTTTTAATAAAATGTGATGTAATGATTGCATTTTCCCATCAAGCTTGACAATGAACAGAAGATAATCTACCAAATTGACTACTATCACTTTGAAAGTAATATTTTTTTTAAGAAACTCACAATAAGTTTTTCGAATCTTAAGAACAAATTTAAAATTAATATGTTCTTCGCCAATGGTCCGAACATAACATGAATTAGCATAGGATTACATAGGTACACATTACATTATACAGCACAGTTGAGATTATATATACATAGTTAATTTCTATTGTAGTAGGTTAATGGTATATTTCCTTTTTAGTCGTTTGTGACCTTTGTGTGACAATAGATCCCTTGCTAAAGTGTTCGGGTGTAGTTTCAGCTTCTGTGAGTAACTTCTGCAGCATTTTTTTATTTTTTCTTTTATTGTAGATACGTTTAAATCTCTGTGGATATTCCCATTTTTTAAGTACCATGGTGCACCTGTAATTGTCCTAAAGCATTTTGATTGGATACGTTGGAGTTTAACAATATTAGATGGCGATGCGGTTCCCCACATCTGGATTCCGTAGGTCCATATTGGCTTTAGATCGGCTTTGTTTTGACTTTTTGCTTACAAGCCAGTGAAGTTGATTGATTTTTAGTTTTATTTGAGTTTTTTTAGCTTCTATATGTTTACCCCATGTGAGCCTCCGGTCAAGATGAATGCCTAAGTACTTAATGTTTTCGGTCTGTGGGATGGATTGTCCGTTTATTTTTAGAGAAGGGCATGTTCCCACTCTCCGAGAGAACGTGACATGAGCACATTTGGATTCGTTGACTTTAATTCTCCAGTTAGCTAGCCAGACCTCCAGCAGGTTAAGATGTTTTTGGGGGTGACTGATAGCTGTTTTAGGGCAAGCGTTTGAGCATAAAATGGCTGTATCATCAGCAAACGTCGAGGTATGTGTGCGACTGCTGGTCGGCATGTCTGATATGTAGAGGAAGTATAGCAGTGGACCTAGTACACTCCCCTGTGGGACACCGGCATGAATGTCACATGGGTCTGAAGTGAACCCTTTATGAATTACCACATATTTCCTCTGCGACAAATAGTTTGTGAGTAGATTGTGGACGTTTTCAGGCATTAACTTTTTAAGTTTGTATAAGAGGCCCTCGTGCCATACTTTGTCAAAAGCCTGAGTTATATCCAGGAAGACGGCTGGACAATATTATTTATTTTCGAATGACTTCCTAATAATCGAGACAATGCGATGCACCTGTTCTATCGTGCTATGATGTTTTCTGAAGCCAAACTGGTGTTGGGGGATCATTTGCCCATCTGTTATTATAGGGGATATTGCCTTAACAAACAGTTATTCAAATATTTTCGAAAGCAGAGGTAGGAGGCTGATAGGCCTGTAAGACGACACGAGCGTATGGTCCTTGCCGGGTTTCGCTACCATAATGATTTTGGACATTTTCCAGTCTATTGGGTAATAGCCGATTCGAAGGATAGCGTTGAAGAGATGAACTAAACGAATACAAGCTGAATGGGGTAGTTCTTTTATCATCCTACCTGTTATTTGGTAATATCCCGGGGCTTTTTTAATGTTTAGGTGTTTGTATACCGCTTGCAATACATTTTTCTTTTTTATTATGAGAGGTATTTGTGTGTGCTTCGAAATCAAAGTCGGAAACTGGAAGCTCGTTGTTGGCGGATTTGGGGTGGCTAGCGAAGAGAGTACCCTTTCCATCGCAACTTCTAGCCCAGGTTCCGTCACTTAAACGTAGAGGCGGGTCGGTTAGGACGGGACGTTTCAAGTTTCTCGCTGCTCTCCACAAGGAATAATCAGTAGATATAGTGGGGGATAAGTTTTCAAGATACTGCTAAAGGTCTTTTACTTTTGTCGGTTTAAGGATCGTTCTAAGCTTCCTGGAGCAGCATAACAGTTGATTTTTAAGGTTTGGTGATCTGGATTGTTGCCATTTCCTTCTCAGATTCCTTTCTGTTTAACTAGAGCTTCGATCTCATTAGAACTGGAGATTGAGTTTCCACTTCTGCATTGGGTTTTTTTACAGGAGTAGCTACTTTAGCCGCTAATTGCATCAGCTGATTTAATGTTTTTATCGCACAATCTATATCATGGGAGTTTGTCAGTTTACAGTCATTCTGAAGGTGAGTACTTATGAATTTTTTGTACCTTATCCAATTGGTAAATTTATTATGCAGCATTAAATGTGAATCTGGTGGGGGTGTAATAGCGGAGTTGATTTGGATTGTTGTTGGCGAGTGGTCTGAGTATAGATCATAGCACGGTTTCGCAGATATGTTCGATCTAGCAAGACCTTTGAATATCCCAAAATCGATCAAATCTGTTGTTTTCCGCCTGTCTGAGGGCCAGTATGTTGGTTGATTGGAAGATACTATGTCCATGTCAATTTTACTGACAACCGACCATAGTTTTCTGCCGTGTGATCTGGCGGGAACACCGGTAAGTGTGCTTCGCGTTGAAGTCCCCGGAAACTATGAATTTAGTCCCGAGGGATGCAAAAAGTCGTTGTATTGCGGTGGTATTTTTTTACTATGCTTGCATATGATGCCAGTTGAGGTTGCAATGGTCGTGCGGAATGGGATATAATAGGGAATAGTGATCGCTCAGTGTAAGCTGAAGTCTTTTTGTTGCTGTTTTGACCTATGTTATTGGAATATTTTTGTTCCACGGTGCTGTACACAGCGCAACCTCTATAATTGGCAGTGTGGTTTCCGCCACAAGTGCTGCATTTCTTCACTGATGTATCCATTTAATTAGATGGACACTTGGATGAAGGTTGTAGATCTCCGCAGATGACACAAACACTACGCACTAGTGCCCAAATTCTTGGCAATTTGTGCACTGAACAGGGCCTTTGCGTTTATGAGGTTATTCTACCGTTATTTTTCGGTGCATTAGGTAGCGCCTGTTGTAAATGGTATGAGCTTCTCCATTTTTGAGTTTCTTTAGCTCTGGTTCTAATTCGATCCGAAACAGTAGCTGCGGTACGTTATTCCGGTTTTTTATGTTGAATACCGATTTAGTGTTATACCCAACTTCATTTAGTGCCTTTTTGATTTCGTTGGAGGAAACGCTTGGCTCGATACCTTTGATAACTACTGTTAACCCTTTGCTACTCTTTAGTTGGTAAGTGTAGTAGTTTTGCTTGTTCATGTCGAGGAAGTTAACAACCTTGCGATAATTATGAGCCAAACATTCTATCTAGCAGTATTTTTACACCCCAAAATATGAGATGAGAATGGAAAAGAGATTGACCAGTAGTGAGATACATATAATATACACTGATTCAATGTCAATTGCTGGTCCAAAACCAGCTGTCCGATAATTCAATATAACCAATTATAAAGAGTTGTCAGGACAAATATACGAGAAACGGAATTGACAATAGACACACCTACAACCAAATACCCATTTATGGAAATAAAAGTACGATGTCTCTTAAAGGTAAATTGCGGTTAGTCCACAAGTAATACACAAGAAGCTCAGGTTTTTGTGACCATCTAAAAAATAATATAGTAACAGATTACTACGATAGGTCTAATGTAGTGTACCACGTATAGCAATCAATCTATATGCCAATCAATAGTATTCTATCTGCACTTTTCTTGTGAAATGAGAAGCATAATTAAACCCTTGCCGCTAAAAAAAGTGCCTCGTTTGGACTTACTGACCGTAAAAATCCCAAAAAATTTACACCTAGAAAACAATCTCCATGCTGACAAATATTAACAATGGAAGCTAAGATATAATCCTACCTTGTGGAAGATAACTGAAATCATAATGATAGCTAAACCTGCAAAGTGACCCTAAGAAGTCTCATCGTATCACTAAATTTTGCTGCTGCCTATATTCGTATTAATGAACATTTTGGAAAAATGTTTCTAAAAAGCCTATTGCCAATATTTGAAGCTAAGAAACTATTATCAAACCATAATTTAGGTTCTAGAAGCAAGCACTCAATAATACAGCGAGTTCACCAACAGAATTGAAACGCTACTGGAGTAGAGAATTGTGTTCCTCAGTAATTCGGGATGTATCGCAATCCTTCGATATAGTGTGGCATAAAGTCTTGGTCTAGGCCAGCTACGATTTCCTTAAGCCGTATAAAATAAATCGCTATTTCCGAATGAAATAGTAAAACTGCTATTCTGATCTTACAAAAATATCAACTAGCATCCTGGGAGCCATACTCCTCCTCCTACTATCTACAAGCGATGGTACCGCTTCTACTAAGAGTGTCATTGCAGCACTCGCCGATGATGCCGCGTTCCTCTCCACTGCCACTGATACAAAAGGGTCCACAAAGGGGATCCAAGCAGCTGTAAACATATTGTATAACTAAACAACTCAATGGCGACCCAAACCCAATTGCACGAAATCAATTCTTTTGGAACAAACTTTCGTATCCAAATCGCATCGCATTAACATTGCTCAGGAGCTGTTAGAATGTGTCCATGATGTCCCAAATTTGCTGTAGAGAGTCATAACTGGTGACGAATCATGGGTTGAATCTATGGTTATAATGGAAGCTGCCGCATGAGCCAAGACCGAAGAAAGCACGCCAAATTCGGGCGAATGTGAAAGTTTTGCTGACAGTTTTCTTTGATTGCAGGGGCGTGGTGCATTGTGAATTCTTGCTGCAGGGTAGAACGGTCAATAAGGAATATTATCTTCAAGTAATGCGTCATTTGCGAGAAGCAATCCACCAGAAACGCCCGGATTTGTGGAAGAACAAAAATTGGCTTTTGCATCATGATAATGCCCCTGCTCACACATCATTACTTGTGCGCGAATTTTTGGCCAAAAACAACACTGTAATAATGCCGCAGCCACCGTATTCCCCATACCTGGCCCCCTGTGACTTTTTCTTGTTCCCGAAATTGAAAAGGCCCATGAAAGGACGACGCTACGCCACGATTGAGGAGATAAAGACGGCATCGAAGGAGGAGCTGAACAAGATCACAAAAAATTATCGTAAACGGTATTGAAATATCCCTTGCAAACACTGCAAAATATTTAGGTATGACATTAGATCCAAAACTTAAGTGGAAAGAGCATGTAACAAAGAGAAAGGACCAGTTGGAATGAAAGTTAAAAAAAAGCACACAATTAGTCTTATCGACATACAATAAAATTCTTATCTACAAGTTGATCCTTCGGCCTGTATGGATGAATGGCTTACAGCGGTTTCACCAGTATATGGGATATGATGACTTTACAAACATTCCAGAATAAAGCATTAAGAAACTATGTAAATGCGCCGCGGAATGTGCGCAACACGAATCTACACAGTGATTTAGTTATAGAGACAGTCAAAGAGATTGCAATTTTTTTGCTGAAGTTCGCGCAGTTAATATTAAACAACATTCAAACATAGAAGCTGTTAAACTTGCCAACTCGTCAGACATAGTATGACGACTAAAAAGGACGTAGCCGGCTGACCTTGTCAGGTTGACAAACCAAGTAGGAGCCTTTCTTAAGACTTTTCATATATACAGTCATATATAAAATAAAAATACTTGTTGAGTATATACCCGATGACCTTTTTATATTAGCATTTAGGGATAATGAAATATGTTGAATAAATAAACGACAAATATTTACATATGTACGAGTATATGTATTTATATCGGCTTTATTTTGGGCAGCAACAAATCAGAGAACGTTTGAGTACTTTGAGTAATAACAGAGTAATTATACTATTTTCCCACAGTATGTACAGTGGAATTCGCTTATAGTCCATTCCACATATAGGAGAATTTCAGATATAGTCCAAAAACAATGGTTCTGCCACCATCATATACTGAATTACCGGCAGTTTGTTATATAATCCATTTCACCTATAGACGAATTTCGCATATATGCCATATATTTGTCGAATTTAAAACAACAACTTAATATAAAATATTAAATATATAGTCCACTCTGAAAATTTTAGCTTTTAAAAACATATAAACTCGGATTCGTAATAAGTGTTACCCAATTTGACAATTAGATTTGATGCGAATCCTCTATGTTGTATTGCCCAATTTGACAATTAGATTTGATGGGAATCCTCCATGTGGCCACACTGTCAATATGTGAAAACAATTGGCAGTACATACTGTTTTTCTGTCGGGGAATTACCATTACCATATATTTGGACTTTCATTTATAGTCGCATTTCTTGATTATATATGAAATCATTTATTTACCAAAAAGTGGCATATAACAAAATTCGCTTTAGAGTAGAATTAGCGTTATTGTCCAAAAAAGTTGTGCAACTATATGTGTGGACTATAAGCGAATTTCACTGTATATTATGTATAAAATCAAAAAAGCTATTGGAAGCATGTAATATGCTTCGAGTTCTAAACCATGAAAAGTGAAGGCAGAAATCGAGTACGACTAATTATTGTTGAGTTCTGATCAGCCCGTAACACAAATTAGAATCACATAACAATGATTTGTTCGTCTCATTCACGATGTCTTTGAATGTGCAATTTTGCATTAATTGCTATTTGCCGTACACACATATTCATATATTTTCGATAAGTCTACTTTGTCCATTCGTGTTTTTGATCTTAATCCCATATATACTCGTATATATATATATATATATATATATATATATATATATATATATATATATATATATATATATATATACGAGTATATAATTTTGAGCAATCCATGGTATTTGTTTTTTATGTTGAATTTTTTATAACTTTGATTAGCCGTTAATAGTTGCGTTTAGAGGTATCTTTATTAAATTCCATCCTCACTCGCAGCCAACTCAATGGAAGCTAACTACTTGAAAGACATCCATCCAAACGCTCTGATTGCACTCACCTAATTGCATCTCACTGCAATCTCAATGCGCCAATTTCGTTGATTTCCGATTCAGCCAATTTCTCGCCATTTTCCCGCGCTGTCTGTCGCCGTGCACACTCATCCGCTAATGCAAACACAATTGCCAACAACAACGCGCCGCGCCTCGAGCAGGCAAAGTGGAAATGAGAATGAAAATCGAAATGGAAATGGAAATCGAAATGAAAATGAAAAGTGGAAAGTGGTGGTAAATAAAATGCAATATAGTTCAGTTCAATGTGAAATTGATTTTAAAAATTTCATAAACTGCGACTGCACTGTTACAAGTGGTGTGCAACTGAGCGGAAGAAGGGAAAGATTGTAAGTTATTTGTGTTCCGAGAGCAAAGCATAATTAAGCGTATAGTTGCAAGCTGCGGAAATTAACAAAAGACTGGCACACAAGGAGAAGATACATGAACAAGTAGCTTTGGACTCACATCAATCTTGGTTAGCAGAGATACTTCGAGGTAGTTCTTATGCACTTGTGATGACTACTAATTAAATTAAGCTGGCACACTAACTAACCCGAGTGGTGCATTAATTCATACTTTTCTATTTTAAAAGTCCGGGTCAACATGATTTTGTTGAAGTTCGTTGTGTAATAACAGAAATTTTATAGTTGGCTCATACTAACTTCCTAAAGGAACTTCACACACTAGAATAATTTGCATTGATTTTGTTACAGCTTGTGATACTGTCTATTACTGATTCTGAAGAAGCTGAATCTGAAGAAGTGCAGGGCGATATTCTTTTTTTGAAAAGGTTTGGTATGTATTAGCTATTCAATTATGTACGATTCCACTGAATAGTTTGCCTTTTTAATCATTCGTGTTTCTGATTTTAGTCTCATCTGCAAACTCGATGGATATGACATACAGCACGCCTGTTCACATACCCAATTGTGTTATCCACACTTAGTAATTAGTGTATATTAATTTAATAAAAGCACCAATGGAAGATTTTTTGTTTTAGAAAGTTGACAATTTACTCGTATACTTTTAGTTGACAGCCCTATTCAAAAATATTATTCAATGAATTAATTTAATAAAAGCACCAATGGAAGGTTTTTTGTTTGAGAAAGTTTGTTTTGATACCATATCGTAAACATTTATATAAAAAAAACTTTACTTGTATTAGAAAAGGCTGTCCAGCAACCACACTTCGATCTATATCTCAGACCCTACTTGAAACTCAGAACAAAATAGAACACATGAGTTCTTTCTCTGTTGCAAAACTATATAAGGCTAGATCAAACAAGTCCACATTCCGAATTAGTTAAGTTTCAGTTGGTAATAAGTGGACTACAAGCATATCCACTTTTCATATCTCAAATAAGTTTAGTATAAAAACCAAAACAGTTCTTTGAATGAAAATCAGGCGCGCCAACATGCTCACACTTCTTAAGAACCATGTATGCATGGAACTCTACTTAATACATATTACGCTTTAGAGAGCATTTAACGAATTTTTAAACCTTGTTTTCTCGATACTAAAATAACATCTGTAATTATATATGATCCACGTATAACAACTACATTTCTAATTCAGTTTCATTGTTTTTAAATTTTGAATTTGGTTTCATCCTTGGCATAAATATAGTTGCTCAGCGAGTTATAATGCCACAAGGAGTAATACGATGTTAACTTCATTTTCATCTACTAATTATTGCTTTTGAGACAATCGAAGTGATCCTTTGGACTAGCATCATTATTATTTTTTCTGTTTCAAAACACAACTGGACACTAATTGAATATACGCACACGTACGGATTGCTGTAACGTACGCTTTATATAAAACACTTATTTCGATTTTCACCATAGCACTTTAATTCGATTTTCACCATATTATCCAATTTACTGAACGCAGCATAAGAATAAGAAAATGGTAAACAGGAGACAGTGACATTCGTGTTGCCAACTCATATTAACACAACTACTATGTCAATACTCAGTCTCAATGCGAATATCCTCTACAAACTATTTACAAAAATATAATTCCAATTCACAAAATTCATTTTAGACCCATAATTTCAGTTAGTTTACAATGTTTCTTCTTTAGATAGGTTTTTCGTCACGCTATCCTCCACCTTTTGATTAGTTGAGACATACTTAAATTCAACATGTTTGTTTTTAGCAACTTCACGTACATAATGATATTTTAAATCTATGTATTTGGTTCTTGAATGATATACATGATTTTTAACAAGAGATTGCGAACTTAAATTACCGCCTTTTATTGTTAGAGGCATGTCTCCTTCAAGGAATCCAAGCTCTGTTAATAATTGCTTTAAACAAACAGCTTCTTTAGCACTTGTACACAATGCCACGTACTCTGCTTCTGTTGTATTCAACGATATAGTGCTCTGTTTCTTCGATTCCCATGCCACGGATCCTCCACTCATCATGAAAACATAGCCAGAATATGACTTTCTAACTTTCTTATCACCAGTCCAATCTGAACCCACGTAACCATATATTCGCTCACTGCTGGGGCGATACCATAGTTTTAACTGCCAAGTTTCCGATAAATACTTCATAAAGTTTTTGACGCCAGTCTGATGCTGGGTTGGATTTGAATTACCCTGTGCCAATTTGCTGACAGAGTGCAGTATGTCGGGTCTTGTGCAGATCGCTAAATACATTAGTCCTCCAATCATTGACCGACAAGACGTCTTGTCAACTCTTTCAGTGTGCTCGTCATCACATCTGATATGAAACCCAGGATCCAAAGGAGTTGGGTCTGGTCGACAAGTCTTCATGTCGTACCTCTCAAATACCCTCAAATCCTGACTGACCGCTATTGAGCCGGTTTCTCCGCACTGCTCAACTTCCCAACCAAGGAAGTAGGAAAGAGGCCCTTTATATACCAACTTGAATTCGCCTGTCACCTTTGCCTTAATGAGTTCAATGTCTTCTTTGACCGCGCTACCTATAATTAATTCATCAACGTACACGGCTATTAGAATTAACTTGCCTTTTAACATCATTTTATATACACATGACTCCGTCTGCCACTGATGAAACCCGATGTTCTTTAGCACACCATCCAGTTTTGAGTTCCATTCACGCCCCGATTGCTTTCACCCATATATTGCCTTGTTTAATCGGAGCACACGATGCGGATGTTTTTCGCTGATGAAGCATTGTGGTTGCTGCATATAACATTCGTCAGACAGGTAACTGTTGAGGTACGCCTTAGTGATGTCAAGATGATGTAGATGCATTTTATGTGGTACAGTCGAAGCTAATATTGTTCGTATGGTGGCATTTCTTATTACTGTTGAAAATGTCTCCATATAATTTAATCAGAACTGTTGGCAGCATCCTTTGGCGACTACCCGCACATTAAATCGCTGAATTTCGCCGTTTTGGTCCGTTTTGATGCTGAATACCCATTTACAGCCAATTGCCTTTTGGTTCAGTGGTAGATCGACTAACGACCATGTGTTATTTTCAATCAGTGCAGCTTATTCTTTTTGCATTGCAGATAATCATTTATCAGAATAAGCACTATCCTTTAAATCACTTACTGAGTGTGGAACCTTGACATTGTCACTGTTGTTCGCCAAATTAGCACAGTTATATTCCTTACGTGGACGCCCTGGCTTACCAGTTCTGATTAATTTTGGTATTCCAGCTCCAATTCGGTTTAGTTCCTCGTAATTGCTGCTAGGCTCATTTACAGTATCGGCTGCTCCACCATCAGGTTCACCTGTTATTACTGTATCATCATTATTGGCTGCATTGTTGTTCAAATCTTTCAAAAACTCCGATAGTTGATTAACTTCTGAAGCCATAAGCGTAACTGCATCAAACTTTACATCTCGATTGGTCACTACCTTTTGTGAATGTAAATCGTACAGTCAGTAAGTTTTCGACTACTGTGAGTAACCGACCATAATCCATTCTCTCCCTTTTGGGCAGAAGTTCCAATTTTGGGTTTTGTCTAATGCGATAGCTAAACATCCGAACACTTTCAAATGCTTTATGCTCGGTTTGATTCCCTACCAGATTTCGTTTGGAGTTGGATTTCCCAATACTTTCGATGACATGCGAATCCGCAAGTATACTGCGGTTGCCCCTGCTTCAGCCATAAATTTTTCTCCTAGCACTAACATCGATCTGGCCATTTCGACCAGAGTACGGTTCGCTCGCTCTTCCACTCCATTCTGTTGGGGTGTATGTGGACCCGTCAGTTGACGTGCTATTCCGTTTAGCTTCAAAAATTGGATATATACAGATATGATCAGAATCACTTTCTAAGCAATTTTTATTCTGTCCGTCCGTCTATCCGTCTGTCCGTCTATCCGTCGCTCCGTCCGCCCGTCTGTGGAAACTCTTTTCTACACCGTTAGAGCTGTCTTAATTAAATTTCTCAAAAGTATTGTTTGGACAAAGATACAGAACCAGATTGCTATATGGGCCGATTTGGACAAAGACCATGTCTACCTCCCATATAAGGAACTTTTTTCACCTTTTTTAAAATGACTATAACTTCGGTCCAATTGATGGAATAGTGACCCTATTTTGGCAGTTATGGAGATGTGGGTCCTACTAAACACTATGCAAAAAGTAGACGGTATATATTAATTACCATGGCCACTATTAACAATTATTAATAACTTAAGATCTGGTGGAGATTTACGGACGAAATCTTACGGGATGGAACATGTGGACATTATAAAGCTATCTGCAACAAATGAGGCTGATCAGAGAAAATACACACCCACTTTTGATATAAGGAACTTTCGGGTGTAAATTTAAACTTAGCCTACCTATCCTGCTATTGATGCCATCGGAATAAAAATTGGCAGAAATATACATGGGGTCGATAATAGTGTGTGTGCAGAATATGGTGATCATAATATTACTGCCACGCCCACAATTAACCAAATAAGAAATTGATAAACAGGATATCGGTAATTTCGTGTTGCCAACTCTTATTAATACTACTACTATTTCAACACTACTAATTCGACTTGAATGAATCAATTGTACCGTTTTTGTACTATATTATCTATCTAAACTAATGAACGTGCTTTTTACGATCGGTCTTCCACATAAAGGCACAAATTCCTGAAATACAACCCGTGAAGTAACCCTTTCTTCTTTTAATTGGAAATATACCATTATTGTTGTGTAACAAAAGTTATGCTAATACAAATTCTTCCTGGCGGTTTTTAATGTATAGTGGTGAAGTAACCACAAAAGCAAGTTTAACCACAATGTGTAAACGCCCCACAATAATACCAAAACAATTCTGACTCTATAAAAGGATTCTGTTGCTATTGTGATAATTATGACAATGGCTTCTTTATTTAAACATAAACAAATTTCGCTAAAAACAACAGAAAACTAAATGTTTTATTTAAATAAGCTTTATGCTAGAAAAAACCATCAACTTCCATTTAACAATTTGTCTTTAACCAGATGAGTTTAATCTCACCCAAAGTAGGCCTATGAAATCAGTTTCAAATTTGTTCATACTCTCCGTGTTACAACTCAATGAGCAGAAGTAATGTTTCAGCCCATTGCAACAAGAGTCAATAAAACGGAAACTGAAATCAGTTTATCTGCCTACTATTTTTGGAGCACTTCAGGGGAAGTTTGTCAGTAGTTTTTGTGTTTCTGCATCCTTTTGACGGAAAAAAACATAAAAATAATATGACCGCAAGCACTTGCATCCATTTGCAGTACTAAAAACCACGAAAACAACAGCATGCGCTGCACAACATTTCGCCCCAGTACAACTAAATAACTTGATATCCACGTTTTCCGAACTTTTTTATGTTTGCTCAGTTTAGTTCATTAATCAAAGCAGTTGGGGGGTTTCTGATTTCATTGCAGTGCAATGAAGAACGGCCACTGATTCTAACCGGCACATTTTTATAGCTTACAATTCTGGAACGGTACTCCAAGCAACCGTTGTGAATAGTACTGTTTTTAGTGATTGTGCTTCAGATCAAATAACACAGCGTGAGAAAATTTTCATCATAGTGCTTCACAACCTTTATCTGAAGAATTAGCTTTCGTAACAAATGTACAATGAATCCACAGACATCACAGGAGTATCTTGGACAGAAGACAGAAATGCAGAGCAACCGAGCAATCTAAGTTCTCTCCTGCAAATCTATGAGAGTGCAGCTATTTTAAATATATCCTGTTCTATATTTCTATCGCCCAAAAATTTTTCTTTATTATTGAAAAGCAAAAGATTGCATTATACGATTAAAATCAATTTGTTGAAAATCAATAATCGATCTTCTCATGAATTTTAAACACATCAAACAGAACCGAAACATTTGCAAAAAAAAGAAAAATTGTGTAAAAATATTCAAGTTAATTTTCGGTTAAACTTCTGATTATAAGTACAAATTACTTGAATAAACAGTGGTCGACAACTGTGTTATAAAACCACACATTTATACTGTTGAAGCACATGAACTATAAATATTTTACAAATTCTTCTTTTGGAATGAGGCGATATGAGAATATCTGGCGCTCCGGCATATCTCTTCGAACTTATTTATGCTCCTGTACCAGATTAGTGATTTCACTTTATGTACTTCATACTTGTTAATACTTAATACTATTGACTATTATAAGATGGGCGCGGCTTATCACCAATTTATGGGTTACATCATCCTCTCAGAAGTAGCTTTAATAAGACAAGAGGTGGGTATTTTTATAATACATAATAAAGCTGCTAACCTCCGACTATATAATGTTGGTAATAGTCCTGCATTCATTACCTGTAATAGGTGTAAATACCTGTAATAGGTGTAAATTAAGTAAACTCTAACATCCGACAGAATGTCGAAGTTGACCAATAATTGGAAAGTATGCGTTTTCAGATCGTAAATATCTACAGTTAACTTTTGAGGATCAATATACGTGCGTATAGCATTCAGATACTAAAGGAAAATACACTGACGAAGCAAATCACGTTCTCTTATATTATCAAATGGTTCACCAATATTCCATCACCTAGAGATAATCAAAGTTCCATTACAGTAGAATATTATTCAACTGAGCAAAGAGATGGAGAAACCCATTTGACTGGAGTGTATATGTATTAAAGTGTAGCCTTCTGTATAAAAAAAGAGAAGGATATCACAAAGAGTGCCTTGAAGACCATTCTCCGAGAATGTGGCAAAGCTCACTGAGTTTTTGTGGAATTATGACAATTCTGTCTTATTCTAAGATTACATAAAAAGGTGGTGGGCTCTGTACTGTATCTTCTGAAGAGATTTTTATTGTTTTACTGAAAATAACTCAAATAGGGATCTATTGGTTGAATATAGCAGAAGTTGTATTATCATTACGGCCACTATGTTCATATTTTTATATACTATTGGAGTCCATCACACTAAGAAATATAAATAAGGCACGTGAGCCTGACTATGTCTTTACAGCCCAAATCCAACAACCGAATGTGGATATATATTGGATGCAGTGCCCCCCACCATATCCCGTCAGATAATATAAGTAATATTTATTCCGGAGAAGCCCATACAAAATCTTTGGATTAGCGAATTATACAAATGTATTATAAAGTCTAACGTGGTATACGAAGTTTGTTCAAAAAGTATCGCGAATTTTGAATTTTCGCGGGCTACGGATGTTCGATTTTCGATCTTTTTGTGGCGTTATGTTGGTACTCATGACCCTCACTTATGTCGACAATCTCGGCCATTTGGAATATTTAGTCAGTTTTTGACAGCTATTGTGCGTGAACGTGTTTTAGCTTGTCTTCGATTTTTGTCTATACCGAAAAATGGATCAAAGAATTAGTATCAAATTTTGTGTGAAAAACAACATAAAGTGAGCGGAAGTATTCCGAATGTTGACTGTTGCATACGGCGAAGCTATTTTGGACAAAAGCAACGTTTATCGGTGGTACAAAATGTTTTCAGAGGCCCGAGAAGATGATGAGAACACGGCAACAACAGACGAAAACATTGATGAAGTAAAGAAACTGGTATTGGCCAATCGTCGAATCACTGTCAGAGAAGCTGCTGAGGACCTCAATATATCGATTGCCACGTGTCATTCGATTATCACCAAAAGTTTGGGCATGAGGCGGGTTGCCGCAAAATTCGTACCAACATTACTCAATTTCGACCAAAAACAGCATCGCATTAACATTGCTCAGGAGCTGTTGGAATCTGTCCGTGAAGACCCAAATTTACTGCAGAGAGTCATAACTGGTGACGAATCAAGGGTCTATGGTTATGACGTAGAAACCAAAGCTCAATCATCCCAATGGAAGCTGCCGCATGAGCCAAGACCGAAACAAGCACGCCAAGTTCGGTCGAGTGTGAGGGTTTTGCTGACAGTTTTCTTTGATTGCAGGGGCGTGGTGCATTATGAATTCTTGCCGTAGGGTAGAACGGTCAATAAGGAATATTATCTTCAAGTAATGCGCAATCGTAGGTGGTCGTAGGTAACAGACTTCGAGAAGGAAGCTTCGCATTGCTCCGCATTTGCCAGCAGATTGAAAGGAAAAGGTATGTTATAACCCCGGAGGACCGTAGGAAAATAGACCTTCAGGGTGCAGTGTTTAAGTCACAATGCATCGTTCCAAAAAAGAAGCATTAGGGGATTGCCCTCAATAAGGAATATTATCTTCAAGTAATGCGCAATCGTAGGTGGTCGTAGGTAACAGACTTCGAGAAGGAAGCTTCGCATTGCTCCGCATTTGCCAGCAGATTGAAAGGAAAAGGTATGTTATAACCCCCGGAGGACCGTAGGAAAATAGACCTTCAGGGTGCAGTGTTTAAGTCACAATGCATCGTTCCAAAAAGAAGCATTAGGGGATTGCCCTCGAGGATAATAAAAATTTATTCCTGTTGTCACACACTCCACATAAAACATATTATCGGTCTACCTACGTAACCATATAAATTGGTGTTATGATGATGATAAGCAAAGATCATCATGCTTCTCTTCATAATATGCTTGTCTGATGTATTTGTTTGCAAACACCCATTACAATGAGGTTTCTTACATTAACCAGTATTCAAGAAATCTTTATAAACTGTTTTTGGGTTTAAATTTGTTACCAGTTCATACGCAATCACTTTCTCGTACATATTCGTGACACAAACTTTCCTCATTTCGCTCTTCTTTCTTCTCTAGGTCACAAATGTATGCATTCAGTCTACACGCTGCTTAACATCGTCCCAAAGAGGAAACAAAGTTTCTATTGAACACCACATTGAACTCAGAACCACAGACACACTCAAACATGTATCCAGGCTCCATTTTTTTGTGCGTCTGTGACGTAATATTTCTCTTCTTTCACCACATTTAAGCCACAGACTTAACAAAAATATTTACGACTACATTCGTGCGTAAAGAAAGTACCGGAAAAAGTACTTATTTTAGTACTTCGCTACTTATTTATATAAAGGCAGGAAAACTTGGCGTTTATGTTCGGAACACTGCATTTATTCTTGAAAGGGTACATACACAAAACACGCGTACACGGTGTGGGTGTGCTAAACTTGAATTTTATGCGTCTTGGTCCAGTTTTCGTCGAAGTCATAAAATACGCAATGAAATGGTGGCGCAAACGAACTTGCCCAATGGCGAAAGTTAGCGACCAATAAAAGCGTACAAACACCAAACTAGGAATGGGTTATTTTCTGCAGTTGATAAGTGCGAGTATATGTAAAACCAATTGTGTGCGTAGGCGACCCTGTATATGTGGGAGTACGTGTGTGCCAAAGTGATAAGTCTTGTTAACGCATTTCTATGTTACTTTATATATATTTTTTTGTTCTTGTGTGTTTCGTTTATTGCCTTTGTAGCAATTTTTATGTGCAGTAAAATTTGATTTTACGACATTTGAAGTAGCTGCAGCTAATTTCCAGCAGGACCCCGTACATACACAAAACTTAAGGACTTGTTTCAAATTTCCAACGGAAAATATATTTCAAGTTCACAAGGAAGAGGCTGCATCAATGTGGTTAGTAATGCCCTAAACTCAATTCTTTAAACAAAACATTCTTAGGCTCAAAATAAAGTCTTATTGAAATTAAATACTTGAGATTGAAAATGATTTTGAGTAAGCAATTTTACCATTCTGACTTTGTGAAAGTGAAAATAAAGGAAATATGTAATGAAAATATATAAAAAATTGTCGGATTCCTTCGAAAGAACCTGCTAGCCAGCAACGGCACCGTAACTTTCCCTAAAAATTGTCAAATGTTGCCTAAAACTTTCATTTTCAAGTATCTAAATACTTTATCGTTATTTCATATTTTCATTTTTATAGAGATAAGAGGTTTTTTCTCATGAAGAATATGTGGAGGGAAAGGATACGTTAGGAAATATCCTAATCCATAGAATTTGTATATTCTAAGCTGCTGAGGCGATAGTCTGCTAGGATATAAACAGAAATACTCTTAAAATATGTTTCTTTTGCAGGCCTGATAAGGAGACGGTGTTGGAAAAGCCGCCCTGAGGTTTGTCTAATGTTACTTTACTTTAGTAAACTAGGAAGATGAAAGTTCTAAGGGATAGTTTGGGAAGAATTTTCATTTTGCTAGAATTATAGTTTTAATTAACTGACACTCAGTTCGCTTCGAATAAGGCGACGTGTAATGCAAACTGCTGACCACAATGGGACTGGACCAACGAAAGGTATTCCCTGCATATCTTCAATGTTTGAACAGCACTTTCATTACTTGAATGATGAATAACCAAATTGGTATATAATAGTCTCTGAAAATCATCTAAGACACAGGACTGATTTAGATTTATAGTGTAAGAATTTAGAGTTATAAGGGCAGCTCAGAAATGTCAAGAATAATGAGGATGCTTCTGTCTTGAATATATTTAATCGGAATTATTCAGGGGTAGAGATTCTTTGAAGAACTTTTTGCTTGGAAGATAGTAATCAGAATTCCAAATACCTCAATCAATTTTGAGCCATAAGCAAATAAGATGAGTATATTGTGTCCCAGTGTAGAAAATATTGGAATAAACCAGAATAAGTCGAAACCGGAATAAGTCGAAATCGGCAATTTGTTAGGATGACGCCAGAATTCGCTAGCGAATTTGAATTTTATTTATGAATAAAAGATTTTCAGGTGTTCTCTTGTCTCCGTTTCGTTACTAGAAGTCACGGTTCCATAATAAGGATTAGGACACCTGTAGCTTTTGTGTGCTTAGGGATGCAACCTCAATGTTAACCTAGCTTCAGTAGATTTTGGGCAACAAATTTTTCCTGAATACATCATTGTTACTCGTCTGTAGAGCCATATAGCTCCACAAATTATTCTACAAGTCTGAAAGCGAGAAATGCTCTATAAATAATGTGATTTAATTATGGGTACCAATAAAATTTTTTCTCTGAGATAATCCAAAAATATTAGACTTCATAGGGGAAGCCGATGGTTCCATCTTAAATTGTAGTTCGAAGAAGTCCCTCACTTCTTTCTTTTACTAATATGTTATACTATGGTTTTCTCAACCTTTAACGTGCAATCTTCTTTTACAGAACAGTTTTGGTCCTCTGTAAATTTGGACTCCAAATGATCAGGTATACTGACGGTTATTTTCTTGACTTGGATGATGATAGTGCCATCAAAATTATTTCAAGTTTTCAGTATTTAAGTTTCTCAGTTGCAATTGAACACAAGAGGTGCAAAATGACACCAACTCTGGTGACTAAAGCAATTCTTACAATATTATACAGAGAGTAAAGATTTATCCATTTAAGCATTCACCATTTATTGAGTGTAATTTTGTGCAGATTAAAGGATACAAGAAGCCTAGGTATGCGACTAGACTAGAAAAAATGGTTTTTCGATTCATATTAAAATATCAGTAATTGCATCTTGAGCAGATTTGTTTGAGTGTTATTCAAGCTGGTATCCAGATAATTACGTTTTTAGTGGTGGATGTTTAAAATCTGTACTTTTATTCCTGTTTCCTAAATAGAAAATAATTTGTTTCCATGCTAATTCCAAAAAACTGGTTTTTATACTAACAGAAAATAGAAATCAAGCATGTTGGTATCACTTTCGTTATGCTCTTTTTTTCCGAAGGGAGGGGGAAGTCTTCAAAAAGACACGAAGGGGTACGCACCACCCAAGAGTGTGAGATTTTTACTCACTAAAACCACCTCCCAAACCAAACAGTTACGCTAAGTGTCAAAGGCCTGATGGCGATTTAGGAAGGGTATTCAACAGATATAGAAAGATACACAAAGAGAACTATTCGCGGTTTGAAAGAAAAAGTGTTATTTTCGATTTTAGCATATGTTTGGATTCATTCAAACAAATCACCTCCGAAACTAAATTGAAAGCATAACACACTCAACGAAACGGCGCAAAATCTCAATAGTTCCGATTACAAGGATGGAGATACAAGGGATACAAGTTATATGGAATAGTTTTATAGAATTATCGATAATGCACTCCGTTAAAGAGAAAACACTTTTCCAGTATAAAGCATATCCACAAGTAACACACGGATAGATTTCATCAAATGATTGACCATTAACATGGTTAACACTGTGAGAAGAACCCTTCTGTTAATACTGCAACGATATAGAGAAAAAAGATGAATGTCGCTAAGCTTCAGTACAAATAGCTAAATTTCATACATTCCTATATTCCCCGTACTTCTCTTGAAGTTAGTAACGGACTCATTTAGTTTGTAGAGATCTACCCGTCAACCGGCTAGCAGGTATGAAACAAAGGATACGTGTGCATTCCGATAGAGTCCAATTGGTGATGGATGCCTTCGGATATTATTACCATTTCTTCAATGCTTCATTTGTGAAGATATTTATGAAAGCATGATGCGAACTTTTTATAAACCTCGAAATTTAAATAATTTAAAATATTTGTGTGTGTTTCGCTGGAATTATTAAGAAACTGTTGAACAGGAAGATACAAAAAAGCGATGCTGGTAAATTTTTTGCGGACGCAGATTGCAACAGAGATGCTAAGGGAAACTGCCCAAGGACATACAGCAGGATATGAATACCTTCTGCCAGCAACCTGGCAACCGGTAATGAGCAAAAGATGTAAGAGCAAAATAGTTCATTGCGTTATTTTATGCAAAAACTTTTTGAGAAAGAGCTTTTAAAAACTGATTTGCATTACAATGACCAACGAAATTTGCAAAGTAGCCGACAAGAGAAGAGATATCAAACACTCTGCTGCAAATTAGTGTGTGGTGGTGGCACCACAAATAACTTAACGACATTTAAATGCTCAACGCTGCGAATATTTGAACTGAATTTTCTATAAATTGTCTATTTATTTTTTAAATGAAGTTATGTGAACGCTTTGAGAAAGTTTGTCCCTAATACAGGCTAAAATTTAAATTTGTATTGTGTAGAAATAGGGTAAGGTGCCACAAGGTCGAACATACCCAGTCTAAAATATGATTAAAATATTGACCAAATGTTCTGCAATGCAAATGCAATGTTTCGTTTCCAAGCACTTTTAATAAATTAAGCCTTGTCGCTAGTTTAAGAAATTGACAAAATATTTCTAAATTTACTGAAAAATAATAATCATCGCTCCTATGAGTCTGAGAGAATAGTCGACTTTTTATCACTCTTCCCTATTGCATGGAAGCACTACCACTACACTACGTTCTTTATTTTTATTCAGAAGAAGTTTAATGCATACAGTAGCGGAAATATTCAAATAAGCAGACTGTGGTTCGGTATAATAAGCAGAAATGGTCTCGTAGGGTATTTGTAAGCCTTGGCAAACAATTTTCTAACCTGCAAACTAACTAATGACTTTCATTAATTTATTTATTATATGTAAGTCAGTACACGTCGTGGATTAAGAACTATAGTACAGATGGTCTACACTACAAAAATGAAAGAGAATGTATTCCTTACCACATAGCTAGCAGAAGCCCAATGAAAATAAATCCCCATTTAATTGATAATTTAGAAAATAATGTCGAAAGAGCCCATCGATTCCAAGGTTTGCAGGCAACTTGCTTGGGGAGCTTACCCCAACACCAGCAAAATTTCACCAATTGCTAGTTAGCAGTGTCGTACACCGAAAAGGTTTTTTGTTATTATCATATCTTACACCATAGTTAATTATGACTTCCAGGGTTTGGGGAATTAGTAGATAGATAGTGGGGTAGACTGGAGAGCCGCAGAAACAGGAGGTATCAAAGCACTCTGGCATTGATGCTAATTGTACCATGCCTATGTCTGGGGAACGAGTACTAGTAACTGAACCTTTCGACACGAAGAAAAAATATTCTTTACAAAGAAGCAGTTTTGAGACCAAGCCCGGGACTAGTGATGGAAAAAAAATTCAATAATCGATTAATGAATCATATGATTAATTGAAACCGAACGATTATTAATTGCAATTCCAAGGAAACAGAAACTAATCGAGTAATCGAATAATTTTTTAAATATTTTAACTAAACCGTGTAATTTTGTAATATGTTAATATGTGAATTTGTAATGCAAATGCCTTGTTATAACAATAACAATCAATTAATAAATGAAAGTAGATATCAATGGAAAAAATATACATTTTTATTTTATTTGTTCATTACAGAGTTCAGGAACAATAGTTTTGACAGGCGCGAGGTCGGCAACCTGTTAGCTATGTGGTCAGCTGAGTGGGCTTGTGTTAATTTAAACACGCCAATTGTGGCATTGATTTGCTTGTTTTCGAATAAGCTACGTAGAGTTATACCAAGCATGCTATTCATATTGATGTCCGTCCATATGTCCGTAGTCATACATACGAGTATGTGTTTGACAGTTGGCACACCATTCCTTTAAAGTTCTTCAACTCCTCCGCATACATTTATTCCATTTGATTTTTTATAGTTTTCCTTGTTGGAACTTTGTAGAGGGAATGATGCTCCTTCAATTTCAAAAACCCCTTTCCTAAATTAATATTTTATATTCCTGACACTGTAATAACAGGCATATTTTACAATATATTATTACTTTCTACATGTGAAAATGGCAAATTATGCATCACAATCATTTCCACAATTGATTTGGTTAATTTGTGGTGCTTGCAGCCACCTGATACGTAACTGTTTGAGTTTGAAAAAGCCGCTTGAATATTGGTATGATTGCTCTGCATTGATTTCGCTATTTGGCTTGTGCTGACCACTTATTTGTTTTCCTCATCACCCTCAGAATCTTCATTGTATACTATTGGTGCCTAATATTGTTCAAGTAAAATTTTAAATGAATTTAATTGCAATTGAAACTGAAACACTTACTTTGAGGAATTCGGCATATTTTGGGTGTTTGAGCTGAAGCAACACAACCGGCATTGCACTTCCTTGTCATTAATTTTGGAATAAACTTTCCAAACTTTACTTTGAGTTGGATCCATAGTTGGTAAATTGTTCGAAAAAGTGTCTGTGCCAAGCATTTATTTTGCGCGAAAAAAATGTAGTGATAATTTTTCTTTCGATTATTCTAGCAACTAATCGATCACCGTTTCGATTCATCGAAATTCCATTTTTCCATACAATTAAATCGTGAATTGAAAAAAGAAATCGATTATTGTGTATCAAATGATTAATTGTCCCATCACAAACCAGGACATGATTTGAACCTGCGACCCCCTAAGTATGAGTCTAGCATACTTACCACCAAACCACAGATGGCGGCTATACTGAGAATAATTATATACCAGGAGACAGAAAAATCGTCTTATCAAACATGTGGATGAGGTTGTAAAGTACAATAATTGCAATTTTTAATTTATTTATATTATAGTCAAGGTGAGAAGGTGGCACTCTACTGTTGAAATTTCTTCATTCTTGTTGCAAGATTATCCTAATTGCACTTTGAAAAATTCCATAATAGAAAGTTGAATTTTCCCCCCATTTCACATTTTTAGCATAATAAATTGAAACTCTTCAAACTAACAAATTAATTATCTGTGCGACTTTTAAAAGGGAGGAAAGGAAACTGGAAAAGCACCCCGCACTTGTCACGCAAACACATGTTAAAAACAATTGTATTAGTAAAACTGAATATACAGTTGAAGCCGCTGCTTCCGCGCTGTATGGATATTGCTGTTGAAGATACTGTTAACATGGAACTATGCCTGATTCAGGAAACGAAATAACAGAGGTAATTAAGTCGTTGACAATTCTGTGATGTTAGGCAGTCCATCTGCCACCCTTAGATCTCGTCTGCAAATATTTAGCGGCATGCTCCGCCATTCGGCCCAAGGCGAGCTCATAATGGAAAGCTGTTCCGAGTGAACATGCGACCATTTTATAATCCTATACGGACATACCCAGTGATATTGATTACCTTCCTTCTTCCCTCTGTTTTGGGTTAGGATTCCTTCCAGAGAGGAATGGTTCGAGGGGGACCCATCAGCAGATACTCCCATCAAGATATACACAGACGGATCAAAAATGAATACCGGTTTAGGATCAGGGGTTTATTGCGAAATGCCCTCAATCAATGAATCCATCAAACTAATGGATCACTGCAGTGTTTTTCAAGCGAAAATAACCGCTATTCATGAAGCCTTGAATTGGCTGAGGATAAACGAGGTAACTGGTAAGAATATCTGCATTTTATCAGACAGCCAAGCTGCACTAAGGACTTTGAATGCATTCCAAATAACATCAAGTAGTGTCTTAGACAGTCGCCGATCTCTTAATGAGATGGTTAAACATTTCCACATCCATTTGTGCTGGGTGCCTGGACATATGGATGTACCAGAGAACTGCAAGGCTGATCAACTTGCGAGAGATGGCACTTGTATGCCAAATATCAGTAGGCATATGGGTGCCCCTTCGCAACTTGTAAGCTTCTCATAAGGGAGACACTAATTAATCATACCAATCAAAAGTGGAAAAGTCTGTGCCAATCGCCTCGGAAACATGGCCGAGGCTAAATCTGCGTCTATCCAAGAATATCATTAAGCTCAATAGACTACAAATTAGTACTTGCATAGGAGCCGTCACGGGACATTATATAATAGGAAATCATGCAAGAAGAATGGGAGTTAATACACATGATTTCTGCCGCAGCTGCAGGAACGAGGAACTGGAAACGATCCAGCATCTCTTCTGTACATGTCCAGCTTTTGCTGGAAATAGGGAGAGTTCACTAGGATCCCACTTCTTAACAAGTATAGATGGTCTATGCCAGTCAGGTGTTAACAATGTTCTTCGCTTTGTAAAAGGCTCAGGTTGGTTCAATCTGGAGGGGGAAGCGTAGCCATGCCTCGCAGCCGCGGTTCACAACGGACCCAACTGGTGGTCTAAGTAGCATCACTGATTTATTGGTGATGCGTCTGCCCAACCTACCTAGGCAGTCCATAAATACTTCATTTGGATATTTTATTCCAACTAGTAAATATAACTAGCCCTGCAGAAATAGTAGTTCAGAAAAGTTTCCATACCTATCTTCGATGATATTCGAATATGTTCCAACTGATTGTGTCGGAATTTGAACTAAAGTTTAACCGAACTGGGAGAAAGCTGGCAAATATCCATTAGCAAGCATCTTATGGAATTCAACAAAATTCAATTTCATGAGGAAGAGCTCTCATATTTCTATTCAAACTTATTCGACGGACATTTGAAAAATCAAGACACGATAAAGTCCAATATCCTATCTGAGTTACACTTGTCGCATGAGGTACAGCTGGTAATGTTCTCTCTATTTTCATTTTCAGAAATATTTCTAAATATAATTAAGTTTGTAGATTTTCTATTAATGAACTTTGAGCGGTACTAACAAAAATACTTGAAACTGCATTTTCTAATAATGGAATTGGTACCTTGCCATGTCCGTCCGCCAATTAAAAGGGTAGACGCTATACCATTGTAAGCACAAACTTGGAAGATTTAAAGACTTCAATTTATGAATGATGATAATTTCTCATAACCGGCATGAGCTGCTAAGCAGAAGACATTGTGCTATCATGATGCAAAACTTCGCGTATACTGTTATTAATAACACTGCGTTGATCATCATTAGCTTGTTCATACGTTTCATTGAAGATACTCTCATGTAAGGGATTGCTAATGTCATTATCAGAATCAGAATTTCGATTGACTGATTGTAATGGAATGAGGATTTCGAGGTCTTGACATGATATATTGTGAAAGAATATCTTCTACTTCTAAGAGAACTAGACTATATGAAATGTTTTCACAAAATTCCCGCAAGAAATCTTCACTCATGAAAAATTTGAATTCATCCCACAAAACTAAAGCATTGACAGGAACCTTAAATGAATCAAATTCTACTTCTGACTTTCTAGCTCCAGTTTCCAATTAAAATTGAAGGTTAGAGCCTGATTCATAATGTTGGATATTGTTCTGTCAGACTTGCCACTAATAATGACAGCAAGATCGTCAGCATATCCACTTCCCTCGAAGCCTAACCCTTGTAGTTTGACTAAGAGATCGTCAATAACTAAAGACTATGGATGGCATGATAATACACCACCTTGGGGCACCCTTTCATTGCCTTGACTGATACGGCCACGTCTCCCAGAGATGAGCTAATTTCTCTGCTTTTTAATATCATTTTAACCCACCCAACATTTGGTTTATCGATATTTTTGCAGAGCATAGCCCTCTATATAGAGTGATATTATCATAGTCACCTTCGACATCTAAGAAAGCATATAAAGAAATTTACTCGGAATATTGAGCTTTCACTATCTTTGCTACAAGATAATGAAATGCTCCCTCTGTGGAGTTCCCCTTATTATACACAAACTGAGATTGATGCAGAGGTAATGTTCTGCGAAGCGTTTCTTTAATATGCAGATCCACCAATCTTTTCATAGCTTTTAGATGAAACGACGTGAGACTGATGGGTCTGTAAAATTCCAGGACCTCTTGCCCAATTTTGGATTAAAGATCACATTGACTTTTCGCCAAATGGATGGTATGTACTCCCTGCTGAAACTGTTCCTAAAAATAACTGCAAGTGATTTAAACATACATCTAGTCCTCTTACCAAAAGGGCTGGAAAAATGTAATATTCACCTGATGTCTTAAATGGTTTAAAGGATCCTTATTTAACTTTGTCTGGAATGAATCTTACTCCAGACAAAATTTTGTCTAATACGGCCCTCATCGGTCATATGACGGCTGATCTAGTGCCATCGACACTCTAATTGACCCCGGGAAGTGCACCTGTAGCAGGTACTCCGATTCATTGTAGAGGACTGGTCTGGTCTTCTTGAAGTAGCAACACCATTTGAGCCTTACGTAAAGCTTCATGGAGTCTAACCTCTCTGGTGTTTCGACTTTACTTTCGCAAAATTTTCTCCAAGACTCACGCTTGGATCTTCTTAGTTTTTTGTTGTAATTTGTCAGAGCAACGCTATAATTGTCCTACACCTTCGTGCGTTTACAATGATTCAACAGTCTTCTTACCTTTTTACGCATATCTGCAAGCTTTAATTTTAAAGTAATCTGATCAATTTTGGACACAAAAATTGTGATTCATAACAGCAATGACATTGTATAAAGTTCCACAACTACTTTCTTTGGTTAATAAGAGATACTTAATTTCGAACTTCTGTAAATAACACCTACAATTGAGCAAAGATCATGTAATATACAAACTGTTCCTAGAATGATCACATCAACAAGTGACGTGAGGGATCAGTTCGCATAGTTAACAACATCGCATAGTTGTGAGATTCTCCTTCGTTTACTTATGAATAGGACCAAACTTTTACTAACTTTTATCTTTCCTCCAAATAAAACCAACTTGCAATTATACCAAGATAAGCATTGCTTATTTCGACAAAGCGGTTCAAATGAATTGTAACCAGGTTTAGCAAATGTCCCAATCTATTAGGAATTTAAAGACAGTTTCCGCTTACTTGTAAGAAAGTACTATCAATATTTTAGCGCGCAGACCAACCCAAGCACAGAAACAATATTGAAATTGAAATTTTATACTTTTGAAAACTTTTTGGAGTATATTAATACTTTCAAATGCTTGGCTACGATTACTGGATCATAGATGGAGATTTTTAAGTCCAATACAGTTTCCCCAGCTAGATACCAACATCAATCGAGCCACTGCAAAAATTTGGACTGATTTACTCCAGAAAATCATCCAAAATTGAACTGCGCGAGTTACGTCCCCACCTGCATTAGCAACGACACAACCACCAACCAAACCACCAAGAATGGCAGCAGAGGCGAATAGCTGAGTCCAACAACAACAAGGCCAATGCACTCTGCAAACACAACAAGTGCAAAGTCAGAACCCAGCAAGAGCATTGCACTCAAATACAACAACAAGCCAATGCTGACGACAAGTGGAGCACCGGATAGCTGAGTAGGGTAGAATTAAGAACCAATAAACTGTAATTCGTAGAATAGACATTTATTTTATTGTTAATTTAGCATATAATTATTTTGTATAATTTACTTTTTTAATCATTGAATAAACTTTGTTCATTATCAGTTTGGCAATCAAATGAACTTGTAGTGTATTTATTGTGATAGCAGTGAAAAGCTATATTTTTTTAAAGTTTAATAAGGGAGGACCCTTATTTCGCGCATTGAATACTAACGCAACCATTAAAGCCATTCGAATGATATCATCTCTCAAATATAAAAGTATCGAATGACCATTAAGCCTCAATAAATATATCCACCATAGTCTACTCACAACTCTTTGGAAGTGGACGAGCGATTATTGAAAAGTCCCTATTGGAACTGTAATGACTAAACGAACTTACAACACTTGAATCGTACTGATAATGATGTTTCTGTGACGCAACATTACAACTGATGACATTTCGTTCTCACCGCTTTTCATGTCCGTACATTTTTGCTTGTCATTCCTATAAGGTGTCAATAAATATTAAAATTAAACATAAATATTTCGGTGGGCAGGCACATTTTTAAAAAATCAGAATTTCGATTGACTGATTGTAATGGAATGAGGATTTCGAGGTCTTGACATGATATATTGTGAAAGAATATCTTATACTTCTAAGAGAACTAGACTATATGAAATGTTTTCACAAAATTCCCGCAAGAAATCTTCACTCATGAAAAATTTGAATTCATCCCACAAAAGTAAAGCATTGACAGGAACCTTAAATGAATCAAATTCTACTTCTGACTTTTTAGCTCCAGTTTCCAATTAAAATTGAAGGTTAGAGCCTGATTCATAATGTTGGATATTGTTCTGTCAGACTTGCCACTAATAATGACAGCAAGATCGTCAGCATATCCACTTCCCTCGAAGCCTAACCCTTGTAGTTTGACTAAGAGATCGTCAATAACTAAAGACTATGGATGGCATGATAATACACCACCTTGGGGCACCCTTTCATTGCCTTGACTGATACGGCCACGTCTCCCAGAGATGAGCTAATTTCTCTGCTTTTTAATATCATTTTAACCCACCCAACATTTGGTTTATCGATATTTTTGCAGAGCATAGCCCTCTATATAGAGTGATATTATCATAGTCACCTTCGACATCTAAGAAAGCATATAAAGAAATTTACTCGGAATATTGAGCTTTCACTATCTTTGCTACAAGATAATGAAATGCTCCCTCTGTGGAGTTCCCCTTATTATACACAAACTGAGATTGATGCAGAGGTATTGTTCTGCCAAGCGTTTCTTTAATTTGCAGATCCACCAATCTTTTCATAGTTTTTGATGAAACGACGTGAAACTGATGGGTCTGTAAAATTCCAGGACCTCTTGCCCAATTTTGGATTAAAGATCACATTGACTTTTCGCCAAATGGATGGTATGTACTCCCTGCTGACACTGTTCCTAAAAATAACTGCAAGTGATTTAAACATACATCTAGTCCTCTTACCAAAGGGGCTGGAAAAATGTAATATTCACCTGATGTCTTAAATGGTTTAAAGGATCCTTATTTAACTTTGTCTGGAATGAATCTTACTCCAGACAAAATTTTGTCTAATACGGCCCTCATCGGTCATATGACGGCTGATCTAGTGCCATCGACACTCTAATTGACCCCGGGAAGTGCACCTGTAGCAGGTACTCCGATTCATTGTAGAGGACTGGTCTGGTCTTCTTGAAGTAGCAACACCATTTGAGCCTTACGTAAAGCTTCATGGAGTCTAACCTCTCTGGTGTTTCGACTTTACTTTCGCAAAATTTTCTCCAAGACTCACGCTTGGATCTTCTTAGTTTTTTGTTGTAATTTGTCAGAGCAACGCTATAATTGTCCTACACCTTCGTGCGTTTACAATGATTCAACAGTCTTCTTACGTTTTTACGCATATCTGCAAGCTTTAATTTTAAAGTAATCTGATCAATCACTGCAAAAATTTGGACTGATTTACTCCAGAAAATCATCCAAAATTGAACTGCGCGCATTGAATACTAACGCAACCATTAAAGCCATTCGAATGATATCATCTCTCAAATATAAAAGTATCGAATGACCATTAAGCCTCAATAAATATATCCACCATAGTCTACTCACAACTCTTTGGAAGTGGACGAGCGATTATTGAAAAGTCCCTATTGGAACTGTGGTGACTAAACGAACTTACAACACTTGAATCGTACTGATAATGATGTTACTGTGACGCAACATTACAACTGATGACATTTCGTTCTCACCGCTTTTCATGTCCGTACATTTTTGCTTGTCATTCCTATAAGGTGTCAATAAATATTAAAATTAAACATAAATATTTCGGTGGGCAGGCACATTTTTAAAAAATCCTTTCAGATAAAGGAAAACTGAACTATCATATGTTTTTATTATGTATACCCTTAAATGGTTTTCACAAAGTTTCCATGGTCCTAAAGTATGAAATCATTAAGAATGTAGTTAAATAATGGGTGGTGCCTTTTAGTAAGAAGGTCAGCAAAGATACCCACTTTTGAAAAGAAGACAAACCACGACAGTAGTAAAACCGGAATTAAATGGTCCCTTAAGAACCAGAAAGTAGGATCGCTGAACTAAGAAAACATTAACTTGCGTAGTGCTTTGCAATTTAATTTCCTTGGTTTGTTTTATATTGCGGCCGACACAGAGTTCTCCGAGTTATGTGGGTACCCTTAAATATACTGTTGGGGTATTACTTGTATATTTCAATTCAGAATAATGAGCACTGAACATGAAAGTCCACTAAATATTAACAAACGGTTTGTCATACGTCAATAGAAGAGTTTATGGGCGATACACGAAGATATAGAATTCTGACTCCTCAACGATAATTGAACAAAAGCTAAAATTTGTAAAATTTCACTGTTTTATTGGAGTCCTCAAAGGGGCTTTTCTACTTTCTCCAATTTTAAGTCAAGCATCTGAATGTTCACGAAACTTTCAGTAGACACTGTACTAAAATTTCAATCGAAATCTGTGATATTCAGTATGCTTTATTTCTAAATTGTGAACCGTATTTTCTATTGTATTTTCAATTGTATTTTCAATTGTTTTGCAAACGTATAAAATTCTTAGTGCTAATTATTGGCCTGGCGGAAATTGAGAAATTTAGGCAAATTATCAATAAATCAATATGAAGACACTATCGGCCAAAGACATTCCCAAAGAATATGAAATCGAAGTAAGTGACTGGATAGCAGAGATTCATCCCTTGGACATTGGATTTGACTTCGATGATGCGGATGTAGAGCGGAATTACTCTGATGAAAATGAGAGCCTTGAAGACGATGAGACTTATATTTTTTCAGATGAAGCAGATGATACTGTTTCGAGTTATGCAATCGTCGGATCGGATTAATATAAATGACTGCTGAACCTTATAAAATGTAGGTATTCAGGGTGTGTTGACATAATGACGGGTAATAATCCATGTTTATTTAAAGAAGTGTTAGAAATTCGTGGTAGATTTCAAAAATATACTCATTAGTGGTATTCTGAGTCTGTGTTGTTAGAGTGCATAAAATGGTGAAAGATTTTGGCGTGTCACACATTACGAGCTATAAATGGAATTATTGTAAGGCCCCAATTTGACCGAAGTATAGGTTGAACTATGCTATTCTGGGCTTGAGTATATTTTTCTTCAATGAAAATAGCAAAGCACTGCAATTTCCACAATCTCAATTGATTAGTGCAAAACTTAGATTAAAGAATTTTTAATCACATTGTAGAATGTGTAATAAAATTAAAATGAAGATTGTAAAATCCACCCATCAACATAAAATAAACTTGGAAACTCAAATCTTAAAGGCGGATCTCAGAGTCGGAAAAGTCGAAAAGAATCAATATGATAGGAGTTCGTTTAACTTCTGGTTTGGCGGCGTAAAAGTTTGAGAAACAGTTATCAGTATTGGCTATATATTAAAACTCTGAAAGAAGAGTAATTTAACATATTAAGTACAGATGCAGATACAGTATGACTACATGACGTTTCACTGATTTGGGTATGTATGACTGAGAATGGGGATATGCCGGTTGTGGCTCTTGATATATGCAAATTTTTACTTTTTAGTTCTTTAAATAAACCTTTAACTTATTTTAACAATAATAGTTCACCATATTAAATGGATTGTTTTAGAGAGAATTTAGAGGGGCCCATTACTTATATGACGGTTGTAAATAAATTGATTTGATAAATTGAAGAATAATTTACAATAGCACCCAAAACATTTGTGAACAGACTTTTTGAACAGGACTCCAGGTGGTATTTGTTAGCAGACCGTCACATTTATATCCTTAGTTACATTTTTTATTGTGACTTGTTCATTGAAACTTCTATACATAAAATTCTCCTTTATAAAAGCGTTCTTTATTTTCAGACAACTCTTAACGGATACTCGGATTCCTGGAAGCTCTGAGCCCTCATAGAAGCTAACACCGACATTAATGATACCCGTGATGTTTCATGTAACGTTTTGTAAAGTCCATACATGTGCTGCTGTCCTTTCTAAGCTTAGTATAAGTATACTCACCAAATTGTTGAAGGAAACGTTAACTCAACTTAAATTTAACTCACTTGAAACTCAATGGAAGCCATACAAAATTTTCCTACTTATGCCTCTTATACCGCATTGTAATCCTTTTTTAAATATTCCATTTTTTCCTTTTCCAGTTTCATGTCTGTAAGTCATAAATCACTCGAAGTTGTGTATATGGTATTTCTGATGTAAGCACAATTAAAATTTGATGAACTGAAATGCATTTCTTTTCTTTCCAAATTGAATGTTTGGGTTTGGAAATTCGCAATCATTCTAATCAAAGTAGAAAAGGAACAGGAATGAGGACGTGAAGACGATTGCAAGATTTTAAGAAAAATAGCAAAATCCGCATAGTAATTTTATGCCATAAACAAGTAGAGTAAAGCGAATCCTAAAACATATGAAAATAATTTGCTTGAGGCCAAAGAATGTATATTTCAGTATTTTATTTGAAATCCAATATGTTTCCATACTCACATCAATTTTGAGGTGAGGAATCGGAAAAATATTCCCAATTTTCAACAAAACGGATTCAAAGATGAATTAAATAGATTTGCATACGCTCTTTTATTCATTGCTACTCATTCATTCTTCAAATGAAATTACTGCTACTCTGAACAAGAATAAACCTTATAAATTGGTATAACTCAGATCAAGGAAAATCACCGTAATATAAGAGTCATCGATTGCCATTGTATCCAGTCATAAATGTTTTTGTGAACTACAAATTATTTTGTTTCATATATTACTCGTAAGTGGAGAAGAATGAACTCAATCTTAACAAATGGTTCCAAATTTCAGCTAAAATGGTAATACTAGGTGTGATCAAAAAATAACCGTTATTTTCAGTTTTTTCGAAAAGTATTTATTTATTGGTATCGCCAACAGCTCCAGTTTCGATTTTTCTTTTATCTCCTCAATCGTAGCAAAACGCTTTCCTTTCATCGGTGTCTTCAGTTTTGGAAAGAGGAAAAAGTCAGCGGGGGCCAAATCCGGTGAATACGGTGGTTGAGGCATGATAACGGTTTTGTTTTTGGCCAAAAAGAGCTCCTGAGCGATGTCCATGCGACGTTGTTTTTGCTCAAAATTTAGCAATTTTGGAACAATCTTCGCTGCCGCACGTTTCATGCCTATAACATCCGTCAAAATTGCTTGGCATGAGCCGAACGATATGCCAACATCATCAGCAACCTCTCTGGTAGTGATCCGACGATTATCCAAAATCATTTTCTTCACTGCGTCAATGTTTTCATCGGTTGTTGACGTGCTCGGGCGACCAGGACGAGCATCGTCATTGACATATTCTCGGCCTTCCTTAAACCGGTTATACCACAATTGAACTTGTGTTCTGCTCATAGTAGACTCGCCAAAGGCCACAGTCACCATTTCAAATGTCCTTGCGCATTTAATTTCATTTTTTACACAAAACTGAATACAGTTTCTTTGATCCATTTTTTCGAATAGTACAAAATCGAAACACGACTAACCTTTTTATCTGTCAAAAACAAACTGACAATCCAAAATGGTTGGTATTGCCAACATATACGAGTATAACAGACATGTGTACCAACATAACATAAAAAAAAATGCGAACATCGAACATACGTAACTCACGAAATTTGAAAATAACGGCTATTTTTTTTATCATACCTCGTATAGTTCGAAATATTTTAAAAATTCGCAGACAATTTTTGACTATAAATGTCAGAGGCATATGTAAGTAAACAGCCCACGATGATTGCAATGGCACGCCCTCCACAATTAAAATATATGCTGCAGAGAACCGCGTGATCCTCGAAACTATCCAGTTTATAACTAGTTTTCTAGTTGGTAATAAGGATCCTTAAGTTTAAAATCACCCTCCGAGTTCAAGCCAACTTACTTTGAAGCAAGTTAAGTGTTTTTATTTTTATACCAGTGCTGGTTTAACAAATTACTTCTACCAATTCCTCTCTGCAAATCAACTCTAATGCAAAGATACCCTTTATCTTTAGATCTATTAGCAAATGACAGCCGTTTACCATTAAAGAAGGCTGACGCAGGATAAGTAGCTTATATGATTTAAAATATTGCATTGGTATGTCCATATAAATAAATCGGTTGACTTGGCGATGATATAATCCTATAGTAACTGCTAGTAACCATTGCTTTCTCCACAATGTAAATAATTTGCAATCAATTTGATTGCAATAGCATAAAAATGAAATTAATGATTTTGATTCCAGCTACTAAAGCACCATTGATAAATGATCTAAAAAGAATAAATCATAAATCATATTTATGATTTCAGATTTCAATTATTGAAATTATTGAACAAACAAATGTTAATATTTAGCATGTCGGATTTATTTGAAGTTTTTTCGTCTGATGATGAACAAATTGATCCTAATTTCGTGTTATCTAAATGCAAATGGCAATTTAATAATGTACAATAAGACGAAACTCCACTAACAAGCATAACACGAAAAACTAATTTAGAAACTTCAGAAAGTGTGTTACATCCGACAATGTCCACAAACCAAAGTAGTGCCAATGATTTACAACAATCGTCCAACTCAATATTGTTTACAAAATATTTTAAAATTGTCAAAAAAGTTTGTATTTCTTAAAACCCTTAATATTTACTGGAGCATTTACTTATCTTCATTTACATACATACTCGTATATAGTAGAATGGAAATATATATCAACGAAGCCGCGATGGTATTCCAGTTACTTCCAGCATATGCAATGTGCAATTGTCAGGATCGTCTCAAATCATATCAAATTTTGTTGAGCATTTGACGAAAATACACCGATCAATTCAAGGTTTACTCCTGTCTGAAGACGGAGAATAAATAGGAACGGCAACCAAAACCACTTTAACAAATGAATGAATGAATAAATGAATAAATGAATGAATTAATGAAATAAAGAGGGAAAATGTGTGTCGACCAATTTGATCTATTGTACTCCTCCTGCATGTACCTATTAAAGGTATTCAATTAGTCCAACAGTTCTAAAGAAACTTAGCACTGAGTTGGGGTTCATTGCTCTAATGTATCTGCCCTCGGGCCACTTTTGCCCCAGGTATTTCTTCCTATTGCGAGCTAAGGCGTCGCAGTTCATTAGGAGGTGCTCTGGTGCGTCTGCTGCCTCCATGCAGAACCTACACCTGTTTACTGTTGAGAGCCCCAGTTTCATGAGGTGGCTTCTTAAACGACAGTGGCCTGTGAGGTGACCTATCAGAGTTCTAAAATTTATGTTGCTTAACTGTAGACACAGAGCTGCACATAGAGCTGGGAGGAAGTGTTAGATGTTACACTACTTTCTGAAAATAACCTAATAATGGTGAAAAACTGGATACTATCCAATGAGAGACCTTTTTCCGATCACTCGTGGTTAGGTTAGGTTAACCTGGTTGGCTTAAAGCCACACATAGACCGATTGGTCCCTAGCGATACCAGATGGGGTCTGACCTTTATGCAGATTTTCAGTAGACATCTCGTAGAATGTCAACGTTTTTGCGAATTTAAGCAGTGCTGTCAGCTCCATTCCTAAGATGTCTTCCAATCTCCCAAATTGTGGGGCTCCTAAGCATTTTAAGCGCGTTTTTGATAACTCAGGACATATACAAAGGAGGTGTTCTAGAGTTTCCATTACTCCAACCTCTTTCCCAATTAAAACGTGGAGTCATGTAATCAGTGTTGCACAAACCCCTACTGCCTATTGAGCTATTCCCGAAGGTTCTGTATGTGAATTCTCCCGTAGCCGTCCATCTCCCCGCGGATTTCGCTGCAAGATTCTCCGCCACAAGGTCGATAAGCGGCACGTTGAGTACTTTTTCGAGAGCAGCCGTTGGATTGGTTCTCAGTGCGCCTGTTATGCAGAGTGAAGCGAGGCGCTGGACTCTTCGCATTGGCAATATATATGTAGCCTTCTTTGTTGCAGTCCACCACACTAAAGCAACATACAGAAGATTGGTCTAACTATTGCGGTGTAGCACCAGTGCATCAGCGAGGGATAAATACCCCAAGTAACGCCTGGCATTCTTTTACATGCATATAGCGCGTTACTGGCCTTCTTCGCCCTTTCCTCAACATTGCGCGTCCACATAAGCTTATTGTCCACAATTACTCCAAGGTACTTTGTGTGGTATTTGGGAGTAAGTTCACTGTCACCTAGCTTCGGGAAGTTCCACGCGGGGACCTTGTACTTTCTGGTAAAGAGTATCATGTCCGTTTTATCCGCGTTTACCTCCAAGCCTGCTCGAGACGCCCACTGATGGATTGTTTTAAGAGGGTTGTTCATTATATTACTGATGGTATCTAGGTACTTTCCGGTTACTACTATTGTTATGTCATCTGCATATGCCACTACTTTAGGTGCTTTCCCATCAAATTCCCTGAGTATTTCGTTTACTACAAGTAGCCACAGAAGCGGCGATAGCACTCCTCCTTGTGGGGTACCCCTGCCTGCCTGTTTGGTCAACTTAGCTTCGTTACATTCCGCTCTTATCGTTCTGCAACCTAGAAGCTGCTTTATCCACAGATAAACAGGGGGTTCTACATTACTTTTTACCATGCTATTCAAAATAGCATCCTTCGTCACGTTATTGAAGGCTCCGGATATACTCGTATCTAGGAATACCCCAAGGGCATATTCTTTATATTCTAAGGCCCTTTCAATATTCAGTACTAGCGAATGGAGTGCAGTCTCCGTGGATCTGCCTTTAGTATAAGCGTGTTGTGCTTTTGACATATTGTCTGGCGCAATTGTGTTCCTGATATATGTGTTTAGTATCTTCTCTAACACCTTCAGGAGGAATGAGGTCAAACTGATGGGCCTATTCCTTTGAGTAGAGAGGGTTGCTTTTACCCGCTTTCGGTATAAACACAATCCTCGCCTGTCTGCATGCAGCAGGCACATAGCCGCACCCCAAACATCCCGTATATATCGTTTTTACCCATGGTACCAAAAGATAGCTAAACTTTTGGAGCATGGTTGGGAAGATTCCGTCCAGACCTGGGGATTTAAATGGGTCAAAAGAATTTATTGCCCACTCTATTCTATCTGCTGTAATGATATCCGTTGAAATGTCGTTCACAGTATCTCTTATAGGTTCGAGATCTACAGTGTCAGTACAGCCCGGTAAATGTGTACTGACAAGGTCCTCGAGGGATTCCTCACAGCTGTCAGTCCAGTCTCGATTGTTTTTACGTATTAAATTGGGCATGGTCGGATTCTTAGAAATCAGTTTCCTGAGCCTAGCCGTTTCGTTTGTATTTTCTATATTGCTACAGAAGTCTTTCCAAGATTCCCTCTTTGCTACGCGCACTTCCCTTTTGGATTCCCTTAATAATTCCCTGTACTCAATCCAACATAACTCATAGTCAGCTACGAGTACTTTGGCCAACTTAAAGTATTCAAGTACCTACCGCCTTTGCAACCCTAGCTCCTTGTTCCACCAGGGAGGTTTCGACTTGCGTTTTGTACGTGTTGGAGGACAAGACCTATGATGACCTTTAATGAGAGTACTTGTGAGTGAATTTACCCCCTTTTCAAGTTCAACGTGCGAGTTGTACCTTCTTGGTCTCATTCGTTTATTTTCTAATATCTTCCTGTACAAATCCCAGTTCGTGTGTGTGGGATTCCTGAAGTTTAAATTTTTATATTTAGTCGAGAATGTAACAGAGAAACATATATATTTGTGGTCAGAAAGTGCTTAGTGCACCACTTTCCAGTCTTCTACCATAATACAATTATTTGTGTAGAGTGTTACGTCTAGTACGTCCTTCGAGGTTGGTCCAATGTATGTTCCTCCCCCCTATTGGCTACTTCTAGACTACTTTGGAGAATAAAGTTGAGTAGTGACTCACCTCTTTTATTTAAATCGGCACTTCCCCATACCGTGTGGTGCGCGTTTGCGTCGGATCCCACCACCAGAGCCTGCTTCCTTTTGCTGGCTGCTTCCGCCAGCCTATGAAGTTCCCTCGGCGCCGCCGCGTCTTCGTGTGGCATGTAGCAAGACGCAAGGAGTAGTAGCTCATCCTTGCCGCCTTTTACGGCCACCACCGTTAGATCATCTGTGGAGAGATTGAGATTAATATAAGAGTTTATACTTTTCTTCAGCAGTATCGCTGTTCTTACACATTTCGGATATAGGTATTATAATTTTTGTGATTTTAATCCGGAACCATGTTACCCGAGGCTATCCATGGTTTCTTGACTAACGCCACATCGTAGCCGACTTCCTCCATATTGAGGAGAAGTTCAGCTGAAGCGAGTTTACTTTTGTGAAGATTGATTTGAAGAGCCTTCAGCATGCGGCACTGGCTCCCTCCCGCGGTTGGATGTTTCCTCCAACTCACCCTTCTCCACATCCCGTAACTTCAGCGAGACTTTCAAGACCTCTTCCAGGCCAAGATGTTTTTCCACCTCCCCAGTCTCGAGAGTGTTTTGCTTATTATCACCTGGGTTCCGCTTTTTGAGGCGAAGGTACACGCTACCAACTCCCCACGCCATCTTCCTAATCCGTGGATAAAGTATATCTTCTGCCATCTTATTGATCTGCAAGATGTAATTTTGGCCTCCCTCAGTATTCGCTGGTTTAGCCACACTTAGCACCTTCCAGTCGCTCGTCGGCACGTCTGGATTCTGTCGTTGTAATAGTAACAAAGCATCCTCAGATTTCACCAGGAGCGTTATGAGCACCTTCGCCTTCGGTACCGATGGAATGCAGCTGCGATCGACAATTTCAAGCAAAGCCTCCTCCCACAGGCCTAGAAGCATTTTTACGGCTTCCTTTACAAACTTTAGAGAAGGATCGTCTTTGCATTTAACGATTTTGACGCCGCCAAACCATCCTGCTCCGTCAAATGTTGGCATAGGTGCGCTGGGGTCTGCGTACATTTTTGCGAATAGGGTTTCAAGCAGCTTCATCCCCACCGCTTTCCACCGTTCTTGCGTCATTTGTCCCAGCGTATTGCTGCGGTGTATGAGCGCCACGATTAAGTGTTTCTTGGCAATCTCATTGGCCGCCGTCGCTGCTTTGGACGTTGTAGGTCGTTCTGTATCGTGCTTGACGCTTGGCTTCACAACACCGTCATTGCACTTCCTTTTCCTGGTGGGCATCTTTCCTTCGCTTTCGGTAGAGTGTTGCCTTTTTTCCGCAATTTGCTTCTCTAACCTATTCGCGAATTTCGGATTCGATGCGGCACACCATAGGAGAGTTGAGAAATGTGCCCGTCCTTTTTCCACTTCCTCCTTGGCCGAAGCCAACTGTTCCTTCTCTTGCTGAGTCAGGTCGTTTTTGGTGCTAAGTCGGTCGTGTACTCTTACCGCGGCCTTGTATCGCGCTTTCGCTTTCATCCCCTCCTTACTTGGCTTAGCTCTAGGCCATTTCTTGCGATCAGAACTGACACCTTCAAGTTTGGCCGGAGAGCGAAGTAGCGCGTCTTCGTCGATTGTATTTACGCTCGCTACGCTTTCGAGGTTCGAGTCTTCCTGGACTATGGCCCCTGTGCGTCGCAGAGCGAACGTCGTTGTTGTGTTGGCAGTAGCTGTGAGACTGCTGTAAACTGCTCCCTTTACTGCAGAAGTGTAGCCACTGGCGACACAGCTTTAAGCTTCACTGTGCCCGCCGGTGATAGTAGCCACTTCTCCCACCGACGTTTGGGCTGATATCCCCGCCAGCTTCTTTACATCATTGACCTCCATTGTGAGCTTTTGTTTCGGGAAGCCTCTATCCCTAACGTTTTATACCTGCCGTCAGGTACCTTTTTAGCAATGAGCTTATACTAGCTCCTCCGTCACCTATTGGGGCACAACATATATAGTTCTCCGCCAAGAGGGAAGGGGGGAATTCATATATTGATCTTGGCTAGGCACCACCTGTTTGCATTGCTGCAAATCCGGTAGACCCCGCAACAGCACTGCAAACCGTGATGCCCATTGCCCGGTCGGCACCCGCGTGGAGGGTACAGCTAATAGGATTTCTGCCGACCACTCGTGGATATTAGTTGAAATAAATATTCGGATTGAGGTACCTCACCCATTTCGAAATCCAAATAGAAGCGGTTTTCCCGTATATTCCGAAAGAGTATGTGTAGGGTACCTAACACCGAAATTGTTTCGGCAGGTGAGGTGGAAACAAATATTGGGCGGTTAGAGGGTGCGATGGGAGTACCTTTCAAAACCATTTGTCCGATTAAATATTCAAAAAATCCTTTCCACCAAAGTCAAATGATGAACTTTCTTGTCTTAGGGCTGACGTGCGAAAGACGTTTAACTCTAGCTATTCTTGGGGCATGTTATGATCAAATTTAATAACAGTTTTTATTTGTTACTTAAAATTAAGAAACAGTTGGAAGAATGGGTTTAAAATAAAGAAGTGAAATGCGAAATCAGGAATTTTAGTCATATTCACTATAAATCGTAAGCTTTTATACACATACTTGTTAATTTATAATACAAAATTAGTCAAATAGCCAAAGATATCAGGTTAAGTACTTTTGAATTTGAATAAATCTATGTGCATGGAGACTTGGTATTATAACTTGAAATAGTTACAAAATTGTCAGGATGAAACCAATCACATCGCGCCATTCATTATAGACCCAGCGACCACTGTTATAAATACAATTTTTCATTGAGATGAGCGAATAACACACATCAAGACTATTTTCGGTATTCGGAGTATTGTTAGAATCATACTCTGTGTATAAAATAAATAAAATATTCTTAATGATCAAAGACTCATTGAGAAGAATTCTCAAATAATGTGAGGGAGTTTTGAAAACTTGTTCAATCAAAAGGTAATGATTTGCTAGTTTGTTTCTTGGCTATTTAAGCACAGTAGGATATTCTATCATTGAAGGCGTTCCCTGTATAAATTCAGAGAATTTGTACAGAATGACTTTATGCTACATTTTTGCTTTGTTCTATTATTTTACTTTTGTTTTTATCTTTTTGTGTATCCTTAGGTAAACTGGCTTTTGGCAGACACGCTTCAGTAGTACGATTTTATATTTATCTGCTTATATCAAGCATACAATTTTTTTCGTATCTATCTCCATATTTCTAGCATGAAATTTATTGGAATTGTGGGAGGCAAATGGCACGAATATAAAGTATAGCGATCTCATTTCTAAAACAAAAACTGTTAATTATGATGAAATAATAACACAGTGATATATTCAGCCTAGGAATACTTCCGACAATACAATTGAATTGAAATCTTATTTTGGGAATGTCTGTGCAAGATTTCTGTATTTTTGTTTGGGTCGGCGATCTAGAAAAGCTAAAGAAACAAATGCTATAAAAATGTGCCATTATGCACTTTTGTACGTCTTGTGAACCAGCTGCTTTCAGTAAATTATAATAAATCATATTCCAACGGAATATAATTTATGACTAAAACTGCTTATACGAGTATGTGGGTTTGGAAGCAGGGATTTCAACGCACTTTCTCTATCACTACATTCTATTCTCTGCGATCCAATTCTAATCTCTCTTCTTCAAAGTACCAGAAATGTCTTATAATTGATGGTCGGTTCTTTTTCATTTCGAGGAGTGTGTTGAGGGATGTTCTTTCAAATACCTGACTAAATCTATTATTAATACTGTACATTTTTCCATGGCGGGACGATGCTTGGTTTACACAAAACTCTATTCTAAAGGCGCTGTGCTGCAGCTGTTGCAGGCTCTCTTCAATGTTCATTTCAATTTCATTTTTAACGCAAAGCATTGATATTTGCTGCGCTGTTGCAGACAGGAAAACTGTAACAGTGGAACACAAAAGGAACTTAGGAGTTCATACTGTGGAGCAGTATGTACGCTTCGGAACTACGGTAATGCGCTTACTGCCAACTTCCAGCGAGGACGACAACTGCCAACAAGGAGGACAAGCACCAAACAATGAACCAATATTTCCCCAAGAAGCAGCAGAACTTGAGAAGTTGCCTGCTTGTTTCTGTATAAATGCGGAACAATAAAAAAAGAACAAAAAAAAACTGCAATTATCCTTTTCCGTTTCCGGTTTTCTTTTGTTGTGTTTCGTAGCAATTGTTGCAACTATGCGGAATTGTTGTACAATTAAAATTTACAAAAAGGTAGCGGAGGTCCTTTTTGTGCAGCTTTCTCGAGAAGTTTGTGCCCAAACAGCAAAAGTGACAACAATAAAAATTGTCGGTTAGGTCGCTCGCTGTTTGGTAGCAGCTGCAAACTTTAGACTGGCAGAAGTCAAAAGAAAATCCAACCCATCTCCTGACCGCTTAGCATGAAGCAGAAGCTGCAGAGAAATCGTATAAGGCGAAGACAGTGTCTTCTTTACTCGCTGATTTAAGTGATTAGAACTCAGCAGCATGTTCGAATGGCCCAGAAGCCGTGGATGGTCCAAAGAGTGTCTACATATCGAAATGAATTTTCTACACATATAAAACTGGATGGAGAAAATATAGTGCTAAGCAGATAATGTGATCTATATTGGTGTAGATAGAGGTGAATCGTTTTTTTCGTATGTTGGAACAGAGATGAATAAACACATCCAAATGAAGTAGAACAGTATTTCCATGAAACCTTTCAAAAACCAATTTCTTAAACAATAAAAATTGAATATCCAAAATTTATCTTTATACTCCAGATGGTTACTTAGCAGACAGCAGAAAATCGACACATCCGAACGATGCTTTTAGTAGTACTTGTTCTACTGAACCAATGTTCTAAATTTCAAACTTGCCAAATAGATGTTTCAGTGAATGATATTCTTGTTTATTTTCCCAATTTCCTTTCTCCATTTACATTAATGCAAATGATAAGCGGGAGGTACTTTCGCAACACTTTCTCAACTTAGGTATGCTATAAGGTACTTAAGGATTATATATATTAATACAATATCTGAGTTCCAAAGGAAACCCGTTACAAATTGCTTAGGTTGAGTGACCTTTCCCAGATCCTAGCAAGGTTGAAAATCTGCATAGATTTTCACATGTTATTAGGAGAACCGCTTAAATTATTTACACCTTTACATTATTAACAAAACTATCAACTATTGTAGTTCGGCATATATTACTAGTACAAATGTTTTTACTAAAATTTTTTAAGCCCCATTTGGTTTGCAACCAATGCAGTTGAGCAACCATTTTACATTCTTTATTCTTCTTTACTAAATTCGGAATCAGGTTATATTATGTTAGTGCAGTTGAATTGTGTTTATGACGTTATATTTTTGAAGATTTTCGCCCACTGCATAGGTTACTCGCTGCCTCTTCGCCTGTCCTCCTCTCTACCCATTTTTTCCTGATTCTATGCAAATATTTTGCGTACTAACAACTATTCACACATATACTACAACTCGATATTTAAAAGATGAATTAACAAAATTGTCACACAACAATATAAAGTAACACAAAATAAAGAGTGAGATTTAGTCAAAGGACTCAACTTCCTACAACCAAATTGTAAACGCTCTTCTAAAATTACACCATTTAAGACTAACATAATAATATAATACGAATAAAGATACCACTTAGAGTCTATTCACATATTATACTCTGATTAACCATGGGAAAAAGTCTCCACTATTATCCACTGTTCACATACTCGTATAAAGGGTTTTCCAACAAGAGGTGCTATTTTGAATCACCCGGCATTTCGGTAGCTGTCACTTTTGAAGCTTTTATTCTTTGACATTTGACAAGTAGAAACTACGCCATTACTAAAAACGGAACGATACACGCTTCAACAATGCACTGACATTATTAAAATTCACTACAAAAATGGTGAAAATCTTGCAGTCACAGTTCGCAAAATCAAAGCATTTTTGGGTCGTCGTGAAGCACCTTGTCGGACCGCAATACAGAAATTGATGGAAAAATTGGAGCTGTTGAGACAAGTTAGTGATGTGAAGAATAAAACCCGTGCGCGTCGCTCAAGAACAACTGAGAATATTGCTGCTGTAGTCCAAAGTGTTGAAGAAAACCCTCGTCGCTCTTTGGAATTGGGCATTCCACAAACGTCATTACACCGTATTTCGCAAAAAGACTTGGGTCTTAAGGCTTATAAAGTTCAGTTAACACAAGAACTCAAGCCGGCCGATCATCAACAACGTCGTGTCTTTGCTGATTGGGTCCTTGAAATGCATGAAAATTATCCGGAATTCCATCGAAAAATCATCTTGACTGATGAGGCCCATTTCCACCTCGGTGGCTACGTCAACAAGCAAAATTGTCGCATCTGGGGCTCGGAAAACCCAAGAGTTACTGTTGAGAAGCCTCTCCATCCTCAACGTGTGACTGTTTGGTGCGGTTTATGGTCCGGCGGGGTCATTGGACCTTACTTTTTCGAAAATGAGGTTGGATCAACAGTTACGGTGAATGGATTGCGCTATCGAGAGATGATTAATGATTTTTTATGGTCGGAGTTGGATGGTATTGATTTGGACAATGTTTACCTTCAACAAGACGGCGCTACGTGCCACACAAGCAGCGAAACCATTGCTCTTTTACGGGAAAAGTTTCCGGACCGTGTTATCTCTCGAAGAGGTGATCACAATTGGCCACCGAGATCTTGTGATTTAACAACTTGCGATTTCTTCCTTTGGGGTCACGTGAAATATAAGGTCTACGCCAACAGCCCAGCGTCGATTCAAGACCTCAAAGAAAGAATCCGTGAGGCTATCGAGAACATAGGGCAGCCACTTTGCGATTTGGTTATGGAAAATTTCATGAAAAGGATATGGTCCTGTAAGCGTGGTCGTGGTGGCAATTTGGCTGATGTTGTTTTTCATTATTAACGGCATACCTTCCTCTTAATTATGAAATAAACATTTCATCATTTATCTGAAACAATGGCATTTTTCTTTGAATACCAAAATAACACCTCTTATTGGAAAACCCTTTATAATAATAAATGAACTACTATCAAAGGTCTTAGCAACATATTTTACATAGCACACAATCGAACATTAAAAGAGTACACTAAAAATTACCGTGGTAATTTCAGTCATACTCCCAAGAGTCATATATATGTATAATTCTATATTGACATAATCTTTAACAAGTACAATTTGAAATCGAGGCGCAATACTTCACTGAATACTTTACTATTCTATTAGCTGCCATGTCCACAATCAAGCAGAATTTAGTAATATGAACAAAATCTTCCTGCAAAGTTGAATGCATAGTTAAGATATTTGGATCCAATAACGCCATCGTTTACATCGCAGACTCACTTTAATTCTATGGGTTCGGTGATACATTTCCTGCATTGTAGTATGTCACAATTTCAGCATTCTTTACTGGTTTTAAAAATAAATCCTCATTAACTTTATGGTGTCACTTTCCAGCTAGAATAGTACAAGTATTTAAATATTATTACTTTAAGATTATTTAGTTTGTCCACTCTGCTGAGCAGAACATGTTGCCCTCATATCCTGTCCCGTAATTCTTAATCCATCAATCGACCTTAGCAAATCCATCTACGAGTAGTAAGCCAATTCCAACAATATCACTCTGCAACATAAACCTATTTATTAGAAAAAATAAACACCCTTTATAATAGTTGAACTATTTTCTCACATAAAGACTCACTCCTAAGACAATCCACCTGCATCGAACATGGATGCTTTAAATATAATCCCTATATCCCACACGGAATTTGGTACGGACCATAGTTTATAAAAATCTCATATAAAGAAGAAAAAACTTAACCTTCCACATGACTTGTAATCAATGAAGTTATAGAATTATTTCTCAGGGGTTATGTGAATATATATTTTTCAATGTTGAAATGTGCACATCTCTGCTTGGAAGATGCTAGTATATTTGCCTAGGGATTGCCGGTTCTGTGAGAGACCCGTCGGTATACCAGGTGATGGTGGACTGATCTAAGCTGTAGGTGTCGCTGAGACCTTTCCATGCGTTTTTGTACCGCCACCCAATTTTAAAAAGCTTAGTGACACTGTAGCGCGTGTTTATAAAGCCTTTCGGAATACAGATGTCTGGAATGGCCTTTGATAATGTTTCGACCATCTGACTCCCGATGAGACTTTCAGGACCAGTTACTGCCCTCGTCATTCTATACAGAGCTCTCCTCTCTTGTGTTTCCACAAATATGTGCAGGGGTGTAAGTTCAGAATGACGTTAAGGGCGACTGTCGGACAGGTTCTCAAAGCCCCAGTTATACAAACGCCAGCAAGCCTTTGCACCTTAGCTAGAGCTTGCGCAAAGTTGAGTTGTCTTGCTTTCTTAGCCCACACAACCGCTCCATAAGTGATCATTGGTCGTACTATCATGATATACATCCATCGCAGGATCTTGGAATTGCATCCTCAATTTTCCCCCTCGATTGATCTGCATATCATGAGAGATGTTTTCGCTTTGTTGATTGTCTCATTGATGCGAGACCTCCATGATAGTTTTCTCTCTAGTATGATACCGAGGAATTTTATTTCAGATTCCACATTGATCTCCACTCCATTGAGTTTAATGGGTTTGAGGTATTTGAGTTTATATTTCCTCAAGAAAGAGACAACAGTAGTTTTTATATGGTTTATTTTAAGCTCCATCCTGTTGCACCGATTACCTGTAATTCTTGAACCACGTCACATATTGTACTCTCGAATTTTCCCCTGCATGTAATAGCTATGTCGTCAGCGTATCCCTGACAGTATAAACCCAGGTTTGTTAATTCCCAGAGAAGTTCGTCCACTACAAGGCACCATAGCAGGCGAGATAGTACTCCACCCTCCGGACATCCTCGAACAGTATTAACCACTGTGGTTGTTGAGGTGAGGGATACTTCGGCTGTTCTGGTATTCAGCATTTGTTCTATCCAATTGGATAGGGTAGAGTCTACCCCCTTACAAACAAGAGCCCTACTCACTGCCTCTAGTGAGGTGCTGTCAAAGGCTCCTTCAATGTCCAAAAAGTCCCCTAAAGCCACCTCTTTGTTCTCGAGGGTTTGGTGAAGTGTTTCCATCAGCTGATACACAGCAATTTCAGTAGATCTGCCTGCCCTAAATGCATGTCGGTTCGGATGGAGGGGTGCATATGCCAGAATCTGTGTGCTGATGAAGTTGTCACAGACCTTATCAGCTGTTTTCAAGATGAATGAGGTTAGGCATATTGGTCTGAGAGATTTGTGGATGAAAACTATCTTGACCCTCCTCCATGGTGCTGGTATATAGCCCAATGCCAGACTATAATTTTTAGTAGAGGTTGGAAAATGAGATCTAACCCCTTTTGTAGCAGGGTTGGAACGATACCATCCACCCCTGGTGACTTTAGCCGATCACCAGTGCATATAGATTTTACTATAGCCCAGTCCTCATTTCTGAGTCTGTGTACTGAGCCAGCACTATTCCTTTCTTCATTCCGTACAAAGGACCTGGGAAGTGAGTTTTCAGGAGAAGCATAGCTTTTTCTTCCTAATTTTCAGTATAACTACCATCATCCCTTCTAAGAGTGAGTGATGAGATAGTGTGTTTTTTTGCTAGAGGTTTGTGCAGCCGGCTACCCTCCGGAGTTTCAGTGATACCTTCACAGTATTTCCTAAAACTTATACGTTTGGCAATTCTAATTTCCTTGTTGTAATTAGTGAGAGCCACCTCCCATTTACCTATGCTTTCAGTCCGGTTGAATAGTGTACGTCCATTTACCCTAAGTTCTTAAAGCTTTTCAGTCCACCAGGATGAGTCCTTGGTGGATTTAACTTTGTTCGTAGGGCAGATAGCTTCTTATGAGTTTATTGTGGCTTTATTTAGCTCTTCAACAGCTATTTCAAGTTCGGGAGAGTTCCTTATAGAACTTTTTTGCCAGATTTACATGGTTGATATTGTACATAAGGTTCCTAGAAAGGGATTCCCAGTTTGTTTTCCTGGGAATTCTTGTGTTAATAACTCTGGTCTGATGGACCCCAATGTCGAACTTAATAATTCGGTGATCAGACATTAAAGGCTCATCAGACAGTTTTTCAAGTAAGAGCTCCCCATTGTTAAATCTAATACCTCATTACTACTTCTTGTTACGAAAGTAGGTGTATTTCCCACATTTTCTAGTTTGCTACTGAGTATAAATTCAAATAGGCACTCACCTCTGGTGTTGTTATTGGAGCTGCCGCATATTTCATTGTGTGCATTGGCGTCACATCCTATCAGCAGTGGCAGTTTTTTGGAGTTGCAGTACCCCACCAATTTAATGACTGCGTCCAGAGAAGCGAAGGGTACATATCCTGGGAAGTATCCTGATGCCACCACCACTTCCTTCGTACTTCCATTGATGGATACGGGTACCTGAAGAGCGACTAAGTCTCCGGAGAAGTATTCTGTGAGACATATAAAGTTAGAGGTATTTCATAAGAAAATACATGCCCTAGGGCAAGTGGATCGAACATCTTGCTTTACCCGTATGTCTTTGCCTGTCAGATCCTTGACCTGACCACTGGGAACCCGGGGTTCCTGAACCAGCACCAGCCTAAGGTGTTGTTTGGTGAAGCATCTCGTAATAACCGGGGATGCGGCCTTAGCGTGATGCAGATTTATTTATGCCACTCTAGTGCTGGCCATTCCATCTACTGCATAGGTTCGTCCTCCTCCGTCAGAATTTGGTAGTCCGCTGACGCAGTGTCTACAGACATGTAGCTGACTTACAGCTGTATTTGGGCGAAACCCTCCTCATCACCCTTACATTTGGGAGGTAGAATGCTGATTTCTTCGGTGTCATTAGACACCGCTATCTCCTCAGCCACCTTGGTTGCGACATCCGCAGGTAAAACTGGTTGTATTGTCCCAGTTGGAGGGCTTATTGTTGTCGTTGCCGAACTACCAGTCCGAGGTTTATGCAGGTGTACAGACACCCGACCAAATCTGTAGTGCAGGAAGCTGCCGCGGTTCTTTAGAGCTTCCAGAGATCTTTCGTCGATCCCTATCGAAGGTTACCATTGTTTTCCTCCTTACTCTTAAAAATCCTTTACAACGAGGTATGGAGGCCAGCGTTCTGGGTCACGTGGCTATCTAGGGGCGTACCGTCATCCATACATGCAACCTTGGCCAATTAGACTGTCATGAGGTGTATTCCTGGTAGGTTGTTACCCAGGCAATTCGTCAGATCTACTCCCTTCCAGCCAGGTAGTTTAGAGACTACTTTCTGCAGCCATTCCGCAGTTTCCTTGCTGAGGCAGTCCACCAGTATGTGCCCTGGGTGGAATCTTCAAAGGCTATTACAGTTTTCCACCCCTTTGCCAAGGCGTCCACGAGTGCTTCCTCAATTACTCCGAGTTGCTCTCTAGAAAGGACTTGCTCGGGAAACGCTTTGGGTAGGACAGCCATTCTGACGGACGCCATGGCTGCGCCGCTCAAACCCGTCGTCTTACGTATGTCACGAAACCGTAACATATTTGACGGTAGACGAGAGACTAGGCCTCCGGTTTCGCCGCTCTTCCTGGTTAATACACCGGCCAGACCAGTACTTGTAGCCTGCCTCTATCTTCCCTATCAGTTCAGATCTATTTCCCTGTTTACCCCGTCAGTACGTGTCCTCGTTCCCGTCCGTTTTCCTGGTTGTTTCGCCTGACACCCTGGAGTAGGGGAGGTATTGATGAACTCCACAGTCTAGATCCGTCGTGTTCTGTTCAATTGTAGGGTTACCTTTAGCAGTGATTAGGGTGTGATTCATCAACACGCACAACGATCTTAATGGGATAGAGGCTCAGTATCTTGAATAGATCTATAATCTATGAGTACTCACTCACTCAACCACCTTGCCTCCATGCTATAGTGGTAAGTCTCGACTTCGCATCATGCTTACGCCATGGTCTTCAAATGTTTCTTACTAATATTTTCCTGTTGCGAGTCGTGAACCTCACTTCTAGCATTAATTATTCTAAACCCTTGCAGACGTTATTAATTATGGTGAAAGTCAAAAGAATAATTGATAATACTGATATGGAATTTAAAAATAAGGGGAATGGAGTTTGAAGTATTCCTGCAGAAACTCTTCATATCATTAGTTTATACTTGATAACAAATTTCTCCCATATAATTAAAATTGTTTAGGTTTTATATAAAAGATGTCCACTCAACAGCAAAAACAACTCAATAGAATTGCAGATTGGTTGCCATGAGGCAGACATAAGCTAAATGTGTGCAAGCAACAACCAGACCAGTATAATGAAGACGATATTTATTACTAATCGTATGATTCCAGTTCGATACTAGTGACGGAAGAAATAGAAATTTCTTTAATAAAAAGTCTCATTCACTTTAATTGCAATGTTTCTCCTCACATTCATGCTTCTAACTTGTCTGGCATATATTTGCAAAGATTTTCATTTTGATAAGCACTGTAATTGAAATACGTATTCGATTCGCAATTAATACGATAGAAGCTCATGTCCTCCAGGGATTGAGTGTGATGAAGTGTGCTGACTTGTCGTGTTTTATCCTGGAGAAGCTCGCGCTGGTTTAGTAGTAGAATTATTTTAAAAAATTGATTGGAAGTGCTCGTAAGATAAGTGGAACTATGTACATTTTTGTATTAATTGCAATTAAATTTGCTATTAAGGATTTTCTGTAGTGTTAAATAGTTTATTCCTATATTGAGATACGCTTAGTCGGTATTGTCTAATGAGTGACGCCGTTTGTTCACCTTCTCACATGTTGAAGATTCATGTGGTTTTATTTATTCAAGTGGCATTTTTTTAATCATATTTCCATTTAGGAGCTTAGATCACTCAGTGTGTGTGTGTTGGAACTGCTTCATAATTTGTTGATGGAAAAAAGCAGTGTTTACATTTTTGGTTTTATAATTTAAAGTTCAAATTAAATTAAAATTCTGTTGAATGAATAAAGTAGGCAGTGTGGGTAATTCCACAGACAAATACTTAAAACCAGAAATAGTGCAGGAACATAAAATTTACTGAATGCACTTTTTTGTTGGCCAATTGACTGTTCTCAAACCCATGGATGTAAGGCTGCTAGGCAATTACTTTCACACTACGCCATCGATTACAATAATATAACTGTTGCGACATATTTATATGTACTCACAGGGTATTACATTAAGTGCCATAGATCCTTAAGCAGAACGACGAGTTTCATATGAAACTAATGTTCATTCATTGAACGAAGTATATTTAAGTAAGTATGGAATGCAACGTGTTCTAAATGACCTCCATTCCTTCGTATTGTGGTGCACAAACGAAAAGTCCTCTTTGGAACGACACCTTAGCATAAATGAGGCAGAATTTTAACAATTACCCGTATGCTATTTTGCTTCATATTTCTAATTGTTCTTAATTTGTTGATGCCAACGTATGCTTTAACGTAATTCCACAATTAAAAGTCTAAAGGGGTGTAACATCAACTTATTTTTTGCTACATGATGTCAATATGTCGCAAATTAAGAAAACTTAGGAGTTGTTCAGCTAATATGTTGATAGTCTTGTTCAAAAATATGTTTTTCATATCTTGCATTCGATGTGCTCATTTAGACTTGTAGAAATATTCACCGAACAGTTCTATTAAATCACGAAACGTGTGCAAAGAAAGTGAACTTTAATGGTAAATTCGAATAATTAGGAGTCTTGTACAATTATAGATATGGTATATATTAGGCGAATTCGATTCGCCTCTCTATCGACGATAGGACAGATATTTGTATGGAAAATATATCGAGTAAATTATACTCGGATTAAACGAGCGAATTTTTCCATCAATAGAAAAGTGCTTCCAAATTGAAAATTGCTTAAAAACCAACGAGATTAAAAATTACCCATAAAAATTCCCTGAATTTTTTTATATTTTAGCTCTTTAAATTTAAAGAAAGCAAAAGTTAATCTTTGGATTTTTTATTTTATTTTAAATATTGTTATTCTGTTGATTTAAATTATATGCAGATGATTAGTTTGCATAAAAAATACAAAGAAACTAAATGTTTAAAAAAACAGTTCAAGCAGTGCTGCCAAGTTACGAGTTCGATACAAGTGTCGAATCGAATGCACCTATTGTATCTTAGGTAGATAGGTAGGGGTAAAGCAGTCGCCATATACGATTATTGTTAAGAAACGAAACTTTTATTTTGAATTAATTTTGTTTTATTTAATAAACTCGACCGTGTGACACAAATTACTCTTTCATACAGTTCTATAACCTTCGATAACATAATTAGTTCTAACATTACATAACATTATTGAGGGGGGCATTCAGGAACAAGCTGGTTTTGCACTCAGGTACAGGGGGCCGTTCAGCAACAATTACAGAAATATTGTCGTTAAGTGAATGGTTCAGAAGGAAAGTGATAATTAACAATTTATAAATTACTCTTTGTTAATATGATTTGGAATTAATTGTAGTGTTTTCTTTTTTATTTTTATTAGTTTAAATACAATTACGAACTTAGAGTTTGATGTCTCATTTAAAGTAATTAATGTCTCATTTAAAGTAATTAATCACAATTGTATTGGGAATGTAATCATATTTGGAAAGTGGGTGAGAAACTAGGGGGAGAAATCAAATTAAGAATATAAAACGCACTTAAAGTCAAACAGACTGAAAGTTCCTTAATTTTTCAAGTTCAACTATCTCTTTCTTCCATTTTTATACCTTTTACCTTTAAAAAAGGTTAGTATACCCTAACTTTGTGTTTTTGAGAGGGGTTGGAATTTCGAGAAGGAGACGTGGTAGGTATGGACATATATATACAGATATGATCAGAATCACTTTCTAAGCAATTTTTATTTTGTCCGTCCTTCTGTCCGTCTGTCCGTCTGTTGCCACTTTTTTTCTACACCGTTAGAGCTATCTTAATGAAACTTGGACAAAGATACAGAACAGATTGCTATATGGGCCGATTTGGACAAAGACCACGCCTACCTCCCATATAAGGAACTTTTTTCACCATTTTTAATCGTTAATCGGTCCGATTGATGGAATGATCGTGTCGCAATTTGGCATTTATGGAGATGTGGGTCCTACTAAAGACAGTGCAAAAAGTGGGCGGTATATATTAACTGCCACGCCCTCTATTAACAAATATTCATAACTTAAGATCTGGTAGAGATTTATGGACGAAATTTTACATGAAGAAACATGTGGACATTGTAAAGCTATCTGCAACAAATGGGGCTGATGAGGCAAAACACACACACTTTTGATATAAGGAAGTGTCGGGTCTAAAATTAAAATTAGCCTACCTATGCTCGCATTGATGCCAGCGCAATAAAAATTTGCAGAAACATACATGGGGTCCATAATAGTGTCTGTGCAGAATATGGAGATTATAATACAACTGCCACGCCCACAATTAGCCAAAAATCATTACTATCATTACTTGTAGTACGTATATTGACCCAACCAAGCCATATACAAGATTCCGGGTCGATCAGATGAAGGATACGCCTCCCTCCCATATAATGAACTTTGGGGACCCCATTTAAAGACAAATACCCTATCTATGCTTCTAATGATGACATATGAAACCAAATTGGTAGATGTATACACTGGGTCTGTACTAGCACGCATTCCAAATATGGGCAGATTATTATGCCACGCCCACAATTAACCAAAAATCATTACTAGGTTCCTATTAAAGATTTTTCAACGAAATTTCACAGGAAGGTTGCAGGTACTAACAGTAAACACTACATAAAAAATCGGCGTATTATTTCTACAGCCACGCCCACTATTGACATATAAATGTAACTTACGACCTATACAAAAATTTTGAACAAAATTTTATATTAGTGGTTATATTGACACTACGTAGCCATGCACAAGAAATGGGGTCGATATAATCAATTCAAGGTACCCTACTGAAAATAACCATAGATATGCTCCTAATGATGATTTATGAAGAAAACATCCTCATTGTTGAACTCGCACGCTCAAGAAAAGGTAAAGGGTATTTCGTAGTCGGTCTAACCCGACTTCAGACTTCTTTTCTCGTTTTTTTATAAAACCATATTAAATATTTCTATGGCAATTTTTTTGTGTATTCCCTTAAATTAGTTCGATTTGAAAAATAATAATAAAATAACTTGCTGTCTTTTTGTACATTAAACTAGCAAGAAATACTAGTTAATATTCAACCGAAGATTCATTTATTTATTTATTTATATTAAGTTAACTTATAGTTATAAATTATAGGCTAAAGAAACGGCAGCGCTAGCTTAAGGCCATCGATATAGAAATAGTTATATAAGATTTTATATGTTACAGTCTTGCAGGTATTTTTCGAAATATATAATATCTTCCAAGTTAACAGTTTTGAGAGACTCAATAGGAGTAGAGCCACCGAATAAATTTTTTCTACCCCAATTGTCTGCCCCAATTGAAGACGAGAGAAGATTTTTGTTTGCTGGCGAGATACGGTGACTTTATGGCAGTTGGAGTTAAAGTTTTTGTGAGAGGTGACTATAGTTATACCACTCAGCGTATCTAATTGACGTTAGATGGTTGTGGATTAGATTCAAAAGGTATTTCTCTTCGGAGGTGTGAAACAAAGTGGAAGGTGATCGGATGGGTTCATTTGGAGCATCGTCAGCAAACTCATTTCCAGGTATGCCCACATGACTCGGGACTCACATTAGTCTGATCTTATTTGGATGTTTGATGCAAATCTTTCTAATGTCCCCAATTAGAGCACTGTAATGGCCAATATTTTTAATAGTTTCGATTGAACTGTAGCTGTCGGTGCAAATAATAAACTTTCCTTTCGTTTTCGCGGCAAAGGCTTCTGCAGTAAAAACGGAACAGTGAAGTCCGATAGACCCGGCAGTAATTAATTGGCCATTACGTTGAACTGCGGCGAAAGTTGTGCTGTTATCTGTTTTCGATCCATCAGTGTAAATGAATGTCCATAGGTTTAGTAAGTCCGCAAGCTCATTAAAACTTTGTTTGTTATATCGATGGCCTTAGGCTGTCTTGTGATATGCGGTTAGCATTAATTTACTAAATCTATATCTTAAACTTACTATACGTACAGAAATATTATATGTTAAATCACGTTGTACAAATTGGTTTTTCATAAAAATTGTATAATTTTAGTAATTTTGTCTCTATTACGTTTTGACAGTGCAGTTAGCGGTGAAGATTAATTAAAGATAATTTGTTGGAATAAAGAGCATTCCTCTAGTATATGTTTGACTTATATTGTGTTGTTATAGCAGAATGAACATGTTGATGTAATATTATTGTTAAGTAGGTGTTTATGGGTTAATCTTGTGTGGCCGAATCTCATTCGTTCATATTTTATTAAAATTGATCCTGAAAAGAGGTATATATGATTAAATATTTGTCTATATTTATTTTTTGGTACAAATGCTATATATGGAGTCACATAATTTTCTTGTTGTCAGCTAAATTGTGTTTTAAAAAATATTTAATGTCATTTCTGTTGAAGTTGGGGGTAGTGATAAAGTAGCATTGAGGGCTAATTTCTCAGCTTGGTCCGCAAATTCATTTCCGCGAATTATTCAGTGGCCCAAATTAGAATAATGTTTGGGTAGTTTTTAATCAGTATATATCTAATTGTTTTAGTGTAGTGTATGAGTCATTATCTAGATTCATTATAGCTTTTAGGGATGAGAGAGAATCTGTACAAATGGCAAATCTTTTATTTTTAATGTGGGCTTATTTTAAGGCTTCCAACACCGCAATAATTTCTGTGGCAAAGACAATGCTGTATTCGGGACGGTTGGAAATTTTTATGATTGTGTTATTAGAGGATACACTGTAAGATAGAATATATTTTGTTTTGATCCATCTGTAAAGATTGAAATCGGAGCAATACTGTTTAAGTTCTTTAAACTTTTCTTGAAAGATTGCAGGAGGAGTTGGTAATTTATTGCAGCTATTATTGATAGACGACTGATGCAAATACCAATGTGGATTTTGTGGTAATTTTAAGTCTATCGGTTGTGAGGGGATGTTGAAAGGGGGGTCAAAAGCAATGTTCTTTTAAATACAGATGGTATATTCATATTCATATTTTTTAGAGTGACGAGTTTTGGCATATGCATATGGCAATCGGTGAATTGATGCTCATAAGAAAGGATTTTATTAATTGCCACTTATCAGATCTCTTCTATTTTCTAGCGGTGTGACGTTGGATTCATTCATCAAAGAGATTATTCGCATTTTACGATAAGCTCCGAACGCAGTTCTTAATGCTGGGTTTAGTATTGTTTTAATTTTGTTTAACAATCATTTTGGCAGATAACCTGTATTATATATATATACTATATACCATAGTCGATCTTAGATAAAATTAAAGATTTAATTACTGAAATTGTTGAATAAGTATTGCAGATAAATTTGCTACTTGACAGACATTTTATGACATTTAGTGCTTTAGATAAAGATAATGTAAGGAATTCAATGTGCGAACGCCATGAGTATTTTTTATTAACAATGACTCCTAATATTTTAAGGACATTGACATTAGTTATTGTTCAATTTGTCGCTAGTATGATATATATGCAGTTGTGCTTTCTATAAACGTGAAGGTGTTTGCATTTCGGTAATGAGAGTTCTTCTCTAGAGTAGCTGCACCAATCTGAGATAGAATAGGCTACTTATGTTCTTATTTTTATTTAACTTTTTAATTGTTTAATGTTGAAGTCGTCTGCATAAGCTCAGAAATTGAGTTCTTTATGTATCGAGATACTGTCGCATAATTTGTTATAGGCTATTAGGAATAATATAAAGGAAAGTGGTGACCCTTGAGGAATGCCATTATATAGTGGCAAAGTTTTGAAGTGACAGTTTCCAATTCTCAGTTTAATTTTTCGGTTGGTCATAAAATGTATCACATATTTAATAATAAGTGGGCCTACCTTCCACTGTTATAAAATAAGCTGGTCAATAGTTGTGTGATTTCCTCCTTTATCAAATGCCTTGGCGAAGTCGAGGGATATAATTGATAGATAATTTTTTGTTGACAAAGTGTTAGAAATCAGATAGTCTAGGAAATCATAGTCTGTTCGCCACAATTTTTTCCAGTAGTTTCGAAGGGCAAGGGTTGAGGTAGATATGTCTGTACGATTTTTAAATAGTTTTTACCGAATTTGGTTTAAGGATGGGGATGATGGAGCTAGTTTTGTATAATGGAGGTATGTAGTTTTTAAGATATTATTGTATAGCTGGAGAAGTCTTCGCTTGGCCACAGGTGGGAGGTTTTGGATTAGGAAGTATGGGATTCTGTTAGCTCCGGGAGATTTAGCTTTTAGTTTGGTTAGAGGTTTGTTCATTTCTAAGAGGCTTATATCCTTTTCAATATTTAGTGTTTTGTCTGATGCAGTATAAATTGGAGGAAGAGTGATTGTCGAGTTCTTTCTCACTTGAAAATTGTTTGAAAAGTGTGAATCGGAGCATTTCTCTGACCAGTATTGGCAGAATTCATCCGCTATTATAGATTTGTCAATAATGTAATCGTCATCCATGGTTTGAGATTCAATGCAATGCATGTTTTGTGATGTATTAAGACGGCAAGAGCGTCTTATATTTGTCCAAATAGTTGATATTGGAGTTGTGGGGTTTATATCTGCAGTAAAATTATGTATGGATTTCCATTTTTCTATTTTTAGTTCTCGTTTTAAGATAGCATTGGATTTTTTATGAATGAAAATATTTTGTAAGGTGATGGTCTTTTTAAACATATTCTAAAATCCATTTTTATTGTTTTTTAACTTCTGCAGTTTGCTATTCAACCAAAGAACATTGTGGGGCAGTTGGCGGTGGGACGATTGAGGAATAGTTTCGTTAGCACTTTGCAAGATGATTTTATTTATTATTATTATTATTATTATTATAACTTACAACATTACTAATTATGATTGCAAGGTGTTGGGGGAATGAGTACTAGCTACAGAGGCTTTCGACTCGAAGAGAAAAGGATTTTATAGAAAGAAACATTTTGGATACCAAGCCCGTGGCAGGATATGAACCTGCGACCCTCGGGGTGTGAGACTAGCATGCTTACCACTAGACCACAGAGGGTGGATAATTTTATTTATATTAGCCGATTCTTTTTTTATATTGCAACTAATTGGACGGAGGGCGTTAAATTTTTCCAGTTTTATTTGATAAGCCGGATAGGTGGATAGTCTGTTATAAAGTGGGGAGGAGATTTATGGTTAATATTGGTTAGAAGTGGAAATAGCCTCGTTACAATAAGATAGTGGTCGCTACCAAAAAGATCGTTTTCTATTATCCATTCGGAGTGTCGTTGTTTGAAAATTGCATTTGCATTTCTTTTGTCTGTTTTGTCCAAGGTGATAATTGCTTATATCTCTTTCTCTTTAATAAATAGAATATTTTTAAATATTTCTAGTAGTATTTTCGTTTTCATACTCTAATTTCTCAAATACAAACCACATTTAGCCATAGTTTCTGTTGTGTTAAAATTTACTAGCACTTATTTCCTTTTCTACGACACATTTCCTTTAAATTGTAGCAGCTTTCTTTTGTTTTCCTTCTTCTCTCAAGTCATGCTTTTCAACAGCAGTAAAAGTGAACGGTTCAAATCTTCTGGAGCAATTCCACTCTATAATTATCAACATTATTTCCGTAATGTGCATACTTTCCATACTCACACCTCCCCTCGTAGAGAAAGTGGTGCATTTTGTTTCTTTGTTGCAATTTTCCATTTATCCAAGCAGAACATTTAAGCGCGCAAGTGTGAAATTGTTTTCGTTTGCTTTGTGGATTTTGACACAATTGAAATGGGAGCATGTGCAAATATTTAAATTTTTCATTTACATGGTTTTATGCATGCACAAAAAGCAGCGGGACAGATATGATCCCATATATTTGCATGTATTATTTTCAGTATCGGTAACTAAATAACGTATGTTGGTTTTAATAAACGCTAGAATATACCCGAGAATACGGAGAAAAAATTGTCTTTTTCGCAGCCAGCGTCCGTAGCGGACACACCACTATTTTGAGTGGATTCATAAAGATTTTGAATGGATTCAGCACGACTTTCCGTACATTCATGTACAACGTCCGTCTGCTTTATTTCGCTGCTTTGCCGTTTGACGTTTAAGCTTCTTTTCTCTGTATTCTCTGCTATACACTACGACACAACCATAAATTGACGTGGTTAAGATTATTCAATTACTCTGCCGTCTGTATCTCGGTCTCGATAATGACAAAAAATGATAAAGTCCTCCTCTATCATGCTACGAGATATAAACGAGGAGTCATCAATGATGATGTTCCTTTCTCACTTATAGGCAACATTAGCAAAAGCAGAGCCCAAAATAGAAGGTATAGAGCAACAAATTCAGTTGTGACTTGGAAGCTGCAGTGGTGAAGAGCGTTTTCTATTAAAGGTGAGATTTATTGGCCTGTTGTGTTTAATTACGAGTTAGTAAATTCACCGATTTCTGGATTGAATTCCTGTTAATCTAAACTAATTGTATTAAAACTATATCAACCGAAGCCTTTTATATTATTTTTCACTATCCAGTGATCCGTCCAATTGGTTGAATGTTCTTAATTTTGTGGAAAGGATATTTGAATACCTAGACCAACCGTAAATATTATTGAACTCTCCCGTATGGCATTTTTTTTTTTAAATTTTACAACCTATCATCAAGGTTCAGTTTCGATTATTTGATTATTCATAGCTGCCTAGTTTCGAGGCCATTAGAAATTAAACCATAGAACCATTGCTGTATAAAATTGAAACTTTTTCATGTAGACGAATATTTCTCATCGGTTGCGTCAATTGTAGGTACCGGCAAATAATAAATGTTTCACACAATTCCTTGTTTCCAAGCCTGACCAGCGGCTGTTCAGAAAAAGCAGTGGGCGGTGGTGTAGTTGTACTGCAGGATGGTAGTTGGTGTTAATGCCACACGGCACCTGCAGCAACTGATTGACATGCGCTGCAATCCCGGTACTGAATTTTTTTTTATGGAATTTTTACGCAGTTTCGAATATTTTATATATTTTCGATGAACTTCTATTAGACTGAATGCTGTATGTAAATAGCGGGCAAGCCTATGCTGCCATTAATGGAATTGCACTTTAAGTGATTGGGGTACGTTTGCTTTCACGTATTGTTATTAAAGGTAGTAATAATACTAAGAGTAATAGAAGAGAAGGCATTAATGAGAATATGTTCGTAATGAAATCGAATATAGTTGCGTTATTCTATAGTTATATATATAGTATATGATAGGAAAAGGGTCAATCTCTGAAGCTATGGAATGGTTGTGATTTAAAAAGTGTGAATAACTCGCATTATTATTTATATTTATATCAATTATTATATCAATTATTATATAGGTAATTATAAAATAGTTGGTAGGTAGCGGTCGCCATAAACACACACTTAGGCCATAATTGACCCTTTCTGATACTGTATGAGACACAAGTCACAAACCCTTTCAAACGTCCAACCATTTGGAGCTTTTTATGAAACAATCGATGGAGCTTATATTCTTATTTGGAATATCTCCCAAAGAGTCCAGAAAGTAATCATCCGGAAAACTGAGCATCCTCCTGGACACGTACATAATAGGTGTTAAATGGACACTTGCTCCTCTTTACCCATGCAACTCCTGCAGAAGACATTTGAAGCAATCCCTAGTCTACTATCATGATTACCCAGGGCCCAGTGTCACTTACGACGGAACCTATACTTTGTCTATTTAGAGATAATAAATCTTTTGAGGGTTTGACGTTAATTTCTGGCCAGATTTATCTAGCTATTTTGCATCCTGTTCCATCAGACCAGCACCCGCTGCGTCTAAGGATATTGTATTAATTAAACACGTACTGCAATACGAATATCAAGGTTTGACCTAGCTGAATCGGTATTGTAGTACCCTCTTGGGCGATTTCATCCGCTTTGCAGTTCCCTTGAATATTCCTCTGACTGGGAACCCATCTCAGATGCAGACGAATCTGCTTAGCTGTCTCGTCTAAAGATTTGCGGCAGCTCTAAACGGCTTTTGATGTGATCATAGCCGAATTCAGGGAACGGAAAGTCGCTTGGTTGTCAGATAGAATGCAAATATCTTGTCCAGATATATTCTGGATCTAAGGCCAAGACAGTGCTGTCTCTATAGACGCGACCTCAGACTGAAAAACGCTTCAATGGTCGGGAAGCCTAAAGGACACGTTAATTTCCAGCACATCTGATAATGCACCACCTCCCACCCTTCCCTATATGTTGAATCCGTATGTGTAGATGTGAATCCTTTTTAAATGTTGGGGGTTGCCGTCCTTCCATTCGTTCCAAGAGGGAATGGAGATCCTACACATGCAATTGAAGGCATAAATTGGTGTGATGTAATCGAAAGAGTCGGGAATACCCTCGAAACGTCGTAAGATAGATGCATGACTCACGTTCCTGGCATTTCACTGGTGTGTAGCTTTTAGCCTAACAGCTGAATTTGCAGCCTTTATTTCACCAAAAAGCCTGACGGCAGCAGATTAAGCATCACATGTTAGGCTGCCGTTGGAGTCCTTCCGATGGCTCCACTTATGAATACCTACGCCGTGTTTAACACCTTTGTTATCACCCTGTTGTATATAGACCTGTTTAGGGCCGACCACCAAGCAAGCACCACATAAAAAAGTACTGTTCGTACCACAGCTGTATATTATCCAGTAGACTACCTTTGGTTGTAACCTCCATTTCCTTAATATGCCTCTTTTGTAAGAGTTCAGAGCCACTTGAGCCTTCCGAATCCGCTAGCTTCCATTGGACTTCCAATTCAGCTTCGTATCCAGGATGAAATGTAGATACCTAGCTTCTTCTATATGATTGATATCTACTGCCATTAGCTTTGGAACGATAAATTGAACTACTTTATGCTTCCTATTGCAGAGTGCAAACTTAGTCTTGGATGGATTAACTACCAGCCCACAGTCTATGAACATTTGGAGAGCATGTTGAGCACACGTTGCATAAAGTCTCTCATTGTAGATATATATTTACCTCAGATGCTAATTGCAACATCTTCCGCATACGCAACCACCTTGCACAAGCAGCTCATTTACCGCAAGATTTCAGAGAAGGGTGATATAACTCCTTCTTAAGGTGTGCCTCTACACACGGACTTTTTGGCCGACACCGCCTCCAGCGTGAGCAGATTATTCTACCCATAATGATGTTTTCAATCCACCTGCTCATGGCGGGATCCACCTCAAAGTCCCGCAGCGCACCGATTATTGCAACAGGTTTGATTTTTTTCCCTCAATGTCCAAAAAAAAGAAACTCCTACTATATAATGGTTAATTTAGTCGGCTTTGGACTGCACTCTCCTCTTTTACACAACACATTCTTACTACGTCAAATTATGAGATGAGGCACATGTTTTGTTTACAATGTTTCCTTATAAAGTGTTCATAAATAAAAATCTCTATGATAATTGGGGTTATAGCGCATCAAAATTTGATAATGTCAGATTAGTATGGCTGATTGTACGTGATGATATGCGCAAAAAAGTGAGACAATATTTCTTAACCGAATCCATAGAAGAAAAATGTGTACTATTTTTGTGTTTACCAACACAATATACCAAATAGTTGCCATTGATTTAAGAGGCATTTTTTTGAGAATTGGGTTTTCGGTAACACTTTAGCATAAATGAGATTCCTTCGATTCAATTTGGTGTGGTATGTGGTTCGTCTGATTCGCTTTTAGTTTGTTAGAAGAAGGGAGTCACTCCTAGTGACCCTTAGAAAAAAATGTAACGATAATTGGGGGTTTCAATCATGACTATTTCGTAAAATTCGAGAAGTGCAGTGAAGTCTAGATTGAAAAAATTATTTTCTGAGATCGCTAAAGCCAACGGAAATCTTAAATTGGTTATATTAACACTCACCTTTTAAAAGCAATACCCGCTCTTCCTCGAAAACTTGCGATTTTATCTTACTTTTCTGTAATCCAATAATCTTTGTGGGTTATTCTTCGTTCAACTATCAAAAATTTTGTTTATTCACTAAGCAGTAATAACAAGTGATATTTTTGGATCACAGAATTGTTCCGAGTTATCATATGATCACTTTACATAATAATACTGCATATAAAAAAAATTTCAAACGATTGTCGAGGGAACAACTCATGACAGGTTGTATACCTTGAAGTCTTCCAATCAATACAGACCTTTCTTCTCAGTCTTCCCAGCCTGCAATCATGGGATGTTCTATACTTTCTAAAGTCTCCTGTCTTAGTTGCAATTAGTAGAACGCTATGGAAGTAAACATTGCTCAGTTTTCATGACATTACAAATCCTGTTATTTGACTCTGCGACTCCACCATTGGTCTAACCTGACTTCAGCATTTGTTACTAGTGTTATCTAAATAAATGATTGTGTTTCATAAATAAATTAAAAGTCTAATTTTGAGGTTATTCATAAAAAATTGCCTTAAGCACCAATCCATTAAATTTTTCAAATACATTTCTGAAATGAACTGATGCTGGAGTCCAACTAATTGTTTAGCCAGATGTAATCTCTACAAGAAGAAAGTCATTTAAAGTATTTATTTGCTAAAAAGATAGTGTAGCGTGATTATGGAATTTAAGCGAAAATTTCAAATTTTTTCTCTTCATATGTATTTGGTTTTTTTTATACATTATTAACTAGCTGACCCGGCAAACGTTGTTTTGCCTAAAAATGTCCCATGATCTGTACTATAGATGTACGTACATATATGTATTTAGGACTAAAACATACATTGATCATACCCCTCCACCAATGAAACTGAAATGAAAAATGCAGATATAAATTGATAACTGTCTCCGTCAGTATTATATATGTTTAGCCTTCTTGCTCTAAACAACTCATTTGCCACGTCCCTCCGCTGACGAACCTAAAATAATAATAAAATCCGGCTTTAAACTGATACTCCTAATCGCCAGTACTTTATGTGTACTTACTCGTATGAAATTATTTTTCCATTTATTGAATTGTATTTCCCCTCATTGAAGCACTCTGTGATAAACGATATTTTTCGTTTTGTTGTCAGGTGCGAAAACGATCAAAGCAGATACATGCATTTTCCAGATTCAGGCCACAAACACTCAATGATTGGCCTTGTGATTTATTAATTGTCATGGCGAATGCGAGACGAATTGGAAATTGGATTCGCTTAAAGTCGAATGGCATATCGGTTGGGATCATTGGAATTCTCGGAATGAGAACTTCCTCACCTTTGAATTTTCCTTTTAGTAGTCTTGCGTGAATCACATTGGCCATGAGTTTTATGACCGCTAAACGCGTTCCGTTGCATAATTTTGGTTGGTTGAGATTGCGAAGCATGATGACGACTGAACCATCCTTCAATTGTAAATTGTGCGGTGGCAAGCCAGGCACAAGAACTCAGTTGGGTAGTTGGTTGCTTCGTCTTCGTTTCTTACACAGTCGATAGATTTGAAGGAATGCAGTGTCCCAACGATTTGATTTTGAATTTTGAAGTTTAAGTGATCCACATCCTTGTTCTTTGCTGCTAAAATTGCTCTTTCACTCAACCAATCGTAGTTTTTGTGGTTAGCAATGATGTTCGGAAACACTTTGTTGATGAGCTCCTCTTTCGTTGAGACGAAATTGCAAAAATTTGGCGGGAACGAAAGGAATCCATTCGATGCGCCGACAGGAACACGACCATTACCGATAGTTAGCAGTTGATTGGAGAACACTTCGGCAGATGGATCGTTTAGCAATGCAACTCGCATGTTTGTCGTCAGCTGAAGTTTCTTCACATAACGCCACAATGGTGATGATTTGAGGCAAGCATTGATCTCATCGGCAGCGGTCGATCGTGGTATTACTGGTAGTGTTTGCCGGAAATCGCCTGAGAGTAAAATCAATGCACCCACAAAACGTCTTGCGTCATTACGCAGATCTTTCATAGTGCGATTCAGAGCTTCTAACGCGCGTTTATGCGACATTGTGCATTCGTCCCAGATAATGATTTTGCTTGCTACCAAAACTTTGGCCATTGCTGAATGTTTCGCTATGTTACATGTTGGTTCTTCAACCGCTTGCAGGTTTAATGGCAATTTTAATGCAGAATGAGCGGTTCGGCAACCTTCCAACAGCGTTGCCGCTATTCCAGAAGAAGCAACTGCTACAGCAATTTCTGATCTTGCACGAACTGCAGCCAAAATCAATGATATGAGGAATGTCTTGCCAGTGCCACCAGGCGCATCAAGGAAAATCATGCCGACATTTCCATCATCAATTGCCTTCATCACCATATCGTACACTTCTTTTTGTTGGGGATTCAACAATGGTACATTCGTTCGAACCAATTGGCTTAATGCATTTGTGTCGTATTCACGCTCACGCTGGAATTCTCGTGTTGTTTATTCCACGATCAGGCGATACCATTCCTAACCTGACTAACAAACTGCCGCACATTAGGTAACACATGTCTTCTATCAAAACCAAAGCTTGGTTGTGCATCTCTTCATCTCAAGATGGGAATTCTCTGAATGGACACGAACTCGATGCAAAATGTCTTCTGACATGTCATCCTTGTACTTCTCCCACAATTCGCATGGATTCGATGGAAAACATGTGGAAATAATGATCGCAAATAATGTGCGTATCTGATTTGGAGATGCGGAAACAGTTGCTTCAGCGATTGTCGTGTCCCATTGCGTATCGTTTTCCAGCAAATTGAGCTCCTGACATGCAGCACGAAATGTTGGCAGCACTACACCATTGACAGTTCGAAGTGATTCAAATGATGTCGGGCCACGAACATTCACCAGCAATAGTCGTAAGTAAAAGCATTCATCATTTTTCGGATGAACTGTATAAATACGGCCAAGAGCTTCAGTAGAACGCACATCCGGATGACCAGGAACTACATTACCTTGCTTTCGACGTTGAAATTTCTTCGATGAAGCATTCCAAGTGTAATAACGCGGCATCTTTGAGTAAAGTAACGCACGTGCAAACGGATCAATTTGGCAAATCGAGAAGAAACTGGTCAATGTTGTCGCTGGTGGGGTTTGAGCACGTTGAGCGGCATTTGCTGCGGTGAAATAAACTCGTTGACCGTTCTCCAGATACACTGCCAAATGTGTAACAATCGAATAGCATCCATGAATGGGAAATGAGAATAAACGCCAAATCGCCTCATTGCAGCATACGTACCGACCAACTTGATAGCGCGTGATTTCATCATTGGGGTCAGGAGCTTGAAGACCAAAAGCCGCCATGTCACTGCCCTTCGTGACATATTTGCAGATGTACTTGATGGACTTCACTGAATTGCAATACTCCACGTTACAATGCGCCCTGAATGTTTTGGAAAGAAGTGGCGAATACGGAACAACCCAAGAGTTGTCGACCACGAAATCATTTCCTTTCACTTTGACTGTGATTGTTCTACCGCCATCATCAGATGATCGACGTCGATACAGTGGATAACCATCGTTGCCAGTGATGGTATCAGCAGTCAAATTTCGTGGATAACGCTTGGAACACTTGCCGTTGACCATGCACGGTGATTGTGGGTTAATGGCGCCACACGGTCCATGAATCATGTTTGTAATTACGACATCATGCAGGTCTGGATCGGTTTCGGGATCAGGAATCTCGGCACATATGATGTCATCAATTTGGTCTGGCTGTATTCTTTCGACTAATCAAATGAGAATGTGCGCATGCGGTAAGCCTCTTTTTTGCCATTCAATCGAATACATCCAACATCGAGTATCCCCAAAGACACGATGCCAAACAATATAGTCCATGAGCGCCCGGATTTTTTGCCTGAATACACGTGCGGTGATATCGTGCCGATCACTTGATGTTTGGCCAGGAAGCAGCAGTTGAACAATTTCTATCCACTTAGGATTGCACGTGAAGGTGATGACCAGGTCAGGACGGCCGTAATGACGTACATATGTCATTGCATCTTGCGTATATTCATGCATATGACGTGGACTGCCAACGAACGTCGCCGGTAAAATGGTCAACCGACCAAAATCAGATGCATTTCCTTCGGTGCTAATTGCATCGCGTAAATGAATGTACTGCTCCGTACGTAGTTTGGTTTGATTTAAAGTGATAAAAAGGAGTCGCTCCGCTTCTATTTTGGCATACATATCGACGCAAAATTGCTGAAACAATCGGCGAAATCGAAGCAAATAGTTGTCAACATTTTGGCGAATCATCAAACGATACGCGTAAAAATTCATTCCGCTGACCTTCCTGGTAGTTTCCTCACCTAAAATGATATCAGTGACATTAGTGTCATATTGAAATGAAAATTATTATGATATCTATTCTCACCGGTCGATGGATTTCATCAACATCCTGATGTTGATATAATATCCATCGTCTCCTTGCCAAAACATCAGTGGGTATTGCAATGCATCGTATGAACGATGTGTTTCAGATATTCGTTGCAATTGCCCAGAGTCCCGACGTGTGAGCACAATATCGCGTGATTCCCGGTTTTCGCCAACAATCACAACTGCAACCTCATCTATTGTTGGAGCGTTAAATTGGCGTTCGTGCGTTCCAGCAGGTCGTTTATCCGCACTGATCACGACTTTATAGTCATCAGTTGGCATGCGATCCAACGCAATTTTGAATAACCGAACCAATGCATGACGTTCATGAAGCAGCTGCTGTAAATCGCGAAGAATTCCTCTTCTCATTGCCGTATTGATTGTTTGGCGCTGATCAACTTGATGTTCCACATTTCCCATGAAGTAAATTTGTAGGAATTTATGTTGTGCGTCTTCAAGTGGTAGCAATGATCCAATTCGATGGTGAATTTGGCCTTGGATCTGTAGAGTCAATGACAAAATTAGATTCAATATTTTTTGTGCATCAAAAGAAAATGATCGGTTAATTTATTACCGTGAATGTCGGATTGAATCCGCGTTCATGAATAATATCTGCTCCAAATGCAGTCATTTGAAAGCATCCGTTGTATTTCTGAGCGTTCGATAGAAAATGACTTGATTCTGGTGTTTCACCAGTAAGCAAAGAACGCAATGGCTCAATGCACCGCAATGGTTGCACACAACCTCCATTGGGGAAATTTGAACGGAAGGATGCGAGCTGTAGTCAATTCTGCAATCGTAATGAAACGCTAGTCGATCCAAATCAACAGTTGAAGCAGTTCTTCTTATGCGTTGATCACGTTGTTGAGTTGTTTCATTTGCCCGACGATTTCTCATTGTTAACTGAGCCGTTTCATTTGCCGCCTGTCTTTCTTCTTGTGTTTGTGATGCACGAAGTCGGGCCATACTAACACGGCGCTGTTCTCGTGCGATTTCTTGTTTATCCGTCGTCAATTGATAGGCAATATTACGAATTCTATTTGCATTTCGCGTTCGAAGCGAAAGATTAGATCTTCTGGCTCGTGGCATTGTGAATTACACTGAGAAATGAACACACAAAACATGTGCTCAAATGTCATAACCTCACAAAATAAACATCTTTCTTGGCAACTTACCGTTTGAAAATAGAATTTCACACCAAAATGATCAATCAGAATGAAATGAACAGCGAACTCGAATTGATTTTCAAAGTATTCCATCTAAAAATTAATTGGACAATCCGAAATTAATGTTTGGGTTGATTATCGATGAGCACGCAATAACAAAGAACATAACCATTTATAATGTGCATTTCATCAAACTAAACTCACCTCTATGAAATCACTTTTCGCTGGCAATTTTCACAATAAATCGTTTCAAAATAATGTATTAAATCAAATTGAATTACAATAACTAACGAAAGCTGATAAAAGCTTAAGAAAATGCCGATATTTATGTTACTAAACTGAAGTCACATATGTCATTGCATCTTGCGTGGGCTGCCAACTGTGCATATGCATGCAGCTGTCAAAAGTTGATGCACACAACGCCATCTACGGCAATACAGCGTTTAAAATCATGTTCGTTTTTATGGGTTCTTGAGTTAAGATAGCGTTGTAAAATCGCTCCATACAAAATGTATGGGAAAATGAATTTTCTTCATAATTTTTTTTTTCGGAAAATTTTCCAGAATTTTCTTAAATATTCTCCTTGTTTGGGCGGAGACCTATCCGAATTGGTGCTAATCACCGAAATCGGTCCAGGCGTTCTCCAGTTATAAGCGTAGTAACTAACGTCACTTTCTTTTATATATATAGATTCACGAAAGGTATATAAGCCGCCACACAATTGAAATCGACAAAAGGGTGTCCCAACAAGAACGCAATTTTTAAATCTACATTCGAAGTGTCATTGTTTGACATTTGAACAATTGTTATTGTTTGCTAGTAGAAGGTACGAGGTTAGTAAAAATGGAGCACTACACGAATGAACAACGCATTCTCATTGTGAAATTGTTTTACCAAAATGGTGAAAGTTTTGCGGCTACAGTTCGCAAATTGCGATCAATTTGGGGTCAGAATAATGCTCCAAAAGAGTCAACTGTAAAGAGATTAATATATAAATTTGCCGAAACTGGGTCTGTTAGTGATGTAAAGACAAGAACGCGCCATCGACCAGGTCGATCGACCGAAAATGTCGCAGCTGTACGTGATAATGTCGCTCAAACTCCATCCACCTCAATTCGACACCGAGCTCAGCAAATTGGTGTCTCCAAATCCACTATGCAGCGAATTTTGACGAAAGATTTGCATCTTCATGCATACAAAGTTCAATTGACTCAGGAACTGAAGCCAGCTGACCATGGACAGCGAAGGGAGTTCATTAATTGGGTATTGGAGAGACAACATGAAAATGCTGATTTTGCCGCTAAAATCATCTTCAGTGACGAGGCCCATTTCCATCTTGATGGCTTCGTAAATAGGCAGAATTGTCGCATTTGGAGTGAGGAAAATCCTCGAGTGATTCACGAGAAGCAAATGCATCCTCAACGTGTCACTGTGTGGTGTGGTTTTTGGGCTGGAGGAATCATTGGACCTTTTTTTATGAAAATGAGGCAGGTCAAGCGCAAACAATCAATGGTGTTCGGTATCGTGAAATGATAACCAGTTTTTTTCTTGCCTCGAATTGAAGAAGTGAATGTGGTGGGCATGTGGTTCCAACAAGACGGCGCCACATGTCATACAACCAGAGAAACAATTCATTTCCCGGTTTGCGCTCTTGTTGGGACACCCTTTATATAGATGAATAACAATTATTCCAGTTTCCGGTGTTTGTGAAATTGTGAGTTATATACTCGTACATATACTACATACATAAATAATTTTTACACATATTTAAGTACTACATTAGAGAGCGTGCAACATTTAAATTCTTTTGATATTGACATAGATCCCGACACAAAAAATATATACATATAATTAGAGTAATAGAAGTAGCGAAGTAATGAACTAAACCAAACATTACGGTGCTGAGGAATCTATGGTTTCACCACTATCGTAGTTTGTAATTGTCCAACAATTCACTGGATAATGACGAACAGTCGAACAGTCCGTCGAATAACAAACAGATCTGCAAAGACGAACTAGTCTTTAGCTCACGCAAAAGTAAAACCAAACGAGTACAGAAATCTGAAGTCGGATTAGACCGACTTCGAAATACCCGTTACCTTTTCTTGAGCGTGCGAGTTCAACAATTAGGATGTTTTCTGCATAAATCATCATTAGGAGCATATATACGTTAATTTGCGGTGCGGTACCTTGAATTGATTATAGCGACCCCATATCTTGTGTATGGGGTTGTTGGGTTAATATACGTACTAGTATAAAATTTCGTCCAAAAATATTATATAGGTCGCAAGTTATAATAATATGTCAATAGTGGGCGTGCCCGTAGAAATAACACGCCAATTTTTTGTGTGGTATTTAATGTTAGTAACCGCAACATTCCTGTCAAATTTCGTTAATAAATCTTTAATAGGAACACAGTAACTATTTTTGGCTAATTGTGGGCGTGGCAGTTGTATTATGATGTCCATATTCTGCACACACACTATTATGGCCCCATGTATATTTCTGCAAATTTTTATTTCGCCGCATCAATACGAGCATAGGTAGGCTAATTTTAATTTTAAACCCGAAAGCTCCTTATATCAAAAGTGGGCGTGTCTTTTGTCTGATCAGCCCCATTTGTTGAAGATAGATTTATAATGTCCACATGTTCCTTCCCGTAAAATTTCGTCCGTAAATCTCTACCAGATCTTCAGTTATTACTATTTGTTAATAGTGGGCGTGGCAGTTAATATACAGCGCCCACTTTTTGCACATTGTTTAGTAGGACCCACATCTCCATAACCAATAATGTAACGATTCCGTCAATTGGACCAAAGTTATAGTCATTTTAAAAAAGGTGAAAAAAGTTCCTTATATGGGAGGTAGGCGTGGTCTTTGTCCAAATCGGCGCATATAGCAATCTGGTTCTGTATCTTTGTCTAGACTATACTTTTGTAAAATTTCATTAAGATAGCTCTAAGGGTGTAGAAAAAAAGTGGCCACAGACAGACAGACGGACAGACGGACAAAATAAAAATTGCTTAGAAAGTGATTCTGATCATATCTGTATATATACGAGGTGTGATCAAAAAATAACCGTTATTTTCATCTTTTCGTGAGTTACGTACGTTCGATGTTCGCATTTTTTTTCTGTTATGTTGGTACACATGTCTGTTATATATGTCGGCAATACCAACCATTTTGGATTGTCAGTTTGTTTTTGACAGATAATAAGGTTAGTCTTGTTTTGGTGTGCTCTTCGATTTTGTACTATTCGAAAAAATGGATCAAAGAATGAAGAAAAGTATTCAGTTTTGTGTAAAAAATGAAATTAAATGCGCAAGGACATTTGAAATGTTGACTGTGGCGTTTGGCGAGTCAACTATGAGCAGAACACAAGTTCAATTGTGGTATAACCGGTTTAATGAAGGCCGAGAAGATGTCAATGACGATGCTCGTCCTGGTCGCCCGAGCACGACAACAACCGAAGAAAACATTGACGCAGTGAAGAAAATGATTTTGGATAATCGTCGAATCACTATCAGAGAGGTTGCTGATGATGTTGGCATATCGTTCGATTCATGCCAAGCAATTTTTACGGATGTTTGAGGCATGAAACGTGCGGCAGCGAAGATTGTTCCAAAATTGCAAAATTTTGAGCAAAAACAACGTCGCATGGACATCGCTCAGGAGCTCTTTTTGGCCAAAAACAAAACCGTTATCATGCCTCAACCACCGTATTCACCGGATTTGGCCCCCGCTGACTTTTTCCTCTTTCCAAAACTGAAGACACCGATGAAAGGAAAGCGTTTTGCTACGATTGAGGAGATAAAAGAAAAATCGAAACAGGAGCTGTTTGCGATACCAAAAAAAGCGTTTCAGAAGTGTTTCGAGGATTGGAAAAAACGCTGGCATAAGTGTATTATATCTGAGGGGTATTACTTTCAAGGGGACAAGATAGTTGTTGATGAATAAATAAATACTTTATTTATTGATCACACAATAACGGTTATTTTTTGATCACACCTCGTATGTCCATACCTACCATGCCTCCTTCTTGAAATTGCAACCCCTCGCAAAAGCACAAAATTAGTATACCCTATTTAACTTTATTAAAGGTAAAGGGTATAAATATCTATAAGCAAAAACCATAAAAAGCAAATTACATTATTGAATGGAAGATGCAAAATTATGTTGTGTGAAGTTTCAAATGACTTTGTGCAACATTTTGAGTAAGAGAAGCATCCCTGATGGAATTTCTCTCATTTGCATAAACACCCCTTTTTACTTTTTACAAATAGGTATTTCCAGCGAGGTCATTTATGACCATTACATGCGTCAGAAAGGTAGATCTCTCACTGATTTTGTGTCATAATTTCTTGACGAGCACCATGTTAGATCCAAGATCAGTCGGTCTGTGCAACTTCAGATGGCTTTTTTGGCGATTGTTCTCGCTGTCGTTGATCTAGCAATAGTAGTTGTAGTTTTAGTTCAACAAGGTGCGTTCCGAAGTAAAAAGGACTTTTAAAAGAATATTTCTATTATTTTTTCTAGTGATGTCATCTATTGTGAATTTTACTGTCAACCACTACCCGTTTTCACATGAATTGGTACCGTGAGACTTTTACCTTTTCGGAATAATGTGCAGTTTTTTCTAAACTTTGTTATATTCCTGGGATGTCAGCAAATTTTTCCTGAAAAAAATTGCAACTAATGCGATTCAGTACGATTCTTCTCTTTCTTTGCTTACTTTTTTTGAAATAACAGGAGCTTAAAAATATTAATTTTGATCGTATAGATCTCAGCAAATTTCAGTTGAAACCCGATAAATTATAACAGCTTTGAAAGAAAAATGGTTAACAAATACTCAAGTTAAAAATTTTGAATGGACTAGGCTACTACAGTGCCTTACTGATTCGACACTTACGGCTTAGATAATAGAAGAAGACAAATCCGTATTCAAGTGGTGTACAAATGTCGGAAGAAAGCCGCACACATCAGGTAAACCAGTGAGTCCCAATATCGTCGGGAGGTCACTCCACAAAACTGGCCTATATGGAAGATAACCACATAAGAAGCCATGTATATTCAAAACAAATCAGCAAAACGGCTTGAAGTTCCCTAAAAAGCGTTTTGGAAAAGCGTTTTATTCTCAAATGAGAGTAAATTTTGAATTGTGGGTGTGACAAAGCCACCAAAAATTTAGAGAAGCAAAAATTGAGCATTTAATAATAAGATAATGTTGATATGATAAAAACAATGAAACACTGAGTGGCTCGATTCTGGTCTGCAGCAGCAAGTGTTGGAGATCTAAATTGTATTCAATCCTCACTGAGCTAAATGAATTACAGTACAATACTGCAACACTATTGACACCAGCGTTGAAAAATTTTGTGTATAGGGAAACTATATTTTCCAACAGTAGTAATAGTGAAATATAGGCTGCTATACCGGGCACTTAAGGCTCGTGACGAATCGCCGCAGTCGCCAAAATTCAACCCAATCGAGCAACTATGGGAACACCTTGTCAGATACGTTAAACAGAGGACCATGTCGGACAAGGAAGGCTTTAACAAAGCAAAAAGTGACGCACTATAACACCTGAAATAGCAATAAGCCAGTAAGAGTTTATGCATAGAAGACTAAATGAGGTTTTTAATTCTAATGGAAAACATTCCTAAATATAAATTAATTTTTTTCTCTTTAGTTTTTGTTGTTTGTCGTATAGTTTAACTTTTATTTTTGCATTGATTTTATGCGAAAGAGAGTCCCATGGGATTTTGCTTCCTAATTAAATGCATAGTAATTTACCACCTTTAGGAATTGGATAGCAAGAAAATACGTTTGCAAAGTATTTTAAATAACGTTCTAAAACAGTGAAGATCTTCTTCAAGTAACTAATACTGATAAGACTATATCTTTTGCTATGTTAAACGCTCTTCAACGACTCTCTGCGATTTGGAAAAGTGTCGCTTTCAACGATTTGGTTCACTATCCTTTTTCAATTAAAAATACCTTTCCAGTTAAAATCTTTTTTCCGTCACCTATACTCAAAGAGGCATTCAGAACTCACACCTTAACAGTCCCCGTGACTGCTGTTTGTGCGCAAAAGAGTTCAAATTCCAATTAGACCTCAATTGCCGAAATTCAAGTAAGAATGCCAGTTACAAAGGACTTAAAGGTGCGCACACGGCACATGGAAATTGCGTGCAAAATTCGTAGAAAAAAGAACCAACTGCCTTGTGTGAATGAGTAAAAACCCTGCCCCTTTCCATAGAATACATTTCATGTGCCAGTGAATAAAGAAATTCCTGCGGCTGCTGCTGTTGGAGTAGAAATTCAATTGCCACATTGCAGTAGAATTGGAATAGAATATTGAAAATGAAGTACAATTCTGTGGCAATGCCGTTTGAGGGGAACGAATATTCAAATGAATTCATTGCATGCCCTCTTTCTAAGGGCCCTTTTGGCAGCAAATAAAAGCATTTAAAACAAGTTTATTTGAATGAATTCGTGCAATTTGTTAGGCAAATTGCTGGCATGCATTCTTTGAATGTCGTCTAAGTCCATTGGAGGAAATGGCGGCATGGGCTCCGACTCTATTTCTTTATATTTATTTCTGTGGAGATTCTACTATTGCAGAGTCCATTGTAAAAGTTATAGAATATTTTCCTCCTTCCAGCGTCGTTGATGTGAGTAAGAAAGTATTTGTGTGATTTCTCCAACAAAACAATGTGCAGAAATATTTATTTAAAATATAAGTCTGGAAGCAGGTAAACTGCACACGGCCAATGAACTTGCTGCAAAATTTTCGCATTCGCAAACCAACAACAATTAAACAATGGGAAATCAATACCAAAGTCAAATTCAAATTATAGCAACCAAATACAGTACAAAGGAAAAATGTTGAAGCCTACCTCAGCCCTCCAATGAGCGCCCAGTGGCGCCAGAATCCACCTATCACTCAGTCGGAACGAGAAGACAAAGCAACACAACGATTATACAAAATCACAGGATTGACTACTGGTATTGTGTAAGAATAACAAATATGCTTTAAAACAAATAACCGGCAGTAGTGACATTTCGACGCATGCCAGGAATGCAATGACAGAATACCAGCACCTAGAACAAACAGTTTGCATTACTGCAACAAATTCAGTCGAAGCACAGAACAAAGAGATAAGATTGCAAATATGTTGCTGAGAAGAAATAAAGCAACAAACAATGCTACACTAAACACAAATACTAAAATTCAATGGCCAAAAGAAGAAATTCTTCAAAATTGTTATGGTTACTTCTGAGGAATGGTAACGAAAATATCTTAATCCCAAAAACTGCAAGAAAATAGGATATAACGACGACATCACAATTCCTGCTGAAATATTTGCTAATAATAAATGCCAAACATTTTGACATATTTGATGATCAAATAAAAATTGCACTAAACAGTTCAAGGCAGTGATATGAAAGGGGCTGAAAGTACTCAATAAATTCCAATACGAATATTAACTCAAATATTCAGATTATAAAACTGGCAACTGAGTACGTGTGCATAAAAATATACCTAACGCACGAGTTACGGTGGATGTGAAATATTTTGGTAATTTCCAATTTGAAACTGAATTCTGTAAACAAAAAAACCAATGAAAAGAGGAGAAAAACATTTAACGTTATGACCTTTTTTAAGAATCAAAGGGATACGTTAAATTTCAAAAAAAGTACAAACTTGAACTAGAGAAAAATGGATAACAGTTGAATAAAGCGCAATACACAAGTTTTCATACTCTCCAAATTAGAGATACTGTCGAGAACTGCAGAGAAGCAACCATATTAAATGCCGTTGTATTTGCCGCATTAAAATTACTCGATCGCAAAATCTCTGCAACTATGATAAACAGTATAGCACAAGCGATTTAACAGTTAGCAAAATCGAAGTGCCAACGGGACCGGAACTGATGATAGCATGGAACATGGCACATGACAGGGACGCACCACCGAAAGAGGTTGCGTTGTTAATGGCCAGCTTAACCACTAAAGGCACTCCCTTACTCCTTGGATGCGACGCCACCGCGAACCATACGCTTTGGGGCAGCACCGAACATAATGAAAGGTTTGAGTCACTTTTTGATTTTATTAACTGCTCCAATCTAACTATATGCAATAGGGGGAGCACACCTACTTTCACATTTTCTAGCTCGGCAAGAAACAACAGGTGGCAAGAGTGTTAGACCTAACTCTGTTAACAGACAACACAACAACCCAGATGGTGAACTGCAGGGTGTCCAACAAGCGATCCTTTTCGGACCATAGTTGGATAGTCTTTAGTGTGTGTCTGGGAACAATAAACCCAGAACCTTTATTTAGGAACCCCAAGATAATCAAGTGGGGAACGTTTTCCAGAATAGCTACGGCCAAACTCAAGGGAGTAAGGGCCCCTTATATAAAAGCAACCAAAGACTTGGACAAGTCACTGTTTAATCGTGAGGCAGTCTTTACTACAGCCTTTAAGAAATCCTGACCAATTAGTAGGAGTAAAATATCCTTTCCACCCTGGTGGAATGAAGCCCTTTAAAACTCAGGGAAAGCAAAAGAAAGCTATTAATACAATGTTTTAATGATAACAATTGGCAGGTATACAAAGATAGCCTCAAAGACTACAAAAGATCTATCAGAAAAGCCAAGGGTGAGAGCTGGAAAGATCTCTATCAGTCAATTGAGTCTGTTTCAAAACTCTGCAAAACTCAGGTGCTTTCCAAGCAACGTACCAATCCATCACTTTTAAAAAAAGAGGACGAAACGTGGACGGAAACATCGGCTGAGACACTTGACACTCTTATAAATACGCATTTTCCAGATTGCTGGGGTAATATGAGTATCTCTAATTCAACCGTAACGCATTATCTATTATCGCCAGTGTGCGAATCCACGGAAGAAACACCAATTAACAGTTTCTCGCCGTATAAATCACCGGGGATAATCCAAATCATGATACAGAAACTACAGAATGTGTTAATACCATGGCTTCAGGTGATTTATAGAACAAGCATAAGATTCAAATATATTCCACTCAGATGGAGAAGATTGAAGGTAGTATTCATTTCCAAGGCAGGGAAAGTCGGTCTCGAGTCAGCCAAGGACTTTAGGCCGATTATTCTTACCTCGTTTTTGCTGAAGACGATGGAAAGGGTGATTGAACTACATCTCCGGACGGTAGTGAAACGTTGTAACGTCTCAAAATGCCACCATGCTTATGTCAAGGGTAGATCCACGGAAAGGGTTCTGCATGAGGTCATTCGAATTGCTGAGAGATCAATATATTTTCAATAATATTCGTTGGGAGCCTTCCTAGACATTGAGCGGGCTTTTACCAACCTAAGCACAGAAGCTATCCTAGATTCTCTCAACTGGGTCGATTTAGAAGAGGATCTCAGGGACTGGATAGTAGCTATGCTAAAATGCTAAAATCTAAGTTAATCCACGCATAGCTAGACAAGCTGGTAAGGCCAGCCAGTAGAGGAACACCACAGAGAGGAGTGATTTCACCACAACTGAGTCTACTTGTCATGGATAACATTTTCAATATATTAGAGGAAAAGGGGGTGAAGGTATAGCATATGGTATCAGGAATGATCCCAAGCACGATAAGCGAGATTATGCAAAGGGCTTTGAACAAACTCTCCACACGGTCTGTGGAGTGTGGTCTTACGGTAAATCCGGGTAAGACAGAACTTATGCTTTAGTAGAACCAAGGCTCCAATCTTCAACCTCCCTGTACATAACGGGCAACAACTGACACTGGGGGTACCAGTACCGGTCCCTCTGGGGGTTGTGTGGAGAGACGCGTCCCTACAATGTCTTCGGCTAGGAAATATAAGGTGAAGGCTACTAACATCCTGTCAAATCTCACGATCGACATGGACCGCATATAATGCGGATAGATCTCGCGTGTTAATTAATAGGGATCGCACAGAAACGGTGAGGTTCACGGGAGTGTGCACTTGTGCAGTGGTGCGTCGGCATTCATGCAGAGAGACTGCGTATCGCTTTTAACAACGACTGTTGAAGCTGTGGGGACTTAACTCAGAAAGAAACACTCTTCCATTACCTTTGCGAATGTCCGGCCTTGGCAAAGATAAGGTATACATTTCTGGAGGTGTTCTTTCTTGATAACCTATCGGACTGTTCGGAGGTCAGTCCGAACAAATTATTACATTATCTAAATTCTACGGGGTGAGTTTAGTATCTACCATAATCCAGTTACTCGGTGAGGAAGTGGTATCAAAACTGCGCTACAGCGCTAATTGTGAGATATATCGGGCAGATGCGTGTCAACCACTTTAACCAACCAACCAATAAACAAGTTGTCAGTTTTGCAAGAGGTCCTAAAAGCTCAACCGCTATGGCATCAAATTCAAATCTGTTTGGATGACTTTCATACCATCCGTCTAAAATGCTATTTTGAATGCATCGAAGAGAAGAAATGGAACATCTACTGACTAGTGATGTCGATAATAAAGCGACAGGGCTCAAGTGAGATAGTTCGCGCGAATAGAGGGGTAATATTGATAGACAGTTTTGAACGCAAATGTAAAAGTCGTTGTTTTGTTTCTCTTTCTTTGGTCATATTGCTCTGTAAAATTTTGTACACGTCGCTTGTAAGAGTTATTAAGAATCCTATTGAATTTATTTTCTTAATTTTATGAGACTTATCAGTAACCCCAGAGTCTCTTAAGTCGCCTCAATAATATACCAATAAATGACCAACATTACTCAGGAGCTCTTCCCAATCGTAGTCCTTTCAACAGCCAGTATAGTATACACCGATACAAAATTTATTGTTATTTAATTTCGTAATGAAGAAATAAATTTTTAATTTCAATAAGTAAAAGATCTTATCGGTTTGGGAACTATTTGATAGGAATCTTTTGGGTATGGATAAACACTAATACATTGCAGAGAAATTTATCAGATCTGAAGATCTATCAATATGGAAGGCAGTCTTGACAACAATATAAACCACACAAAAGACACAGTTTTCGAATCCTGCTTAATTATGAATTAGACTCCTGGGTATACAAAGTCATCAAAATATTCTAGTGAGAGTATCAAACTAGTGAAGTAGTCTTATATATATGGGGATATATCAGTAATTGAGTTGCTGCGCCATACAAACAACAGCTCTCAGCCTGCGTCATCATTAATAACTGTGCTAACTCACTAAACTATCAATAAATATTTAAACATAAAAATGTACACAAGTATCCCATGAGGGAATCAATGTAATGTACCACATGCAAAACCTCTTTATCTCAGGTACTCTGCCTTTGTAGAACTAATTGTAAATTTAATAATCCGAATTCTAAACAAAAACAAGAAAATATAGAATATAAATATGTTCCCACGGCGTTTTCAGACTATTGAAACGATTAAGAAGAATTCGCAGAGGAAGCTGAAGGCGTTTCCAAAACTGGCCTATGAAAAGTGTTTTGAAGATAGGTTAAAACGTTGGAATATGTACGTTGATTACCCCATGGACATCAGTTTTATTGACAAATTCCGTGTCGTTTTTGATCATAAAGTAAAATAAAAAATGAACACGAAGAAAACCATATCCTTAACAATTTCATTATATTTGTTCCGCAACCTCTATTTTCCTCTTCCCCACTAACAAATTAACCAACATTGAATTCGTACCATTTATGAAACTAAATTAATATATTTAATTTATAAACTGCATAGAAACTTAAGGAAAATTTAAATTTAACTGAAAGTGACTGTAAAAATGCAAAACGCAATGTAAAAACTTCACTAAGTCTTGAGGAAATAATTCCAAAAACATGAAGATGCAAGGATAGGTTGAAAATTTAAATGTGTGTTTGTATCTAGAACAAAACGGATAAACTCAGTCACACAAAACAATGAAATAGGTTTAAATAAAACAAGAGTTAAATTAAATCTTGAAATGTAAATCAGTTTTATTGTTGTTAACAAGAAGAGCCAATTCAAGAAAACGGAGGAGCACAATACGCGAACGAGCGAATGAGTCGTGGAAGAGTTTACAAAAAGCACAAAATACGAGCAAGATATCAACAACAACAAAGAACAACAATATCAGCAGCGTCAACAAACGCAACAATAAAAGAAAATTGTGTTGTTAACAACATTCTCAAAAAATCATAAAAAGTTATACAAGCAAGCGGCAAATATTGTCACAAGCACCATGAGAGAAACAGACGGAAACAAAGCAGAAAGGGGATAGAGAGGGGAGGAGATAGCGGGAACGATGTTAAGCAAAGTTCAAAATGCAGAAATACTGCAATTCTCGGAAGTGGAGCATTAGAGCTACAAATGTGTGAACTAATCGCAAGTGCACATTCTTTTAAACGACAGTGAGAATGAGCATAATTAGCAATTCTAGCATTTCAGCGGAGTACAGGGACAATTGGCACTATCCGACACGAAGCAGCAACTGTGGATTATAAACGACTTCAGCGTTTTATATTGGTGTACAAAAAGTTGTGCTTGATTTGGATCTGCCTATTTTATCCGAGTTGTGCACTCTATGATAATAAGCTTTGTTAGTATAATATTCCGTAAGCATCGCATGGTTGTGGATTTCTCTCGATACTTAACGACACGGTAATACTTACTATCAACTAACCTTATTGTAAGCAATAGAGGTAGCCATCCTACCTTCTCTAATAGGGTTAGGGTACAGGTCATTGACATCATATTAGTGACAAATACAGCCTCCATTGAAATAAGGGATTGGCATGTATCCAACAATTGTTCTTTTCAGACAATTACAGGATACTCTTCAGTCTTAACTGCAAAGGTTGTGATAAAATTCCCTACAGGAACCCGGCTTCAACTAACTATCAAAAATTCGGAGGTCTGATGGAAGAACCATTTTCAAGCATCTCTAACCTCGGAGGAACCATACAATTCCTCAGACATAGAACACCAAGCTACAACTGACAAACAAACTTAATGAAGCCTTCGAAAAGTCATATCCCTTAAAACGCTCTCGGAAAAACAACCACAAACCGTGGTAGACACCGAGTCTTATAGAGCCAAGAAGGAAAACTAGAATTGCTTTTAAATTTTGCAAAAGTAATAGGAGAAAGTATTAGCTGGGACACTTCTCGTCAAACTTTTAATACATATAAGAAGGAAACTAGAAAGGCTAACTGTAAGGCGTAGGCTAATTTCTGTGAAAGCCTAGAGAGTACTACTGAAGCCGCAAACCTTCGCAAAATTCTATGCAAAAGGTCTTCTAGCACGGCCAGATGGGAAAATTACGGAAAGTAGGCAGAATTCTTGAAACTCTTAATGACGACACACTTTCCAGGATGCATAAATATGGAGTCGGCAAGGCAGGTGGCTAAGCCGAACGCAAACAGCAGGCTAGTGATCTCATAAAGGAATTAACTGGGCAATCCAACAGTGAGTTAGCGGTACAATCATTCGAATCAACGGGACCCGATGGTATTTTCCAACAATGTTGAAAAAATCCTTACCACCTATACTACAAGGATTAACTAGTATCCACAGGGGATAGCTACGGGATATATTGCCAAAGGAAGGAGGAAGTTAAGGATAATTTTTATTTCCAAGATCACAACTCTATAAAGGATTATAGGCCAATCAGACTTCCGTAATTTCTATTAAATGACTAGAAAGTAGAAGTTTGGTAACCACAAAGAAAACACAATCAATGTGAAAAACTTTAGCAGAGCACAACACGCCTATTTTAAAGGCAGATTAGTGGAAACTGCTGTGCATGAAGTGGTTAGTTGAAACATGTTTAGATGTGAAAGAGAATGTTTTAGAGGCATTGAGGGTGCCTTCAACCATATGGAACTTAAATCAACAATTACGGCACTGGAGCGTATTGGGGCGGATGATAAGATGGTTCAGTGGACCAACACTATTTTGGAACATAGAATCATCAATTCATCTCAGGGTCTTTCAAATATTAGGAAGGCAGTTACAAGAGGAACTCCACAGGGCGGTGTTTTATCCGATTCTGTGGAATCTTATTATTAACGAAATTCTCACCAGGTTAGAGCTAATATAAAAGTAGTTGCTTATGCGGATGACGTTGTAATCATGATAACAGGAAAATTTATTGCCACAATCAGTGAACTGATGAACTCAGCACTTAGTACTTTGGAGGGATGGGCAAAATGAAATGGTCTTGGGGTTAATCCTGATAAGACGGATCTAGTTTATTTAATAGGAAATACAAGATACCAGTGTTCAATCTGCCATCGCTTGTTGGTACTACTCTAAATCTTGTCAAGGAGGCGAAATACTTGGGTGTCATCCTCGACAACAGTCTCTTATGGACGAGAAACGTGGATCAGATGTCTACGAAGGCTCTCGGTGCTTTTTGCAGAAGCAACAGCACCCTTGGGAAACTATGGGGACCAAAACCATATAACGTACACTGGAGGTACTTTGCGGTTGTAAGATCTATTCTATCGTATGGCTCACTGATGTGGTGGGAAGCCACGAACACTTAGTCGATAATAGATAAACTTTGTAAGGTACAGATTCTTGCATACCGAGGCATTACCGGCATAATGGGATCTGCATCACAGGCAAGACTGGTGATGCTACTGCATATTCTACCAATCGATCGTTTAGAATGTATAATTAAGAGTACAACAGCAAAAGGAATTCTTAGAATTAATGCATTCAGAACACTGTTCTATATTGGAGAAAATATATAGAAACCTCTGTCATAAAGATGCGGATTATAGAACACCCAAGATAGATTTCAACCCAATCGACAACATTAACTTTCCAACAAGGCGGAATGGGGAGCAGGGTCAACCCTTGAGGGAAATGTCCTGACCATAATCACTAACTGGTCAAAGATGAACATGGGTACAGGTCTGGGACTCTATACGGACAAACTAGAAATTGAGCTATTTTTTACGCTACCAAATTTGTGTAGCGTTTTTCAGGCTGCGATCTATGCCATTGACAAAGCTGAACAAATGATAAGAGCCAGGGAGCTTACTCTCTAAACAATAATCTTCTGTGTAGACAGTCAAGCAGCGATCAAAGCGCTAAATGCTAATATTGTAAAATCTAAGAGCACATAGTCGCTAATCTTGCAATCATTTAAATGATAGGGGTTGGTTTAGAGAGACATCATCCATTACAAAAATCTGGTAATATCTGTAATATGCGATGTTTGTTGGATGGAGTGTACTTAAGTTGCAAAGCATTCTTGATTCTCTTGCAACAGGACTATCCCTGAGCAAATCAACATTACTAAGATGTTGCTGAATATTGCAACAGGTTATAAATCAGTAAATGAGGCGAGAACAACAAAACAGTGGTACCAAGTAAATTTGCCTGATTTTATTACACCGTAATAGTGGGCACACAATTCATCTTATTACATGGCATATCCGTCGACATTCTCAGCACCATAAAATATATATATATATATATATATATATATATATATATATATATATATATATATATATATATATATATATATAATATTTAAAGACATAGGCAGCTTCATTTATTCTGATAGTCAAGCTGCATTGAACGAGCTTCCTTATTCCATAAGGGTATAAAAGTTCTACTGGAACTACAGAGCACCAATGTGTAGATACTCTATTTGATATCTGTTCATTGCGACTACGCGTATTGGAGTAAAAAGGGTCGGGAAAAAATTCCCAACGAAAGGTTCTCACTCAATATAATATACTTCGCACGAAATATATAATTTTCACAAAACAATTTTTTCAAAACTACTCCCCTCAGAATTCGGTAATTATACTGATCGCAGGGAACTTCAATGCTATAACCAGATGTGAGAACTATGCCTGTTAAATCCTTGGCGAGGATATCTAATGGAAAATTTCTTAAATCTACAGTGGTATATTTTTGTTTAGATCCCCGATCTAAATTGCAAAATATCGCGACTGTATCTGGAGACAACATAGATTTTATAACATGATAGGACGTTACGGAGATATAAATACATAAAATATTACTCTGTCAGTGCAACTCAGCGGTGCCATATCGATCTACCAAGCTTACGTGCAGGGAATGCGAATGGGCCGCAGTGTTTTGCTAAGTTATGTATTGTTCTCTTCAAATTGAACGCCTCAGTACTCAGCCCCCCAATCACCTAAAGATCTACTTAAATATATCATGAGAAATAATAACAATAAGCAGAAGAATAATAATAATAGTTATAGTTAATAGTAATAATTTACAGAAATCATTTAAAACGCTACCTTGAACCTGACCAATTTATTTCAAAATTCGGCTTTGAAATCCAAGAGTAAATAACTAAGGAAAACTACCAGAAACTCTTTATACGTATGCCGTTTTTGTAAAAAAGCCATTTCGCATTAACACACAAGTGCGAATAACACTCATAATATTAAATAACATATAAAAAATCATAATTCCAGCGTACTCGTTCTTTCGAAGCGTCAAACGTTTCATGAACGGGCGACAAAATGTATTCCCATTTGCCAAGTGAGAACGTGACCAAATCAATTCTTCCGCAAATGCGTTTAATGGGGTGCTTCCATTTTATTATTTTAGTTTAATTCTGCTGTCCATTCAAGGCATGAGTTTCTAAACTCCGTTTAAAGCTGCAATTGCCAATGGCGGAAGTAAAAATTGAAAAGGAAGCAGAGAAATGGTGCGAAGTGATTGAACAGTTCCATTTAAATTTATTTTGGAACTTGGTCGAATTTTTATATTGAAATTATAGGAAAATTTGTAAGTTGTAAAATTAAATAAATCTTCTTCTTGTTCGTCTTATTATAAACACAATTCTTTGCTTTTGACTATATATCCCTTAACCTGCCTTTAACAGTTTATTAGTCCTAATTAGAAATAGATACGACTAACTCACTGTTTTATTTAAAGTAATTGAATACTGATTGCAAATGTTTCCAATTCTGAATGTGCCCGTTCGTTTTTCTTGTCAGAGGTGCAAAATAGAATGCCATAAAAAAAATCCAATAATGGAAGCTTCATTACTATTTAATGGATTAATTGCAACCAGTTTCTGAACAAAATTCAAGTGTAGACTTGAACAATCACTACAACGAAAACCACTTGGGCAAGCTAAGCTAACCCCATAAAATCGACAGCATTCAATGTTGCAACCGAGAAAAGGAGAAAGGATACTGAAGTTTCGGCCTTGATTTGAATTGAATGAATACAAAATTTGCTGACCCTTTTCAATCGAGAATAGTAAACCGCAGTTAATAGCCACGAATGCGTACAGGTCAGGGTCAAGTGGGGGGAGCATTTATTACATGAGTGCAAACTCACTTTAAAGGCACCCACACAATTATATTTAATTTAAAAAATTGTATACGTTGTTTTGGTTCGCTTATTCGACAATTGGCATTTTTAGATTTTCCGAAGTTCTTTAGAAGGGCTGCGGGGATTTTGGTCAGAAGAAATGACTGCTTTATGTAAATTTATTTACCTTTCCGAGCTAAAATGCAGGAAGGGAGCGTTGGCATTTTAGTTAGTGGAATCTTTTGGTAAGGAAGCAATGATTGATTAAACCGAGTTGAGATTAGATTGAAGAGGGCGATATATAGAGACACTAAAGGGGAAGATTGGGAAGTATTGCATTGATTTGTGCTGGTACTTTGGAAATACCATTAAATTATTGAATTAAAAAAAAATTTAACATAGATGGGAAGTAAAATCGGATTTGCTCGCAACATGACCCTTTATTTATGATAAGAGAAAAAGTCTGGGAGTTGTGGTTAAATATATGCATTCTATTTAATGTAAAAATGTTGGTTTTATGCCATGGTAAAAGGCTTTTAATGAAGAGCACGCTATACTAAATAGTATCTAGTAAGTAAAAGCTGGTTGTAATATCAACAAATATTAACTGGAAATGAAACTTATTTTTAGTATGATTAAGCAATTGAAAAAAGCAATTCTTACATTTCGTAAATTAAGTTATCGGAGATTAAAGACATTACTAATGTTTTGTGCTATTCAATTATCACTAAGCTTCTACATATTAATAGGCTAAGTGTATTTTTTTCGTTCACTTTACAGAGTGGATTTTGAACGGATTTTGATTAAGTACCATTAGAAAGGACTCCGAGTGTAGATGGTCCGAATGGTAAAACATTTGAATTTTGCTTACCTTTAACCAGAGTTATTAAAGTAAACGTAAATAACCAACACAACTAAATATATCAAGCATACGACTTATACCCACCACATGTGTGTGAAGGGTATCATGAGAGAGGATGCAAAAATTTAGTAGCCACATTGTTTTTGTTTACATATACGTAAACAAAAACAACAAATTTGCTTTGATTTGATGTGCACCACACATGCATACAGGAACTTGCTGCTCAAAAAACTGAGGCTGTCATGCAAAGCACGCGGAAAGGCGAGAGGAGATGATGGTGGATATCGGTAATCGCCGTATTAAGTCGCAGCCAACCATTAAGTATCTTGGGGTTAGCATCGACGTGAGGCTTTCGTTTAAGGAGCACCTGGCAACGGTCAGCAAAAAAGGCTCTAAAATCCAAGGCTCCCTTGCGCGGATTCTGCCAGACATTGCAGCAGCCCCACGTGAGGGAACAAGGCAACTCCTGGCGATTGTAAGGGATTCCGTGATGCTCTATGCAACACCCAGCTGGGCAGGAGCAAAAATAACGCATCTGAGAGAGGCTTGCTCAACGCAACGTTTAAGCGCGATTAAGCCCACCTGCGCCTACCGAACGGTCTCCGACGACGCAATTTCCGTCCTTGCTGCAAAAATTTCCCTGGACCTACGAGCGTTGGAGCTGGAGCGACTATACAACCGACAGGGCCTAAGACCTACAGCCGAACGAAGGCTAGAGGAGCGACGGCGATGCACTGAAGAGTGGCAAGAAAGATGGGAGCAGTCCGAGAAGAGACGATGGACATTATAGCTCATTCCCAGTGCGTCCCAATAGGTGAGCAGGAAACATGGTGGTTTAAACTACTATATGACGCAGTTACTCAGCGGTCATGGATGGTTAATGGATATTTCTACCGCTTCACAATATCTGAAGACACCGACTGTCCAAAATACACGGGCGAATTTGAGAGCACCAGGCACGTGATGCTTTACTGCTCACGCTTCAGGACCTGGAAAGAGGAGCTGGGGTCTGCTTTGGGCAGACCACCGACTACAACAAGCATAGTGGCTGCAATGCTGGAGTCACCCGCTAAATGGAACGCGGTATAGATCTTCGCTGAACAATTAATGGTGGCGCTACGCAAGGAGGAGCATGAACGACAGGGGCTACTGCCTCAACTAGCAAACGTAGCAGAAATTTCGCCACGGAGCGACAACCACCAGCGGACTTGATATAGACTGACAATTACAAACGATTCAGCAATAATGCTCATGACGGCCTCCCGATGTAATTACATTTGTAGTCCCGGGAGCGTTGCTCGCCACGACAGTGAGTTGGTTTTAGTGTGTTGAAGCCCCACACAGACTAATTGGCTTAAAGCTGTCCCCCTCGAAAAAAAAGATGCTTGCTTCCGCACTTTAACGTTCGTGTTTTGTAAGCAAATATGTGTGTGACCAAAGATTATCCATAATAAGATATTTCACTTCTCACATTTAAATATTACAAATATATACTTAAAAAAAACATCCATAAAGGAAAACTGTCAAACTTACTATCTTAATATCTTATTAACCTTTTGTGTTGGCGAAAACGGGCAACTAGTAAGCAGTATGGCAAAGCTCATACGTGTGAATGCAGTCGTAATGCATATTCTTAGGTGATAAAACGCAGAGACGCCGGCAGCACCCCTTCGCGAAGATGGTTACCCTCAAGTAAATATGCCAGCTATTTCACCAATGCAGCTGGCGAAATAATGCGATTGCGGCCGCTTGGCAGCTTTGTATTCGCCGAAAGCGCAGTTGTTTACATTTTTTTCGTTAGAGTTCCTCAGCACAGATTATCTACAAGTATGGATAATCTTTGTTCCTTAGGTCATAAAAGCTATTTTTTTATTTCATTGTTCTTTATGACGTGGTACACATCGTTTGAAATGTATGGCTTCCGCACATTTTAAAAGAAGATAACCCCGATAAAATAAAAATGTTAAATAAATTATAAAATATTGGTGTTTTTTTTTTTACTTGAAGCACCATGCGTAAATATAAAAAATTGTTTGCTCATTACGTTTAATTTTGTTTTGTCTTTCTCTTACCCATGTCAACAAATTTGCCGTCCACTTTTAGCTAACGGTACGAAGGTTAAAGAGTGATGACGTAAAACGTCGGCAGTGAAATATCTTATTGTAGATAATCTTTGCTATGACCAAGATTAATAGATAAAAAGATAGACTCCATGCACAGGTCCGCTATTCCTCTCCCAACAAAAATACAACACAGCTGATCGCCTGTGACGTCATAAATATTGGGTAATATTAAAAAGGCATATACATATATGCAAAGGCAAAATTATTTTAGTAAAAGTAAATTTTTCTGTTTTTTTATTATTTAACGAGGAGGAAAAGAACTAAAGTCAAAACCCCGTCAGTGCAGGACTCTGACTCCACTAACACCTTCTCTCGTTATTACGGTGTTTCCCCCGGAGGCACTGATTAGATTTTTCGTCGGAAGGCCGTAGGAGCATTTACTACTCACACGTTAGTTTTAGATCTGTCTATTTGTTAGCCCTGTGCACCTCGAGTTCTGATTATTGCGTTCAGCGTGGCGCGATCATTTTGCTTTTCGCAGAGCAATCATAATAGTGGCCGCTGCCGAGCATACTGATTCTCACTTAGTGAGCATATAGCACATGTACTTACAGAGGTTGTCCATTGTTGGGGGCCCCTCTACGACAACACCCATTGTCTCCCGAGCGCCCTTAAATTGCTGAGAGTATAATTGCACGTGTTGTGCGTTCTCGTGCATCCCCGGGCAGTGCGGGCAGTACGGGACCTCCTCATACTTCCACTCGAAGAGGTACTGCTTAAAGCATCCGTGGACACTTAGTACCTGGTTTAGCTCCCATGTTGTTATGCATGGGATCAGCCTGAAGGTCCATCTGCCTTTGTCAGTTTCCTCCCATCTGCGTTGCCACTCTGCAATGGTATTGGCTCTTACGCTGATTTGGCGACGTTTTTAAGTCTCTCTCTCTCTCTGCTTGTAAAGGCGGTGCATCTGCCAGCAAGTCAATGGGCGGTTTACTGGTTATGACCCCAATTGCTTTGTCCGATACACTACGGAAAGCATTAGTCACCATTAATGCGCTGAGTCTCTATGCTGACTGTATTCATTTGGTGTTTTCACCCCAGTGGCCTCCACCCATATTGAGGCGGGATACAGAATGATGGAGCTGGTTACCGTTGATAGCAGCTTCTGTTGGCTTGAGCGTGGGCGGCCTATATTCGGCATCAGGCGTGTGAGTGCTCCATTTACCCGAGTAGCTTTTTCGCAGGCTGCTTTAATATGTTCTTTTAACGTGACCCTGGATTATTGCCAGTTGTCCCACATGGTACACGTTCCACTTTGATTGAAAATTGTGATACTGCTTGCAACGAGTTTGCCTCGTTCCATCATGTGACCCTCACCCAAAATATGCGAGCCAGACCAGAGGAAATCGAATTTGTTGAATTTTTTAAAAGTATCGGTTATGGCGAGGCAAGAGAATTCCCAGAGTTTGATCGAAATGTGATCGAAATACAGCAATACGTAGTTGGAAATGAAAGTAATGTAATTGATGATGTATTTAATATTTGAAACTGACTGAGAAAATGGATCACAAATTTTCCTTCAATGCAGTTGATATACTATTGGATGATATTTAGCTCAGGGTGTAACATTAGATTATCTTATAATTACTACGACGAATATTTGCAACATACCCTAGATATTAGTAATTTTTTCACTGCTAGAATAGTGTGAACATTTTTAAGCTAACGATCCTGTTGGTATTGCTAAAATTCACAGAGTATCCTTATAACCGCCCCTTTGAATAAATCATAAAACCTATGCAGATTATGTGCAGTTTCGATATATCCGTATGGTTCGGAACATGCTACTAAGGTCCTCCATTTATATGGCATTATACAACCTGGAGAGAAAATACTTATAAAATTCAATTTCAGTGTAAAATGGATAAAGAACAAACAAATGGCAAAACAATTCTGAAAGAATTTCTATTGACGCAGATGGGCATTAACTAGAAAAATTTACTCACAACTACATTCAAAAGACCTCAATAGTTCATTTAAACAAACGTATGGGCCAGGATAACAGTAAACATCATAAATTTATTTGAGCATTTTGTAAGTTTATCCCAGTTGTTTCTAACACACAAAATCAAACTTATAACAACTTGACACATCTCAATTGCTATGTCGACTTTAACCTTATCCAGCCACTAAATAATAAGAACAATTTGTGCATAAAATCGCAGCTACCATAGCTAAATTTTTAATTTACGAGTACTTGTTGTTCGGGTCGTGAACACGCGTCTCCCTCGTCTGCCTGGGGTGCGCCCATGGGCCCTAATTCTCCTCGCGACGTCGTGGGACATTTGTGGGCATTTTGGATCCGTATGTCACATTGCAACAGTGCGAAGGCATATTTTTTTTACCCCCGAGGCAAGTACGTATCTTTCCTCGACGATAAGGAAGCTGCTTCACGCACTTCAATCTCAAATACCGAAGGAGACTCTTCAATGTAAACCGCCATATGAATCTCTTCTCTTACGACCACCATCGCCTCACGTATAAAATACCTCAGAGTCGGCGGTCGTTAAGTGGTTCACAATGGAAAAGTCGCAATGTTTCTCTAACACACATTCTTAATTTTAGGATTAGTTTAGATGTTGATGGGCACATGCTCACTTTGAACTTTAATTTAATTTATCCTCCTTCTAAGTGCACTGCTTGTCGAACTTTTCCACTTTGAACAATGTGGAAGGCATTTTCTATTACGAGTATGTATCAATTGTGAAGTTCTTCTTTCTATACAGCATTATAATTTTTTGTGATTTTCCATACATGAAAAGGTGCCTAACCCCTTCTCCTACCATAGTTTATCTCTATTAAACCGACTTCCTGACGTATGAACACACATCGTCAACATAATTTGCACACACTTAGCCTAACATTGCAGAATTTTGCGAATGGAAAAAACTTCACTGTTTGAAGTAGGTTGCTAATTTAGCAGAAGAGCACTTGGAGATAAAGTTTTGAATAGTTCAAAGCTAAATGCAATTTAAAAGTTTATTAATAGGCTGTTGTTACTCAAATGGTGAGTTGCTCCTCTTCAGCAGGTGCTAAGTAGTAAAACATTCAGAGTGAAGGACAGGAAAACAGGATGTCCCCAGCACTGAGTTACTTAATGAATTAAATCATTATGGTCCTTTGTAAGGATAACAAACCTAATGCACTAAACTAGATTGGAACTGAGTGAGTGAATAGAGTCCGACAATTTTGTGAAAGATGTAGAAATATAAATCGGACACTTGTATATTTATGACATTTCTTGGGCAAGTGCAGGAGACTAATTTGTTTGTCCGTTCACCACAAGAGCACCCACTTCGTGTATTAAATTGGCACCGAATTTTCTCCCTGCGCTACGCTCTGCCTCATAAATATTTATATTCCACTTCTTATAGAAGCAACTTAATGCCACTCGCCTTTTTTGCATGTTTCATTGCTCCGCAGGGTATTTGCATCTTATTCCCTTGTTTTATTGAATTGTTTCACTCAAGCACCACCACCCTACACCCTCCATAGGCAGTATATTCAGCGGACACCAGCAATACGTCATGGGGAATGACCAGAGCGCAAAGTTTCTTATCCATTTGAATAGCAGCAGCAAAGTTCGAAATTTACGACTTCCTCGGCTGCTACCGTTTCTGTCCCTCCTGCCACTGCTCTAATCGTATGTAATTTGTTGCTTTTTGGAAATGTTCCTTGAGGGCACGATTGACTCAATTTTATGTTTTCCATGTTCAGAAGCATTTATGTAGGACACATAAATTGTCGATTGTCAGTTATTGGTCTTTAAATTGTGTATGCTTGGAGGAATGTATTAAAAAGGTTCATCTTTGCATCTCAGTACGAATGCGACAAGTCGTAAACGGGATTCCTTCCCAGTGTTTTATCAGTCAGATGTATGCCAGGTTCCACACAAGCCGATGTAGAGCACTTAACAAATATATGTAGTATTTTTAAGAATTTGTTCTTTTCTAAGAGACAATTCTTCTCTGAGCAAGCACGTCAGGTCCGAAAATTAATATTGTAAGTGCTTTATTAAATCAAGATAGTGAATCCAGAAATTTAGTCATCTTGTGCTAAGAATGTGGTAGTGCAACATCCTGCAGAACTATATTCAAAATGCTTATAAACATATCGTTTACTTTACATATTGGAAATCTAGTACTGTATAGCGTTATAATTGATGACTCATAAGCACCCTATTCCAATCACTTATACGGTGATATAAAGTTATTTTCAAACTGTGAACTGTTGTATTTAGAAAGATCTTTTGAACAAGTTAGATATCAGTATTGCTATATTTCTATAAAGTCTTTCTCATCTATGCTAAGTGACTAACTTATACTCTAACAGTGGTGAGATAAGTCCTTAATGTGCAGAAAACAACCAGTTTTAGTACAATAAAACCTTTATGTACCTAAGCCGAAACTTCCATTCAATTCGTATATTATAAATGTATATTAGTTAATCGGTTGCTAATGCTTTATGCGCATTCCTCTCTATCCAGAAAGGAAGTTTTGATTTCGGTATATCCCAGTCATCGGCATATGCAAGTCATCGGCATATGCCAGTCATCAGTATATGCCTGCCATCGGTATATGGGAGGCTTCGGTATATACCAGCCATCGGTATATGGGAGTCTTCGATATACTCGTATACCAGTCATCGGTATATGCCAGTCACCGGTATATGCCAGTCACCGGTATATGCCAGTCATCGGTATATGCCTGTCATTGGTATATGGGAGTCTTTGGTATATGCCAGTCATCAGTATATTGGGAGTCTTCAGTATATGCCAGTCATCGGTATGTCCCCAGTCCTTGAATCTCCTCACATCCTGCTTATTAAGATTGGTTGGAGTTGTAGCCTCTTAATATATGGAAAATTATATCCAGATTCCTTGTATGGTTTTAGAACATTGCTGCATTGGTACATATCTTAGTGGATTGATTTTTATTTTGGTTCCAGGCCTATACCAAAGTTAGTATAGGTCCGAACAGTCTAAAAATGTGTATAATATATAAACATTTTTGGATTGAGCTACCGTTTAACTATGAATACTGCCGAAACGCCGTGACTACATTCGTTTTTTCCTCCGTTCCTCAGTTAGGTTTAATTTCAAGATACTTATCTACATCTTTGAAGTTGAAAGCAGGGAAATTTGTATTATCATTTCGGTAGTGAATACGCATAATTCCGTTTTTACTGAATTAACTGACCCGTCTAGATTTCTTCAGCTTTTTCGTAATGCTAATAAAAAAATGAAACTCTGGTAATGATGAATTCATTACCCGTGGCTATGCGAGAGACTGCGTTGTCATCTAAATAAGAATAATAACGGAGGCCTGATCTATATCCTTAACCTAATATCGCACTGCTGATATATGTGTTTGTTAAATGTTAACCATGTTCAAAAACCTCCCGATAAGATACTTGTTATTTCTGCACGTGTATTAATGAAAAAAAATAACTCACTTCAATTACGAAGCCAAAAACATGTCATTGTCTTTGAAATTTAAAATTTGTGAAGCTATTCCTCGACGGAAGTCACATTGTCCTTTCTTAGAAGGGTCTAACTATGGTCCATTAAAGTCTTATTTTGCTGTATATAACTCGATATAATGTTTATCAAAACATCTCATTATGTTCCCGAGATAAAATATAATTAATTAGTCCACAACGAAACAATCAGGAATTATTGTTATGACCTGATCTAAATACACGCATTTTCTGCTCAGCTTTAGAGTTAGTAAACTGAGACGCTGCTTAAAGTAGAGACAACTGTCGTAGGAAATACTGACAATTGCTGACAGACGGATTAGTAAACAGAATAACTAAGTGATGGTCAGAGATATGACAAACACAAGTGAGAGCCCTGTCAAGCAAGCTAATGATAACCATGATGACAGTACCCTTCAATCGTAGATTATTGTTTTCTACACGCTCAATTAAAAAGTGTACAACTCTTGGAGCGAAACTCATACACAATCGAGGCCAAAAAAACTTGCTTAAAATAAATTTTAATGATGTCTGCTTTGACTTGGCAATCATATCAAAAGAACTTGTTCAACACTAACTCCTCTCTCACACTCCATTTTACGTGATTATCATGCTGCCCCTCTGGGTGTACCCGAATTATTATTATTAAGGACGAAAACCGTCCACTGACATTGGACCACTGAAACACGAACAAGCGGTTCATTAGCGCTTGTCACTTGTTTTGTTGTTGCTTGTTTTGATTACAAGCAAAACAGCATCATTAATAGTATTAACAGAAAACCTCATCATCAGCATCAGCAGCAACTTCTTCATCCGCTACATCATCATTATGGGCATTATCAGCAACAAGAATCTTAATTATTTTTTTGGCTACCAGCTGCGAGACTTTCAAATTTGTTGCTTGTATTTTGCTTTTGCCGCTGCTCTTGTTATTGTTTGTTGTTGCTGTTTTGTTGTTGTTGTTGTCGAACATTTGAATGGCTGCTGTGTCCAGAACATTATTCATTATGGGTGTGCAGGGGAAAGGATTCATGCAGAATGATTTATTATTAGATGCCACTCTGCATTTAATTTATGCCTAATTGTCTGGTTAGACTTCATATCCATTTAATTAAGTGTTTGCACCCACAGCTGCGCTTGAGTGGCTAATTACGCATGTGCTCTATAATTTTATTCGCTTGCAATTGCCAGAACCGCCTTTGAAAATTAGAAGGCAAAAGGAGGCAGCAGGATTAAAGCAAAACATTATCTAAAGACATCTGGATTAAAAAAATTGTGTTGGTCAAAAACAAGGCAAACTATTTTCATTCAATACAAATTGGAGTAATTAAATCATACTTGGGTAGTTCAGGTGAGATAATTAAATACGATTAGCGCCAAAATAGATTGCTGGTGCTGCAGTTTCTGTGCGTCCAATTCTGCCAAGCAGATGTGAGTCTAGAGTGAATTTTCCACTATAGGTTTAGTTTCGAATCTTGCAAGTGTTTTATTTCTAGTGCGGGAGTGGGCTGGAAATTCAGTTGTTTGAATTTCCATCAAGCAAAGTCACTCCAAAATATATGATAACAAGTGTTTTTCAGGAGTCAGTGTTCGCTCAGCGTTTCTATCACAACTCTCCGATTGATATGGTAGGTAGGCTCAGTAGATATATTTTTGTTGTAGAATAAAGTCTATCATAATAGCAGCAATACTGAGAGAACCTCAAGTAAATAAATTTGAAATGAAATAATTTCGTCAATAGTTTAGTTTTTCAATAGCATATTTTATAGAATTGAATTTACTTGAATATTTTAATAGGCCTACCTGGGGTCTATTCAATGGTATCAATAACAAATATCTATTAAGAACGGAATCGGAAATACTTATAATAGGTCAAAGGTTGGTCAAAGCACCGTTTGCTGTACCGGTCATGTGCAAGTCTTTTCTAAATAAATAGAGAAGTTGTAGCCACCCTCCTCCTATTGTAGTGTACTCCCATTAAGCAAAACATAAACAAAATGTAAACAAATGCAAACGCAAGAATTTTAACAGCTGCGCTGCAAGTAAAGCAGTCGTGAGAGGGCAGCGCACCGGCTCTAATTTCTAAGTGCGTTGACCGTACTTTGTAGTAATTAATATGCAGCACTATGGCACATATTGCTTTTGTAATTGAACCATTGGTCGCTCATTGGAAATCCAATGGGAATTCAATGGCAAATAATGATATAAAAGCTCGAATTGTTAAATAAAGGGCAGATTCTAGATACTGCTGTCATAAAACAAAGAACTCTAAATGATCGTTACAAGCCTAACTTCTCCGCTGTATAAACATTGAGAAGTAAAAACTCTATTTGACTATTCGCTTGTTTGATAAGCGGCCTACCCCGTTGCTATTCGCATCTGTTCGCTCCTAGCTATAGGCTTATTACACTCCTAGCTATTTACATGGCAAACCTAACATATATATAATAGGTATATTACACTATTCGTAAAAATATGGCTTGGGGCAGTATTCTAATATTTTATTGTATTTTATCCAATCAACTGCGTGCACTCTGGTAGAATTAGTGGTCCTATATAACACCTCCTCTTACATTTGATAATTGAATATTAAACAGTCAAATCTCATCATATAAATGAATATATGCAACACTTCCTACTGCTGACTTGGCCAGACGCGTCAGTAGTGCGAATGCTAATTCGTGCGGTCGGACGGTGAAGGAAGGTGGTTAGCGGCAAGTGACGGTACTCCGTTGACTAGGATGAACCTGTGCTCCCCGTTGTTGATCGGGATCAAAATACAAAGATTTCAATTTTAATCATTTATTCAATTACAGGTTCAGTGTGTTCTCAACGCTTAGAATTTCGGTCTTAATTATACTTATGAAGTCACTTAAGAATGCGTTAAGGCACTTTATAATGTCTTTACATTTTACAAATCACTGGCACAATATTAACAAGTCACCTTGTAACGCGTTACAACAAGCAATTTTCAATTGAAGTGTTTTTTAGCGTGTCCGCTTGTTCCTGGCTGAACTTCAACTGCCTCAACTCATTCCCTAACTTTCGGAAGAAACCTCGATCAAGCTCATGTGTGATCTAATGTATCGAGTTAGCATAATCACACCACCAATGCTGGTCAGTTCATTTCCATTTCCATTTACTTTAACAGCCAAGCCCACTGTTGACACATTTTCATAACATTTTTATATATTTAATAAAATGAATTTCGGTTAAAAACTATGAAATAATGTTTATAGGAAAAATATATATTTGAGTAATCTGCTTTACTCAATTTTCTTTAATATGTCCATATAAAAATTGTTGAAAGACAATTTCTAAATGGGGTAAATGGCTGAGAGATACACCTCTTATTTTATATGATTGCTTTCTGGTTACTCCTGTGGAGGCACTGCCACCTTGTATTCCTTGTCATACCTCTTTCAATAGAAATGCAGCTAAAATGTCATTCCTTACCAAAAGAATACACATTAAATTGGATTAAGCCGTTGCGGTTATGTGGATATCGACAGAATTCACAACCAAACTAAAACAGCATTCGGAAACAGTGCATTTTATATTTTAAGCTGTTATTGTCTGTTTGCCGTCACTTGCATACCCAACCTGCACAGCTGCAGAGTCTATTGGGATCTGCCTTAAAATATTAGCAATGAACTTTTAACCCAATAACCAATGACCCCAGCCAGGCAGCCTAGTGACCTTCATTCAAGCATTTTATTATCACTCCAATCCCATTTCAGAATATTGTATGCAGCCTTCAAGGTAATTTGGACCTTCTGCCACACTAGATGCGAAAATTGCCAAGGATTCGTGATGAGCTTCTGCCTGCAAAATTGTCGTTTTTAACGTCTGTCTGTTGGAGTGTGTATGTTTGTGTAGATACGTCTGCTCTCGTATTTGCGCTATGATTAATCCTACAAAAAAAGGTTGTGACATACTGACACGGTGATGTACGTAAACTGTCTAAAATTGGAGAAAATTTATTTAATTTGCATAATCTGGGAATTATGTGAGATTAGCTATAAGAAGACACAGAAATAAGAAACATCTGCTAAATACACCAGCAAATTAACTCATTGAGACTTTTATGACATCTTTTCACCAAAGCTTTAAGAAGATTGGAATATTTTCTACAGTAGAGAATAGTGACTTAACTAAGGAGTGAATGGAAACTAACTATAAGAATATGATTCAATCTAAGAGGAATATAAAGACTGAACAAATGATAAAATTTTATATTCGATTATTAGCCAAATATTACTTTTTTTATTAACTTTACATTAACTGAATAAAATTTCCTCAAATTCAGTCTGCAGCTTATCATAGACCTAAATGTGTGTTCCTAGCTTCCTTAGTTTTTCAGAATATAACCATATAGAAGATTGGTGGTCCCATTTTTACACAAATACGAGGGCGGATTGATATTGAAGCTACCTAGCGCTAGATGGCAGCACAAACACAAAAACTTTTTTTTTTAGAAATTGCGATCTGTCAAACGTCAGCTGTTAAAATGTCACCCAAATTCATTGATTAGTTTATTTTTTGTAGTCGTTTGAAGTAAGCAACTTTAGTGTTTCTTGAAAAATGGAAAAAAGCGAATTTCGTGCAGTGATTAAACACTATTATTTGAAAGGGAAAACGGCGAAAGAGACAAAAGAAAAGCTTGATAAAAATTACGGTGAGTCTGCTCCATCAGATTACATGGTAAAATATTGGATTGTTTAATTTAAACGCGGCCGAACAAGCACTGCTACAATACCATCAACAGGAAGGTCAAAAGAGGTGGTTATTGAAGAAAATAACAAGAAAATCCTCGATATCGTTATAATTGATCGCCGAGTCCAGTTGCGTGAGATTGTTGAAATGGTAAACATATCATATGAACGTGTGTTCAACATTTTGCATGAAAATTTGCATATAGAAAAGCTATCGGCAAGATGGGTGCCGCGTTTGCTCAGTGTCGAACAAAAACGAGTTCCACATACCACTTCACAGCGGTGTTTGGACATGATAAAGCGTGATCCTGTTGATTTTTGGCGTCGATTAATAACTGTTGATGAAACGTGGGTCCACCACTACACACCTGAAACCAAAAATCAATCGAAACAATGGGTGGAAGCTGGTGGAAGTGCTCCGAAGAAGTCGAAGGCAGTGAAATCGGCTGGCAAGGTTATGGCCACTGTATTTTGGGATGCACACGGAATATTGCTCATCGATTATCTTGAAAAAGGATCCTAAATCACAGGAAAGTGTTATCGTGCATTATTGGATCAATTGATTGATGCAATCAAGGAAAAACGACCACATTTAAAAAAGAAAAAAATGCTCTTTCTTCAAGACAACGCACCGGTTCACACAGCATTAGATACGATGCTAAAATTACGTGAAATACACTTCGAATTGGTTAATCATCCACCATACAGTCCAGATTTAGCTCCTAGTGACTTTTTCCTGTTTCCAAACTTGAAAAAATGGCTCGCAGGAAAAAGATTCATCTGAAACGAAGACGTGATTACCGAAACTAACGCGTATTTTGAGGAGTTCCCGAAATCGTATTATTCAGATGGTATAAAAAAGTTGGAATATCGTCTTACTATGTGTGTCGAAGTAAAAGGAGATTATGTTGAGAAATAAATGGTTTTTGAAAAAAAAATGTTTTTTCCTACTTAGGTAGCTTCAATATCAATCCGCCCTCGTAGTGGTCCCATTCTCACACAAGTCTACAAACATCATACGAGAAACTTGATTTCAAGATTGATTGCTTATAAAATTTCCTCGAAATCGCTCTTTTGCTTTCAAAATTATGGCATTTGAAAAAAATTGGCATATTGGAATGTTGGTGGACCGATTTTCACTCAAATATTTCTGTTAAAGCCAGTAAAACATTTATTTTTCGATCATTTAAAAACTCCGTAAATTTATACATTAAACAACTTTCCTATATTTGTACTCGTTTGTGAAGTTCCGCGTGACTTATTCTGAAATGCCAACCAAATGTGTACAGAAGCCTTTCATCACTTAATAGCATTATTGGAAACATGCCTCGTATCACTGAATTATTAACAATACATACATTTTTATCTCTGATAACAGCATTATAGGAGGATAATTGCACTTCTGTATGACGGTTGTGAGCTTTTGTTATTCAGATGAATAAGCAATTTGAGCTGCTCTTTGGGACCGCACTAAACATTCATTTTGGTGATGTTCGGAACAACAATGTGTAAATAAAATTATAGATCTTTAGAGAGTAAATCGGGTTTTACAGAAATGATTTACAGTATTAAAAAGATAAGTAATATTCCGTACTATACAATCACAGAATAACAAAATATATTTAAAATTATGGTATTTTACACCGGCATTAAATATATATTTCATACCGAAGCGGGCAAAAAGGTGGACCACACGCCAAAAGCCTATCGGCCCATTAGTCTAACTTCATTTTTGCTAAAAGTTATGGAAAAAATTCTGGATGAATATATCAGGGAAACTTATCTTAAAGATTCGTCTCTTCATATTGAACATTGATGCTTAGGAATCAGGCAAATCGATTGAGACAGCCATACGTAGCTTAAGGAGCAAAAAAAAAGCGTTTGAAAGTAAAGGAATAGCTCTCTGTACATCGGTGGACATTACGGGGCTTTTGACTATACTACTTTCAGATCAATTGAGGAGGGGATGAACAGGAAATGTATACAAAGACTGATCATAACATGGGTTCTCAAGCTGCTGAAAAATTGAACAATAGTCTTTGAAACAGGGACACAAAAGTTAGTTTGTTTGTCAACTAAAAGATGTCCCCAGGGGGCGTCCTATCGCCATTCCTATGGTTATTGGTTATCGACGAGCTCTTACAAACTCTCAATGACCTCGGATACGAAGTTCAGGGCTTTGTGGATGATTGGTTAATTATGGTCAGATGCAAGTTTGACTCGACCATAATAGATCGCATGCAACTAGCTTTTGACATCGCAAAACTGTTGTCAGGAGAAAGGACTATCGATAAATCCGAATAAGACAAACGTGGTACCCTTCACCAAAAGAATAAAACTGAATCTGGGGATCTTAAGTTTAGGAACCAGGAACTCAACAATGTGCAACAAAATGAAATATTTGGCAGTAATCCTAGACAAAACTCTAACTTGGAAAAACCACATATCATACATAACTAAATCATAAGTAAAGCCTGAAGAGCAACCTACGCTTGCCAGAGGCTCTACGGTAAAACATGAGGACTGCAGCCAAAAATGATGGCGTTGTCACATAAAGCAATAATAGTACCAATAATCCCATATACTTCTTTGGTATGATGGCCAAAAGTAAATCAAACAAAGGCTCAGATGACCCTTAACAAGATTCACCGTACAGCCTGTTTGAGTGTGACGGGAGCAATGAGAACGTGCCCCACACTAGCTTTGGGAATGATCACTGGACTGACTCCTCTACACCTTGTAGTTAAGAGGATGGCGGTCAGCGCGGCCCTAAGGCTACCTAATCTAGCCCATCTTAAAGAAGGCAACCTAACGGGGCACGCAAAGATTCTGGACACTGTCTGGAATTCTCCGTGCCTTATGGTCTTCGACAAAATGGACAGAAAATTAGACTTCTCCAAGCACTTCAAAGTGGTCATCAGTGATCGTTCAGCTTGGAGAAACAATGAAGTAATAATAAAACAGGACTCACAGTTGTGGTATACAGATGGGTCCAAAATGGGAGATGGCACTTCTGGAGCTGGAATTGTAGGGCCAAATTTCCAAAAAGCAATTGCAATGGGGAAAACAGCTTCTATTTTTCAGGCGGAGGTGCACGCTTTAGAGTTATGTGCTAGAAAATGTCTACGCAGGGGTACACGCAGCACCAAAATATGCATACTCTCAGATAGCCAGGCAGCTCTGAAAACATTAATAAACTTCTCATTCCAATCAAAGCTGGTCTGGGAATGCTCTAAACTCATTAATACCCTAGCAGCGAGAAACTTTGTTACGCAAATTGGGTACCGGGACACGAGGGACATGAGGGCAACGAAATGGCAGACTCTTTGGCAAAAATGGGCGCAGACACTGCCTTTATAGTTCCAGAACCCTTCTGTGGAGTAAACAGTTGCTTCACAAATAACTTGTTGTGCGAAGAAGAAAAATGAGGTCTGCTGAACTACTGGAGAGCCCAAAAAGGCATGCGGCAGTCGAGACTACTCATCGATCCTGAACACATCAGGTGCTTCGTTAAACCTCAGCAGAAATGACATTAGACTCTATACTGAACTTTTAACAGGACATTGTAGACAAAATTACCATCTGAAAAAAATAGGCGTAGAAGAAGACGATTCCTGCCTACTCTGTCACGAGGGGCAGGAAACAGCAGAACATATTCTATGCACTTGCCTCGCGGTGGCAATACGCAGACATAATTACCTAGGCAGTGGGTTCATATCTCCAAATCACCTAGTTAAAATTAAGCAGTTACGAGATTTACATATAGTCTAGGATTGTTTTAGTTGGGTACGAGGCTGCACAATAGATCTCTTAGGTCGGGGTGTTCTTTTACACAGTTAATTATAATAATAATGTTTGGAAGGGTGTGTGGAATTCAGTACTAGCAAGTAAGACCTTGGCTCGAATAAAAAAATATTGAGAAAGAAGGCATTTAGCACTGTGCATTGATTAGGATTCGAACCCGCGACAAGAAGACTAGCATGTTTACTACTGTTGTCAGGATGTTTGACTCGTTTTTCTGAAGGATTATATCAATATGCAAATAGCTTTACATTTCTATGCGTCAGATTACTACAGTTCTGAGAGTGAGAGAGGCCCTATTATATTGCCAAATTGTTACTTGGGAAACCTCAAGATAAAAACTTCATTTGACTTACACAATATACCAATTTGATGATGGCCACTCAGAGAATCATCATAATTTCGTAGACCCAACACAAATCTACTATACTCTCTGTTCCCTTTTAACGCAGGATTCCTTAACATTTCCACTTAATGTGCGGCTTCAACTATTAATATTTAAATGGGACGTTTTCGTATATTGACTCATGAACACTGAAATGACTATTTCAATACACTACTCTGACCTTACACTTATTCTTGCCGAACAGGAACAGAACCTTCGTCTCATTACGGCGCAAACTTCTCTAAGGACCTTGTTTTTATTTTGTCACGTTTTACTGGAATCCTCTATATTCGGTATAGCAAATCATTTATTACTTAAATGACTTTTATTCAACCTTTCCAGTAATCCGCACTTTTAGAGACCTCTTTTCTTTGATTGTGGGTTGTAGAATGGAAACCTTTACAAATTGCCTGTTAATTATATTTGAGCTCTAGTTTATCCCATCACCAAACCAATTACAAACGTCCAATATTTCTAGCCTTTTTTTTCTTCAATGAGCATTGTAACTTCATCTCCATCTCGAAACGGATTTCTCTAATTTGATTAATAAATTGTGGTTGCTACTCCAGTATCAAAGCATTGTTTAACAACTAGTGATTTTCCTCTGATTACTTCACTAATTACCGCTATCTTTCCTTTTGAGCTGCTCTGCTTTCTTCCAGTCTTAGTCGACATTACAATTCGAAATATTTAGTTAAATTTTCAACGAAAACTGGTATTATTCCCTTTTCCTTTCTCTATTGTTTTATATTTACTTATTGTTTATAATGCTTCTAAATCCCAGCTGACTTAATGCGGCTATACTCACATGAGTTTTGTACATGTTAACAAAAGCATTTTCCTTTAAATTGGGAATATTTTGCTAGTCAAATCATACAATAATATTGAATAATCTTGACTTGCTGCCATTTTACAAACACATTTATTCTTAACAAAGAAGAATTAGAAGAATACTTTATTCATTAAATTCCCATATTGAAAAGCATTTAAAAGTCGAATTACAAAATCAATCCTGCAATTTCAAGCACACACACACACGTACCGCTGTTACACGCTCCATTGCATACGATTTAAGTTCACCACAGAGCAACGCCTGGAAAATTCCCAAATATGTTGTTTTATATTTCAATTTTCATTATCCAATTTGATCCTTGAAATTTTTTTTTGTGAACTTCTGGTGGCTTGGCCACTGAGCTTCATAGTTTTCTTGCAAGTTCGTATTGTGTAATTTTGGGTATGTGTCCGTATGCGTCTGAATGGATGTGTGTAGCGTTGCTGCAATTTTATGCTGTAATAAAATGCAAAGCTGTGATTTTCCTCTATTCTTCATTTCATTCCTTCAAGGAAGCGAAGTGATTTCATGTTTCTTTTACTGCTATCACTCACACACATGCTCACCAGCCCACATATATCTCTGCCTCTGGTTTTGCTTGTGGTTGTGTGGGTGTGTTGATTTTGTAGTTTTAGTGTTTTGCTGTGCAAAACTGCACTTTTACAGCTTCAGCCTGGCAAGCAGCCGACTCCAATGTAATCGATCCCTTATGTGGCTTTCTGATTTGAAGCATCAGGCGAAGATGCAATTTCTGAAACGGGATTTTCGGTTGGCATCGGGTTGTGTGTAGTTTTAAGAGGTTTAACATGGGCTTTTTGTTTACGGGTACAAATCATAAGCAGGCCAAGTATACGAAGTTTCGTACTCTACCGGGAAGACTAAATTATACCACACTTATTTCCACCCACACACACAGACACTTCATTGCCCACTTTTCACCTTTAGCTTCAGTTCTAAGTCTAATTACTGTTCTATTATTTATCAGCGGTCTCACTCCATGCCCCCGTAAGTCATTACACGACACCGCCAGTCATCCCCTCGCTTTCGGAGCGATTTTCCGTCCGCTTATTGCCGCAACTAAAACCAAATATGCATGAATTTTTTATGCCAATTTAATTGCATTAACTTTACGACATTTGCCAGCGACTGTCAGAAGTTGAGCATTCATTCAGTTTGCTGACTTCGGGGCTTGACTTTCGTTTAAGTTCCGTATTGTGCAGCTCCAATAATTATAAGTGATTTTTAATTAAAACTTTTGCGAAAACTTCACGATTTGTTGCAACTTCTATCAACATGTCAGTCACTATTAAATGTTCACAGAAGGATGGCGGAGATGGAGCGCAAGAGATAAGGCTTCAGTCGGATATGAAGTAAAGCACAAATACTTGTAGTTGGTTGGGGATGAAATAGTATAAAAATAATATACTAACAAACCACCAGCAGATTCGCACGGATATGTGGATATTGCTATTTGCTGATAGTATGAACCACTGGAGAAAATGTCCCATGTTTGTGTGTGGTAACTTATCAGAGCTAATTAAACAAATAAATTTCTTATCAATGAGGCAGTTCCATCGTCACAGTTTCAAATACTTGAACTAATTTTGGTTGACGCGATAACTGGCCTAAATTAAAATTAGGAGGACTTTCTTCATATGTTTCTACAGAAGGGGAGCATGCCGGTGTTCTATCGTTCCACATTTATTGCTGACATAAGTCAATTGAAATGTTCGTTACGAATATTGTTGCTTCCATAATTTTTCGTAGTTTGTGTGCATGAATACAGAATTTAGCTTTTTTATAGTTGGCTGAAATATTTGACTTTGTTATCTTCTATCCCATCCGATCCGACCTGTGTTAATTTACAAGGTCATATTCACATTGCTGCTTACGATATGCTCGGGATATGCATTCATAGTATTCTTTGAGATTATTTGAACATTTTTTCATTTCTTTTCAAAGCGTTTATACCACTCCTTAAAAACGATATTTCTAACGCTTTTACTGTTGGTAGTAACCATGTAGACAAAGTTCTCCTTGAAATGGTTCCAAAGTTCTGTTCAGCGTTGAGGCAAATTTCTGGCTTAAAGTGTGTACGAAGTTTGTGTTCCCAACATATGACATAAATAGATGCTTTGTATTTTTAGTTTTTTTTTACAGATATAGAAGTTACAGTGTGCTTGGCGATTTTTTTATATCACAAAAAATATATCAAAGAATTTGTATTAAATTATGTGTGAAAATTAAAATTAAGTACTTCAACGCGTTTGGAATGTTGACTGTGTCATTTGGCGAGTATACTTTGAGCAAAAAAAATGTTTATAAGTGGTACAAGCTCTTCACAGAAGAAGTTAATGACGATGCCTTCCCTGGACGCCACAGTGCGTCAACAACCAATTAAAATGGTAAAGCAGTGAATAAAATTGCTATGGAGAATCGTCGAATCACTATTACAGAAGTTACTGAGGATGTCGGCATATCGGTGGACTCATGCCATGCAATTATTTCAGATGTGTTGGGCATGAAACGTGTTGTAGTGAAGTTTGTTCCGAAATCGTCGAATTTTGACCAAAAGGACTGTCGCATTAGCATCGCTCCGGAGCTGTTGACTGAAGTCAACGACGATTCAGATTTACTCAAAAGGATCATAACTGGTGGTGAAACATGGGTATGTGTTTATGATGTCGAAACCAAAACTCAATCATACCAATGGAAGCGGGTAAGACCAAAAGAAGCACGCCAAGTTCGACCAAATAGGAAGGTTTTGAACGATTACAATGGCGTGGTGCAGCGTGAGTTCTTGCCAAAACTTCTACTAGTCGTACTGTCAATATGGAATATTGCCTTCAAATTATGCTCTGTTTGCGTGAAGAAATACATAGAAAATTCCTGGAATTGTGGCAAAACAATTCATAGCTTTTGCATCACGATAATGCACCTAAAGATGTATTAAATATTACACATAAAAAAGGTTTCATTTGACTCACGAATAATTAAATTATATTGCGGACTTGCAGATACACTGCCCACTTATGTGTTACCTCTTCCTTAAAAAGCAATTACATTCAACAGAAATATACGAGTTGGTTGTCCGATTTTCACAAAATTTTACTCTCAGGTCATTTAAGGGTTAAACATCGTTTTAATTTTGAATTCAAGCTCAATATCCACTTTCTTTGTCTTTGCACAAAGTCAGGGTAGACAAACAGGCAATATATCGGCTTTGAATTAAAATATACGAGTATATGAATTTTGATATATAAATTGATGTGTTTTCCATTCCAAATGACGGGATATTGTAATTTTTTCACTGACAATCAGTTCATAATTGTTGACTTCCTTGGTGGCCCTCAATTTATCGGTTAATAATGGAAAGTTACCAGGTCCCACAACGCGTCGAAACTTCTAACTGTTAACCTCGATCCAAAATAACTTTAAGAATTGCAAGGAGATTTCACTGAAAATAGTTTGTCTATTGTTAACTTTGCTTCCACAACATTCGATTGCATTTAGAATGCCCTTATTTTTCTATGCTTGACGATAGTATTTCTGATCTGTAGTATGACTGAAACTGCTTCCTGATAATTTGTGGAATATGGACAGTATAGAAGCACAATTTTATCCTTAAATAAACAAAATCGACTTGTTAGTGGTCAAGTGCAGAAACCTGTTCAGATACATATATCGTACAGTATAATGTCCTTACATGAATGTTCACAACCAACAAACCATATACTTCTTATTAGAATAGTTTATAGGAATTGCGACTTTAAAGGCGTAGTGATAAATATTTGATAGTTATGAAAAAGACACAAGAGAACATTTTTTTAAATGTTGTTAAACTATGTTTACTAAATAATTCTTTCAAACTTTCCTTTAAAACGAAAAGTATCAATCAAGTTTTTTGAATTACTCAACAAAATCTAATGATTAAGCTACTTTTCTTAATAATATCATAACTAAACCGAGTTAAAATTTAGCAATAATTATTATAGTTTCAAAACTATCTTCTTACAATATGTGACTAGATCTTGGAATACTCCCATAGTTTTCCATTCCTTCTAACAAAAAACTTCGGATTTCTCTTTATCTCATACTCTTCATTTCAAAGATTGAGGCTCATAAACAGGAAGATACTGAAATCTTTATATCTTCACGTATGAGCTTTGTCAATTAAAATTTCATTAATCGACTGAACTGGGGATCATAATTTGCTTCAAATACAGCCGCAGAGGGCACATGGTCGGTCCATTGTCCATGGACGTGGGACTTAATAAAAATCTTCAACTTTTCGTTGTTTGAAACATTCTTGCTTTGTGTTTTTGCTAAAACGTTTGAAGCGTTTCCTTTACACAATTTGCACCTTTAGTAGCGAAAAGTTATAATAGATATAATACAACAAAAAATAAAATAAAAATAACCACGACAAAGCACAGATGAGAACCTAAAAAGAAACATAAAAAATTATATTTTCCAGCAGACACATTGAGTGGCATGAAGCATAGTGAAGTGCAAGGATAATGTGCGCTGACGAAACGCACGAATGCGTCTCAAATGAATTTTTCATGCATGTGGTCGTCTTGTCTCTCCCCAACAGCAAATGGGATCGGTACTGAAGCAACAAAATAAACATGTCTGTAGGGTCCATAGTCACTACATTCCAGATACCTAGAGTAGGGCCTTACATGCCAGCAGCTGCAAGTAATCAAATCTTATCAAAAGTTCATTGATAATATTACGTTGACTGAATAAATCCTCGCTCCTGTATCGCCGACAAATAAATGAAGGTTGATAGAATTCATACAAGACAAATTATGTGGGACGGTTCGGAGAACTCTCTTGTTTACTGTATACAGAAACTTTACAGAATTCGCAGATGATGGGTTTTCAAAATTGTCTTTAAGAAGTTTTCATTAAGTATAGAAAAATTTTGAATTTACTTAACTAACAAATCTGTGGGCATAAAATGAGGGCCCATCATGTAATTCAGTGCTCATCCAATCAATGAGGGCCCATTTTATAGTAATATACTTGTTGCCGTAACTACTTAAGATATGAGTTTGCATCAAATATGAATGACAGAGCATTTTAATGAAAATCTCAAGAGCTTCTGATCCAAGTATTTAAGATCTGGGAAAGTACCGGTAACAATTTTCTGGTGGGTGTCCACCAAATGCACATGCACACACTCACAGAGAGATATATGCATGTGTGCACATGCTACAAGAGAAATTTTAATAATAGCTTATATCCTGGCAACATGAGCCAAATCACTCTGTTGCTCATTTGGCAAGACAGCAAAGAAAACCGAAAGGAAGAAAAATGCTTGAATTTCAGGAGTAGCAACAATGCAGCAGCAGCACCAGCTGCAGTGGAAAAATGGTTCACAATGGAAGAATTTAAACATTTTTGACAGACTGCTGCATACTGCTCGCATTTGTGTGGCAAAAGCATATCCAAAGAATCATTTCATATGCGTGACATTGTGGTAGCATTAAGTGCAACTGACAGTACGCATAAAAGGATACAAATGTTTATGCGGCCAAAGGAGAAACTGAAAGCGGAAAAATGAGTTTACGTAGAATCAAAAGAAGAAAATTTCCAAAATTGGGTGCAGGAAAACTCTAAAGAAAAATCCGGCATTGTTTTCAGCTCAAACAGTAAAGAGAGAAAAGAAAAAACATTCGTAACAGTATAGAAAAAACTTGATTCAGAGGACGTCCCACAAATCCAACTAAGTTTATGTGTTATATCAAAAGCTTTGGCAACATACACTTCACAATATAATGAAGTGAAATTCTGGGCTCTCATTCCTCTAGTGAAAAATGTTCCTGCGGATAAGAAAGATATTAGTATACTGGTAAGATACCATACGAGTAAGTTAAATTTTCATAGAAAATATTATAACTCAACTTTCCATATAGTTATATAGATTAAGGTAATACATGTTCAGTAATTTAAAAAACAGGTACTCTATATAAGTAAGAAAATATATGCGCAGTCTAAGTCTGCGTTTAGCACCATATTCTCCACAAGGGGATAATGGAATCATGATTGAGAAGAAAGAAATTAGCATTTACACTGATGGTTCAAAACTTACTGATCGGGTGGGTGGAAGTGTATTTTCTGAAAAGCTGAGCGTCAGTCTATCCTTCCGCTTGCCGGAACATTATAGTGTATTCCAAGCAGAGGCAATAGCAATAAGAGAGGGTAAGCTACATCTAAAGAATTTTCCTCTATCCACGAGGGATATACTCGTATATATCTACTCGGAGAGCCTAGAAGCCATAAAATCACTGGGGGCAGTAAGACTGCCATCAAAATGTTAATGATAAATATAGCTTATAATTATAACGATCTGTAGCAAAACTCTTCCCGATACAGTGAATCCATATACTTATTCCTTACATGAAGAGATGCTATAAATTTTCAATGAAGTTGTTGTCGGCAATGGAGCGCAGTCAAAAAGTTATGATCATTTGGAACTAAGAGCTCATACAACTAGTGCTTCATTCGAATCCGATAGTCGAACGATAATGTCAATGTCATCAGCGTAGGCAAAAGTTGGACAGTTTTATACAAAATAGTGCCATTCCGATGCACACCGGCTTTCGCAGAACCCCTTCAATGACAAAGATGAAGAGGTTTCACGGTAGCGGATCGCTTTTTCTGAAACCTCGCACGGTTTTGAATGGTTCGGAACAGTGTGCTTCTCCATATCATTCTGCAAAGCCCGCAAACTTTGCAGGAATACCGAATTCAGACTTGGTGGTATATGGGTAATTCCGTATCGGGTAATCGACGAAGAGATGATGCGTGTCGAGCGGATTTTCATGGGTTTTCTACAAGATCTGGCGTAGCGTGAAAATCTGGTCAATGGTGGACTTTCTGGGTCTAAAGCCCCACTGCTAAGATCCAATCAGTATGTCTTTCACATATTAAGCACGACAGGATCTTGCATGAGATGGATATAAAGCTGATACCCCGATAGTTGGCGCAGATCGTGGGATGGCTCGGGATGGATATATCAGTATATTTTTGCAGACCCGCCCAGTATTTCCACATTTATATAAATTAGGACCTATACAAAATTTGTGGATGGAACTTGAGATAAACTAATATATTGCCGCTCTAAAGCTGTACACAAGAAAGGGGATCGATCAGAGAAAGGCCAATCTTCTCTCCCATCTAATCAACTTCGGGGACCCCACTTAAAAGTACTTTAGCTAGGCTCCTAATGATGATATTTGGTAGTAATGTAGGTTAATTCGCACGCTTATGAAGGTTAAAAGATATTTCGAAATTAGTCTAACCTGACTTCAGCTTTCTGTACTAATTTCATTGATTCCTCCAAATCCTTAAAGGCATATAAAAATCTAACTGCAAATACTACTCCTTGCATTGATATTGGGGAACACTCGTACATAGATTTTGTCTTCAAAATGAAATGTCAATGAATCAACCAAGATCAAGCTTCCCTGTAATACGATTTGCTACTTCTTGAACTGAATATACTGCAATTCCTTTAACAGCACACAATTATGTCAAGGATCTGTGGAAGCTATTGTTTAAGGTGAAATAGCTTCCACATTGAATTACAGAAATCTTCTTCATAGCTTCTTCGTTCCTCACTACCCTCCCACCACCTCTACTTTTCAGACTCCAGTGCAGTATATTCAACATTTGCATACATGACGAAGCATTTTGTTCGAAGGCATCCTTTGCTGTGTAGCGAGACAAATTGTAAAGTGAGAAAACTTTTGAAACCAACAACCAAACAAATTTACTTTCAGTGACAAGTGTGATGCATACCAAGAGTTCAAGTTCATGAAGCAATGTTGCAGATGTCACTTCATCAACGTCATGAACATGTTCCACTGGACATTGACTTTAAATAGAACTTTTTAGCAGGGCGTCCTCTGGCAAAACGTGTCTTTAAAAGTTGCCTCAGCAATGATTTTCGCCATTTCCGCATTCTCATTTAATTTAATTTGCGTATCTCTCTGCAGTTGCCATAAATATTCGTTTCCATCGCTTTTAGTGCACGCATTTATTTTTGTTATTTTAGCGTGAATGCAGATCGCGTAGCATTCTTAAATATTTGCGTAAATTGTCGCAGTAATTAATCTTTTGTGATATTAAATTAAATTTGCATTTCCATGGCAACGCGCAGCTGCTGTTCCTGGCATAATGCATCATTGAGTACATACTGGAAAAATGCTGTGCGTGCTTATACTCTGGTCTCTGAAAGCGTTGATTTTAATGGTGGCAGCGATTTTTCGTTGCTACCGGGAAACAACCACAGGGAGAGACTTAATATTTAAAATGAGTCTCAGTGATATTGGTAAGAACATAAGTGAATGCTTGTAAAGAGTCTATTAATAATTATCTAATGGAGGCGATATATTTTTAAGTGTTCCCTTGAGTACGATAAGTATGCAAATATTATGCTATAATTTTGAATAAACATAATCGACGCTTGGAATATTGGCAGGGAAATGTGGAGAAATTATTCTAATGCAGCTCTAAAATCAGCTTTCAATTTTAAAGTTTTATATATACTCCCAAGGCGGGTGGCAAACCAGCCAACCTACCAAAGTCATACAGACCGATTAACTTAACCTCATTTCTGCTTAAAACAATGGAGAAACTGATTGATAGGCGTATAAGAGAGAGCTATCTTACACGGAAGCCATTACATAGAAATCAATGTGCTTATCAATATCAATTTCTCATGCTCTTCAGACTCTCACGCAAAACGTTGAATACGCACTTGAGAACAAAGCACATGTGGTTGGATGTTTTCTTGATATTGAGGGGCTTTCGATAACACCGATCTAGCCTTCGATTATGGTAATCCGAAGCAAGAGCGTTGATTCGACAACATGCAGACCCATAAACAATATTTCAGAGAAAGGAGGTCTGGGCGTTATAGAGGTATGGGTTCGCAGAGCAAAAGGATGATCACAAGGTTGAGTACTGTCGCCGCTATTGTGGTCTGTAGTTGTTGATGAACTTCTGGACCTACTGAGCAATAATGTCTACGATGTACAGAGTAATGCCGACGATATTCTGCTTCTTATCAAAGGTATATTTGAAGATACGATCTCAGATTTACTCCAGAGGGCTTTGACCCTCTCATTAAACTGGTTTAGGAGGGTGGGACTAAAAGTTAGTCCTAATAAAACCTGAATAGCAATCTTTACCAAAAAAAAGGAAAAGGGAAAACTTCAAGGAACCAACCATTTTTGGGGAATACGTTTTTCAAACTCAGTAAAATACCTCGGTATCTCTCATGATGAAAAACTGCTTTGGAATAGTCACCTAAAGAACATCATTAAGAAAGCCAGGGCGACTTTGTGGACAAGCATACGCTTAATGGGCAAAAGCTGGGGACTTAATCCAAAACTGTCGTTATGGCTATATACAGGGCTCACCAGGCATCTCTCTGGTGCAAAAAGCTGGAACAAAAAACAGCACAGACCCAGATCAATAAAATGCAAACATTACCCTATGTATGCATAACGGGGACTTCAAACCTGGAGGTGTTACTAAACCTACCTCCAATTCATTTATTCATCAAGAAAGAAGCGTTGCAATTCGCAGCAAAACTCATCTCAGAAAATAAGCAAGGTACAGTGTGCCAATGGCAATCCTTACTCAAGGAGGAAACGTAAATTCAATCGATAAATTTAATCCTAAGTGACTTATGTCACCCTAAATATAACTTCAAATACAACTTCAAAGGCACATTCCCGAGTAGGGTTTACTGGCAACAGAATAGACCAACTTCACCTAATAACGCCCATATGTGCTACAAAGACGGCTCAAAAATTGAGGAGGGAGTTTGGGCTGCGGTTTTTTGGGAAAAACCAAAAGAAGTCACTTATTCACAAGCATAGGCCGAGAAAACTCAGTTTTCAGGCCGAAACTCATGCCATCGATCTCTGCATAAGAGAGGAACTAGACAGAGGTGCATTAAATTGCCACATCCTTATCTACTCTGACAGTAAAGCAGCAAAACTAGCGCTGAAGGCTTATGTCAAAAAATCAAATCAATTTGGGATTGTCTTCAAACTTCTGAAAAGACTAGCAACTAATATCAAAGTACATTTGATTTGGGTGCCAGGTCACAGCGGACATATAGGGAATGAAGAGGCAGATGGACTCGCTAGGAAAGGGGCTGCCAGTAGTTTCATTGGACCGGAACTATTCATGCCTGCCATCGAGATCCACGAAGGTCACTCCAAACCAATGGCTATGGGTAAAATCATATTAATATTATATGGAACAAAAGATGTAAGAGTCGCAAAATCGTTATGCCAAAAAGATCCCGTAAACGAATTATAGATATTCTGAGTTTAACCAGAACAGACACTCGCATTGTCTCAGGTTTTCTAACTGGACATTGTAGGGTAAACAAACACCTATATATCATGAATGTAAGCTCAAATGACTATTGTAGGTTATATAGCGAAGAGGAGGAAACATTTGAACAGCTGTTGTACCAATGTAACTATCTATTCTGGACGAGACTTCGTTACTTAAGAAATTATTAACGAGAACTTCCAAAAATTGCGGACAAATCTCCTAATAAGATTTCAAAATTCTTAATGAAGTCTAAACTCTGGGATGTTTTGTAACTACAGAGCTTTTCACACTAGGTCCAAAGGTGGCCGCAGTGACCAAGTGACTTGTTCCCACTACCAAGCCATCTGAAGGTTTCACCCTGGTTAATGTGCAATGTTTGGATAACATAACTGAAGCCCCTATCATAAAAATTGTTTGAGAATTCTAAACAATTGGCAGGTTGTGTATAGTGTATGTAGTGCATGCATAATTTTGTTTGAAAAGAATTAGAAATTAATTTAATATTATACAAATTTAATATACAAGCTTAAAAGAGAACTGAGAGGCGGGTACAGAATATATATTGTTAAATATATTGTTACGAAATTGCCCTCCTGACCGTTTACTCTAACTCTCTATATTCGGATTCGTGCAACTAGATTGTGTAGTAATCAAATAATCGCTGGTTTTTATTTAATTATTGCTATTTAAATACTTAATATTAGGCTTAAAGTTTACTTTATTACAATTTGCACTTTCTTTAATAATTCATTTAATCACTTTATTACTTCTCTTACTATTAAAATTCAACTGCCTCTCCACTTTAATAGTGTGATGGCCTTTTGAATGGTTGAAATAGAACATTCTAAAACATTCTCGAATTTTACCTACACTTCGAAAGGGGTGTCTTGTGTCTTTACTTATATACACCACTCTCGTAGTAACTGAACCTAATCTCAACTTTAAATGGAATCCTGAAAGTATGCAATCATTTATGTTTCAATAACTTAAAACTGTGTCTGGAAGATGGGTATTATTTAGCAGCAGCAGACATACGATTGTGGAACACTTCTTTATTATATCATTATTTCTTCAAACTCCATCTTCCAATGGGCAACCTTATCATGACAAATCTTTGAATATATACCAATATATGATAAAATCTTTTAAGTAACGAATTCCTTTTAAATTACCCCAAATAAAAAACTTTTTGTAGCACAGGAATTAAAATGATTTTTGGTCTCGAAAACTTAGGAATAGGCTCAGTGTTTTTGATGTTGCGTAGGAGCCCCATCACTCAGTTGGCCGTTATATTAAAGGGACTGTAATCTTACTGTTTGCGATGTTCAAATGACCATCAATTATTCTATCTCTGCAGTTATTCTGTCTAACTCTATCTGATCTATATTTCCATACAATCGAGATAAGAGAGTTAATCCTTTATTTAGTCTCCCTGGCTTCATTAACTGCTAAAAACATATAGAATAGTATTTTCAGATTTATTATTTCAGCATCATGTGTATTTTCTATTATAGATATATATTTAAATTTGTGGAGTTATATCATCTGGATGAATTATATATACTAGTGGAACTCAGCGGCCGACATTCAACCGCACTCTAGGAAAATTAAAAAATTTGGGATACAAGATCGAACAAAACTATTACCATTCAAAACTATAATTCATTCGCTAATTCACGCATCCAATTCATATTACATTTTACATTTGCAACTGCACGCATTCTGTATCATACCGCTGTATCCTCATCTTAAAAATATAACTGTGAATAACACGACTAACGATCGTATTCAGAAGTTAATGCACCAGCAGGATGGTAAAATCTGTCATGAATTTAAAATGATAAACTCCGTTCAAAGTTGTATCAGACAAGTTGGCCTCAGTACTTACCATTGCAAATGAAGAATTATAAGAACGCATATTTGAAATTTAAGTTTTGAAACGTTGCTTAGTTTTTGGGACATCTGAATTAAGGTCGACGCAAAGATTTGGAACGAATGTATTTTGAGTAAATGGTGATAAGTGAACTTTACCATTGTGATAACATAATGTAAATGTTTCGTTGTTACCTGATGTAATCTTTGATCGGAAATGTACGGCACCACAGAATGAACAACATAATGATAAATTATTGCAATTAAATAATCGAAATTTCGCGGAACTAAAGTTAACGCCACCTTATTGGAATCAATTAAGGCTAGGTTAGGCTAAACTGGCTGGCCTTGAATCCCACACATAAACCTGAAGGTTCTTTGGGGTTGCCAAATAGATATCCATTTAAGAGTTGCAGTGTAAATCGTTAAACACAGAGACGCTCTTAATAAATCTGAAAAGCGAAACTCTCCCTATTTGTGCGATCTCATCTAGTCCATCAAACCAAGGGGCTCGCAGTTGTGTTAGGCGCGTTTTCGCTAGATTCTCCAAAGTTTCTCTTGTACCCAGCTCCCACATTTCCTGGATTTATTGTTGTTTGTGAGTCCCATCCTTTTAGAGTGTACCGCCGTTAGAGAGTGACCTGTCAGTATTCCTACTATCGTTCTGCAATCCTTCCCCGGAAGTGCCAGCCTCGATTTAGTCTAAGTTCCGTACGGTTTTCACATGAGCTTTGAGATTTTACATGTGGTAGTGCTTGTTCTTCCACCTTTCCCTTCATGTCATCTTCAATATGGCCAATGATCATTTTTGGAGGCATGGTACGTTACTTACTTGCTCGTTTTGTAGTAAGAATCTGTTTTTAGCAATGGCATTCGCATTCTCGTTTCTTTCTATATTCTTATGCCTTGACACCCAGTAGATATGTAAATTCCGATTGGTGGCCTGTCTCTCCATTGTTGCCTTGGATTGCAGAACATTTGTGGAAGATGCAGAGCGTAAAGTTATAGCTTTGATCGCAGCCTGGCTATATATGTTGAAGTTTATTGTGGAAATCGTAGTTTCAGCTATGCAGGCGAGCTCTGCGGCTTTCCATGCTGCAAAAACTCCCACTTGAAAGATGCTGCAGTAGTTTGGTAGTCTCAACGGCTGTTTGATATCTATTTCGGGGCAGTAGACACCTGCTTAAACCCCGTCCTCCATCTTCGAGCCGGCCGTGAATGTGTTGAAGGTTTTGCATTTAACTTTCATGTCTCTACGCCATCTCTTCTTCTCAATAATTGTTTTTATTTGTTTTCGCAGACTAAGAATAGGAGTCACATAATCCGTAATTGCGTAATTGGCATAATTTTACTATATTTCGCTTTAATCAAAAATATACTTCGCAATTTAATGTTTGTTTTTAAATTAAATGTATTTATAATCAACTGGTTATTAATGGTAAAAAAAACCAATACTGCTCCGTCCCACTGCTATCATAATGTGAATTACGATTTATTTGCCGCGGAAACCAATCTCATCACAGGAAACAATATTCGATTTGATTTCTAAACCTTACACAAGGAGCAAGCAATAACTATGTAGTAAAACCACAAAATTGTGTGTGTAGCACTGGCGAAGGAGACCATTAAATATAAATGATTATTTAATTGTCTTAAATCAAATTCCACTGAATTCTTTAAAGTTAATTCAAGTAAAATAATAACTTGACTACGATTTTCGCTTTAAGAACTCACAAGCAAATATTCTTAATACATTAACCCAAAATTTCTATCTTGCCGCAAGCGTACCAATCAATGAGTCAGTCTTAAAGCGTAACAATGTGTAATTTATGTGCACCCACAGCATACATTAGGTATATTGACTTCAGCACTCCTTATCGTTCTCCAGTCACCACAGTTGCGTTGCGAGAGGTTCCTGGGAGGAAGGGAGCTAAAGTCAATACAGCAGTCCCGCGACAAATGCCAACTGTCATAATAGGCATTCAATTGACTGAGTACGTGACAGGAGTCGAAGTTGGGGCATCAATCAGGCATGATTGACATTGTGTCATATTCCTCAAAGTAAATAATGAGATGTTTTATTTATAGATTAGATATTAACACCTCTTGCCCGCAGCCGCACATCATTAGCACCGCAAGTCGTTAATTATTGCAATTTAAAATAGGAGTACACAATTTAATATTTGCTTTGCAAGTTGGAGTCAAATTATGTTGAAGATCATAGAAAAACATTACTATTATGATTTAAAAAAAAAAAACAATAAGCATACGGAGAAGCTCTGTATATAAATAATGTAGTTACAAATGGCTTATTCAAAATAGTGTGTGTAATAAAACATTCCCAGATATTTCGAAACATAGTTTTTGGACAGATAATAAGAGCTAATTAGATCTGAAAAATTCGACAAACCACTGTTTTAAGAGCCAATTCCATTTTCTTCAAATCAAAAATTTATTAGAACGATACGAATACGATGGCATTCTTAAAGAATTGGCTTAACCAACTGTAGGCCCAAATGAGTATTGAGAAGCCGAATTCTACCAAAAAGGAAAATTCTGTTATGGAAGTACTAAATGAGTTTGAGAGAGTTCTGGAGCGTTCTGAATATAAACTATTTAAATATAGTAGAATAATAGAATAGAGACAGTTGGAAAAATTTAGAAGTCTTAACAAAAAAATATATTTCAACAATTGTGGAGCTAACACAATGGTACCCTCATAACTTCTCGCTTGTTAAATTGTTCATTATATAAACTATTCTATTATATAATATTTAAGATAGAGCGCGATCCACAAGTGACAACGTACCACTACTCCAATCATTCATCAGCATCGTTGAACAAAAAATGGTAATTCCGAATTTTGTCAATGTACAAAGCGGCAGCTTACATTTATTTAAAGGTGTAATACACGGCGACCTGAAAAATATATTATGATGTCCCTATTTATTGAAAATATGAGGATAGTCTCATCTACATGTCTGCTGTCAGGTTAATTTCCGACAAGAATTTATGTATTTTGGAGGAATCAAGTGAAGATACGCCACTTTTCTGCATAGAATCAACAGATGGCATCTAAAGATTGATAGTTGGCATCATATGATAGTTGAGTCTACAGTGTCCGCTTAAAATGCCTGTGATGATTCTCAATTTACTCTACGGCACATTAATTCATTATTTAGCTTTAGAATTAAAGTCGCCCAAAAGAGCTTTAGACTGTCTTAATCCCGGAAAATTTTTCCAGGTTTGACTGCATTTTGCATCTGTTCACTTCTTCAGAAGACCTCCAATGGTGTTGGAGATAGTCCACAAAAGGGTTCAGAGCCGTTTAACTGAGAGGACGCATCTCTTCTTGCTAGGGTATCAGCCTTCTCAATTTATTCTACTTCTATGTGGCCTGGTACTCAGTTCAGTTTCTCACATAACTTTAGATCTCACCAAGGATGAAATCAAACTTTTAACTGTTGCCTGACTATCAGATGTTCTTTCCCCGATACTTCCTGGCAATGTTAAACTGCGCACATCTTTCATTGGCGTGAATCTCTGCTTGAAAAATGCTTGGGTAAGAACACATTGATTTATAGTAGTTGATTCTAGTCCCAAATACTCCTCCGCCAGTTCCGTCAAGCAACAGCAAACAGAATTACAAATGAATGATGTGGCTTCAACAAATACACTGCTTATCTCTTCTATTCATGGTAGACAAATTTTTTCCATCAAATCCTTCAGAACGAAATTGTTTATCTGGAATTTTTAGCGTTGAATAACGCTTTACGCCACGGCATTCATGCGATTTCAAAATGAGAGTGTAATATTTTTAGAAAATAGAGGGTAAAGTGGAGAGTGCGGGTATATTACACAACAAAAGTTATGGCCAAAAGAGCAGTGAGGCAAGTGGTATACGAGCAAAATACATTTATGTATTTTGGTATACGAGTATTTGAGTAAGCTGATTGCTCTTTAGTTTCTTTACATTAGGCACTCTCAAAAACACGACGGTGGGTTCGTGCCCCACACGTATAAGATCGTGTTTCACACCGATACCAAAAAGTAGTTAAGAGAAATAACTTCGTAAATCCACCAACAATATCAATGGGAAATTGAATGCAAGTGAATGTGTGAGGCAAGGGGTATATTCACACTTCTCATACATTTTGTGTGAGAAGTGTGATAATTTGTGCTTAATATTAAATATTTGAATATTTATCGTATTTTATGATAATATTTATATAAATAAATATGAAATAATATATTTCAATTGATTTGGCGTTCAAATTTTTGGTCTATTCAATAATTTGTTGGTTAAATTTGTGTCGTGAACGTTGTTATTTACTGTTTTGGTTATCGCACCAATATGTGGGAATATAAAATGAAAAAATTATGGGAAATGAAATTCTAATATTTGTATATTTATTAAATATATGTATATTTATATGATATTAATATATTTATATTTATTAAATCAGTACACAAATTCACTTTTTTTTTCTTGGTACATGAAAATCCGCTTAATCCCCTGCTTAAATTACTTTTTATCGAACTAGTTTTTCAATAATATTTACTCGCTTACTTGCAAGTGCATTTGTTAACTTATACTCGTATATAATTCAAAATAATAAAAAAAGCTTTTAATATACAAATTATTGCCTTTGCGCATGCATTTTTTATATCACAAAATATTTAAAGTGCTACCTGACGTCACAGCCAATCAGCTGTGCTGAGTTTTTTTCGAGAGAGGAATAGCGGACCTGCGCATTTCGCAATCTTCTATTTTATCATTCTTGCAAAAAACACCATAAATTCACATGCACTATACGTGTGACCAAAAAAAATAGTTGAAACGGTAAATAAAAATGGAGGGAATTGAATGTATTTTCTTATTCTTCTTTGCCGATACTGCCGAATGCCACTAGCAATGTGCTGAATATTTTATTATGTACTTATAGCCAATATTAACGGCATTAGTCCAGAATTAAGTGAAGCGGGCTACCGGCAAATTCCAATAATCATTGGTGGAGATTTTAATATAGATTTAACCAAACAAGAAAACCGCACTTTTATCGCTTTTATGAAAGACAGATTTGATTTGGATCTCGTTAGTAACATTTCGCCAACAACACGATCAACATCCTGCCTTGACCATGTGTTCAGCAGGAATATTTCCAACATCGAAACTGCCCGCTTCTTTTTTAATCTGTGTAACATCTAAAAATAGATTACTATAATGCCGTATCTTTTAAGTTTAATTATTAAGCAATAATGTGGATATAGTCACGGATATATCCACATGGTTAGAATGTTCTTTTAATAGCTATTCTACAAGATCGGGTTTCCTGCCTGTCCACTTATTCAAACCTTTTTTCAACAGTACTATATTGTACCTACAAACACACATATACGCTTTTATAACAAATAATTGTAACAAGTACCACTTAAATTAATTTCCCAAAACAATAACAAACTAACAAATATTTCTTGAAAAATTAGACAGGAATAAAATACACAGCCACCTCTCCTATTCTCATAAAATTTTCTTTCTTGGACACCTTCATCTAATGTTGAATACCTGTGCAATCTTACAATATGAATAACATTCCCTACAAATAGTAATAAGACCTAAAATTAATGAAAAAATTTAAGTAAGTATTCAAAAAATTCGACTTCCGAGTCTTGATATTTATTTATCCCATTTATAGGGAAGTCACAATATGGATTCGTGAAATTTTAGTCTAAACAAACATAGAACTACAATAATACAACAAATGTATATTCCTCCAATTGTATTACGTTATTAGATGCTGAAAGCACTGAGTCTTTCCAAATTCAGTCGAGAACCTTAATATGTGTCCGCTAATTTTTTATTATGAATTTGGTCTCTGGAGTTGCCATTCGACTGGTCTACAATGCATTAGAAGTACCAAACATTTAAAAAACGTCTTTTATGAATATGTTGATCTACTTTCAATTGTGTTATTTTCCCTTGTTCTTCTCTACTTCAGTGTTTCTATTTTCATTTGACTTCCTCACTGTTGTCCTATCTGTGGCTGTAACTTCACATTATTTTATTAGGCACGTTTCGCAGTTGCCGTTGGAACATTTGTTGGGCCATTAATGTCGATCAAGAGGAACTGCGTTTATTAATTTTCTTTTGGATCAGGTCGTGAGAATTGTAGCGTCCATTACTACACCTCTAGGAATACATAGTTAGTGGCAAATTTTGGGCAATCTTGACCATCCAGAGTCAATATTTTGACTCCCTCATCTGAATCCCAAGCGTATTTATTAAAATAAAGCATCCTTAATAAATATAATTCTACTATTATTAATATACCAAATCTAATAATTTTTATTTATTTCAAATATTTCACTTCAACTTTTCATTTATTAATTTATTTTGTTATTTGTCTCAGTGAAATGCATGAGATTCTTATTTGGTTGTCTTTCATAGGTAGTCTTAAAAAAAAAATAAAATAAATAAGTACTTTGTAGAGCTGGAAGCCAATTGTAGTTTTAAAATCTATTTGTTTTAGCTTTCTGATACGAGTATATTCATATAAAACTGTACATATAATTTTTATGAAATCATTGCTATTGGAATCTGTTGACAGACAAGTGTACACTGTGGGTGCAAATGTGGTTAAGTCACCCTAATAAAATATTTTGAACACCCCACATTATCTCTCAGAAAGCAACAGCACACCAATGATGAACCCCTCCACGAATCTAGCTTGGGCCTTGGGCTATTACATTTAATTAAATAATAATTCCTGAACATTTCATTCCATACCAATTGTTAACTCGCCGTTTATCAATATTTCAATGATCGGGTGCCAAGGTAATTTTTATTTGATAGTTTTTCACGAATTAGAACCACTCATTTGTGATGATTATTTGTTAACAGTTTTTAATTATCCGCTTTAGCAAATATTCTTTTAGATTGTGTCCTACAAGGAATCTTTCGAATTTCCTCCTCATACCTTCAGCCGACAAACACAGTCCGATTCTAAACAAACGTAATCTTGCTAAATGCTGTTTGTGGTTAATAAACCCCAACATTTGAAAATCGCCCACAGCACCAGAGCGGAGGAAATTACCCGCATAAAGCACCTGTGGGCGGATTGGCCTGCGAGAGCTGTGTGCTCGCATGTACTGCTGCCTGCATTCGTGCGTTAAATTGCGGTTGAAAGCGTTCCTGTTCATAATGCTTGCCATGCGAACTGCCAAAGCAGGTGTTGGCGCAAATACTTTGAAAATTTCGTGAATGAGGAATTTAGAGAATTTCTCCGTTTACAATACAACAACACAGTAAGTTTAAAATGTATTTCTTATCATGCTGATATAAGTTCTGCTGGACGACTTTCCAAGTAAAACTCAGATGAAATTTTAGGGAAATTCTACATTAATCTTTAAAGTGCTTTTAAGTAATACAGATGAAACTGGCATATATTTTGCTGATGCCTCCTGAAATAGTAAAACAACAATAACTTTAAATACACTTGATTCAGCTCTGCTTAGAAAGGTTTCACAAAAAATTAACCCAACAACCCAGATGCAATCAAAAAAGCTTTGAGTATACCCCAGCAGAAGTTTCTTTAATAAAATGAATGATACAAATGATAAGCAGAATACTGTCATGTTATAACTAGAACTAAAATTTTGACTATACAAACGATATTGCGAAAGGAGCGACTTCCCAGTCCGATAGCACATCCTAAACCCACAGAAAAACACATAAGAGCAGCTCAGTTGCAATTATTAAATTATATCATATAAATAGTATTATTATTCTTATATCTTACACCATAATTAATTATGACTGCAAGGGGTAGGGGGGAATTAGTATTAGCTACTGAGGCCTTCGACTCGAAGAAAAAAGATTTTTTAGAGTGAAGCATTTTTGAGACGAAGCCCGGGACAGGATTTGAAGCTGCGACCCTCTGAGTGTGAGTCTAGTATGCTTACCACTTGGCCACAGAGGGCGGCACCATCTAATATAAAAATTTTATATACTTATTATCATAAAATATTTCTGTTTACTATAATACAATTATTATTCTATACCTAAACTTTAAGCAAAAATCGCTTAATAATCACTATTTATTTTCTTCTTTAACTCTTTCCTGATATAATCCTCCATATCATCGAATAAAGGAGCAGCAATTACACGAATTGTTTAATTGAATATAATTTTAAGTTATATAATAAGGCTTTTGAAAATACTTGCAGTCTAGTTGTGAAGAAACGTTCTAGGAACGTATCCTGGTGGAGTGGGGAGCTAAACATTTTGCGCAAAAAAGCTAGTCAACTTTTTAATACTGCCAAGTCTAATGGTGACTTGGCATCCTATAGAAGTGCCTTAGCGGCCTATAAAAATGAGTGGAGAAGATATAAGAGAGAGTCATGGAAAAAGTACTGTGAGGAGATTGAAACGCTCCCAGCAGCTACCCGACTCGAGAAATCACTCAAGATCACTTAAATGGCCTTTCTACACTCAAGAAAGTTGACGGAAATTTTACGGAGAGCCTGGAAGAGACGGAACAGCTTTTGTTGGACACTCACTTTCCAGGCTGTGCCACTAGTGGAGAGGATAGTTTAATCATCGAGAATATTCGTTTCTTGACGCCTACACGGAGGGAACTCTCATTGGCTTGCAGAATCTTTACCGTCAACAAAACCAAATGGGCTATCTCCACTTTTAGACCATTCAAGTCCGCAGGTGTCGATAATATACAACCGTGCCTACTTCGGCAATGTGTTGATGTGTTGGCACCTGCGTCAAGAAACATTTACCAAAGGATGTCCCCAGGGAAGCGTCCTATCGTCACTCCTATGGCTATTGGTTACTGACGAGCTCTTATAAACTCTCAATGACCTCGGATACAAAGTTCAGGGCTGGTCTGGGAACGCTCTAAAATCCTCAAAACTCCAGCAGCGAGAAACTCTGTCGCTAATGTCGGTACCAGGACATGAGGGACATAAAGGCAACGAAAGGGAAGACTCTTTGGCAAAAAGGGACTCTGGCACTGCCTTCATAGGTCCAGAACTCTTCTGCGGGGTAAACAGTAGCTTCACTTGTTGTGCGAACAGGAAAAACGAAGTCTGCTGAACTACTGGAGAGCCCACGGCAGTCGAGACTACTCATTGACCCTGAATACATCAGGGTAGATGCTTCTTTAAACATCATCAGAAACTACATCAAACTCTATACTGAACTTTTAACAGGACATTGTGGACTAAATGAACATTTGAAAAAAAAGGCGTGGTAGCAGACGATTCCTGCCGACTCTACCAAGAGGAGCAGGAAGCAGCAGAACACATTCTATGCACTTGCCTACCGGTGGCAAGACGCATACATAACTACCCAGGCATTGGGTTCTTATCCTACAGCAGTTACGAGATTTATAAATAGTCTAGGATTGTTTTAGTTGGGTACGAGGCTGCACCATAGATCCCTTAGGCCGTGGTGTTCATTTAGCCTGTTAACAATAATATGACAAAGTAATTTGGCATAAACGTAAATAACATTTATTTAAACTATTAAATAAAATAATTGAAGTAATTGAGGACGATCAGATCAAGGCCACGCTTCCATCCATTATAATCAACCCAGGGTACTCTACCGCAAACTACCGTAGATGTGTTCCTGATGATGATTTTTGAATAAAATCGCAACTGTTTAGCTCGCTCACACATGTATGGTAAAGGGTATTTTGAAGTCGGGCTAACCCGACTTCAGACTTCTTTAATCATTCATATCATGCTTCAGTTTACTTATTTATATACGAGGTGTGATCAAAAAAGAACCGTTATTGTGTGATCAAAAAATAATATATTTATTTATTCATCAACAACTATCTTGCCCCCTTTAAAGTAATTCCCCTCAGATATAATACACTTATGCCAGCGTTTATTCCAATCCTCGAAACACTTCTGAAATGCTTTTTTTGGTATCGCCTACAGCTCCTGTTTCGATTTTTCTTTTATCTCCTCAATCGTAGCAAAACGCTTTCCTTTCATCGGTGTCTTCAGTTTTGGAAAGAGGAAGAAGTCAGCGGGGGCCAAGTCCGGTGAATACGGTGGTTGAGGCATGATAACGGTTTTCTTTTTGGCCAAAAACAGTTCCTGAGCGATGTCCATGCGACATTGTTTTTGCTCAAAATTTGGGAATTTTGGAACAATCTTCGCTGCCGCACGTTTCATGCCTAAAACATCCGTAAAAATTGCCTGGCAGGAGCCGAACGATATGCCAACATCATCAGCAACCTCTCTGATAGTGATTCGACGATTATCCAAAATCATTTTCTTCACTGCTCGTATATTAGTTACCACAGTAGGTTTTATCATACTGAAACTTATAATGGACTGCTAAAGGGTTTATCAATAGGGACGGATAGATGTTAAAATTGAATCAAACAAGTTTTGTGTGAGAATGAATTTTGTATGTCATTTGAAACGTCTATCAATCACATTATGTGTGGAATATGATATCGTTCTAATGGCCACCGCTGCTTTACTGGTTGAAGATCACGCACACTGAGAGGTTACCCTGGCCGATGCAGCAGTTTCATCTACTCCTCACCAAATAAGAACACTATTTGCAATAATTGTATCATCCTGTTACCATGAAATCCACTTGAACTATGGAGAAATCAAATCCACACTTGATGTACATACCGGAAGTGCATAATGAAGCATTGTTCATGATTGAAGACATTTGCTTAACAATTGCAATCAAAGCATTGGCACAATTTGGCATGGTGTCACCAAATGATTTGTTTTATCGAGATTTACAGCGTGAACAAGATTACGATTGCAACGCATTGGATGCATTTGCTCCAGCAAATATTCCAAAATTGAGCATTGATCAAAAGTATGTTAACGATGAAAGTGGTGGAATGTATTTTTGGAAGCGCCTGGAGAAACTTGTAAAACATTCTTGATTTCGTTACTACTAGCCACGTAATAGCACTGGCATTGGATTCTTCTGGGATTGCTGCTCCTTTATTGGATGATGGTCGAACAGCACACTCTGCTGCCCTTGAATATGCAGGCAAATGACAATCCTACAAGTAACATAACTAACGGGTGTTTACCCGGAATGGCAAAAGTATTGCAAAAATGTGCGATAATCGTTTGGGATGAATGCCCAATGGTTAACAAAAAATCATTAGAAGCACTGGATAGAATAATGAAAAATCTACGAGGGAATCAAGATTTGTTTGGCGATGCTTTAATACTTTTAGTGTGAGTCTTTAGATAAACGTTACACAGTCATTCCTAAATCTACTGCTGCCGATGAGGTTAGGTTAGGTTACGTTGGGAAGGTGTATCCGCACTTCCACTCGGAGACATCTATGTCCACTGAGACTGCCTTCAAAAATGCCAGGAGGAGGCATACTCGTCCTTACCCTCGGTCTCCATAAACATTGGAAGTTCCATCCCTATTAAACCATTTGGTTTTCCAGATGAACGTGAGAAGATCCGTTAAACCCGACTTCGTTATCTCTGTCAAGCTTGTGAAGAAGCGCGACCCCAAATATTGAAGTCGTTTCAACTGTAGTCTTGGACATTGACATAAAAAGTGATGAATCGACTTTGTCTCCTCTTCATCATGGCAACTCCTACATAGCCCGCTCGACGGAATACGCCAATGTTGAAGCATTGGTGCGATAGCACAATGCCCGGCATTGATCCCCGTAAGCACCCTTACTGCAGGTTTGTTGAGCTCTAAGAGAACCTTCGTTGTCTTTATATCTAACCTAGGCCACAAGGCCCTTGAGACTTCACAGTCGTCACGATTAGTCCATAAGTTATTTGTCACTGCAATAGTGAATTCATCTACGTTCCTAAATAGTTCACATATCGGGATTTGTATTGATATATTGAAGTATTTCCTTCGTTAATGTCCATTTTAGAGCCCTTTCTGGCCATCTCGTCCGCTAATTTATTCCCTTCTATATTGCTATGTCCAATAACCCAGCAAAGTGAGACTTTCTGGCGTCCAATGTTCAGTAGTGAGGTACGACATTTCATTACCAACTTCGATTTAACTGTCTTGGATTCTATTGCCTTAAGCGCCGCCTGACTATCCACAATGATAGTGATATTCGAAGATCGAATTGAACTACTTTCTATCAGTCTGGCCGCTTTCTCAATTGCATAGACTCCGGCCTGAAATAAGCTGCATGCGTCAGGCGGCCGTTATGACTGTCTTGCCTGCAAGCCTTCCGAGAAGACAACATCTTTGTGCCGTCAGTGTAGATGGTAATGTCAGAATTACGCGTCACAGAGCCTGACTCCCAGTTTTCCCTGGTTGGATAGAGAGTTGGAATTCTAGCTCTAAAATCTATAGTAGAAGTCATTTAGTCTGTACCCGTTTCTAAATCGGCCGTAACTAACCTTTGACCCTTCCGTCTATTTTCGCTCAAAATTGTACAGTGTCCGCGTGTTGTGCAGATTTCCGCGTGTTGCACTCCCTTAGTCTGAGAGCACACTTGGCGGCACAACCCTGAATGAACACTCCTAGTGGTAAGAGGTGAAATAATATGCTTAAGCCTTCTTGAGGCGCTCTGCTTACAGCCCCTGAGATTCCAGGCTAGTAAGTCTGTGTAATTTTCCAATACGGTTTTGATTACGTTTGCTGCCGATGAAATAAACGCATGTTTGAAATCTTCAATTCTGTGGAAAAATGTAAGAATCCTCACTAAAAACAAATGTACATGTTCAATTACAAAACGATCCATCAGCAGCTGAAATTTCAAAGCAATTGTTGAAAATTGGGGATGGTACAATGATAGTCGACAGGAATTCAGGTATGATAACACTAACTAACAATTTTTGCAGTTTCAATCAATCAACAGAAGAACTGATTCATGGCGTGTTCCCCAATATAGCACAACGGTATAAAATTTATGCTTGGTTAAGGGAGCGAGCACTACTGGCCGGAAAGAACAAAGATGTCAGTGATCTTAACGAGGCTATTTTGAAAGAAATACCAGGTCCATTATTCAGATTCAAATCAGTCGATGCCGTCATGAATCAGGATGAACTGGAGAATTATCCCACAGAATTTTTAAACGCACTTGATTTGCCAGGAATACCACCACACGTATTCCAGCTAAACATATGAGCGCCGATTATTATGCTTCGCATGAACCAACCAAAACTTTGTTAAGCTTCCAGGCTTGCCGTCAAAAAAATTACTTAGAAATGTGATACAAGCAACAATTTTGAATGGAAAATTCAAAGGCGAAGAGGTTTTGATTCCTCGTATCCATCTGATGTGCCATTTGAATTTAAGCGTCTTCAATTCCCTGTTCGTTCTGCATTCGCCGTTACCATCAATAAGTCGCAAGGACAATCTTTAGAAATGTGGGGTATAAATTTGGAAAATCCGGATTACTCGCATGGCCAACTCTACGTTGCATGCTCCCGAGTCGTAAAACCATCTGCATTATTTGTTTACACGAGCGATGTTGAAAAAAACCAAGAATGTAGTTTATCTAAAAGCATTGCAATAAATGTTTTAATTTTATTCAAATTGTTGGAAAAGATTTTTTTTTTTTGCCTGGCGCAGCGGGCGGGGGTTCAGCTAGTAGTAATATAATTTATACATATAGTAATCAATTTTGGCAATTGGAAGCAACAAAATAATATAAGGTAACATCATACACTGATACACATTATAATTCTGCATTATTATTCTACAATATCTAAACAACAGACCAGTAATTTTTTCTTTTCAAAGATTTCATATTGCTACTCAAATATAAACATAGCAGACCATTGATTAATTATTCTTTTTACTATATTTATATCCTTTGCCTTTAAAAAAGGTAAATAGGGTATACTAATTTTGTGCTTTTGAGAAGGGTTGCAATTTCGAGAAGGAGGCGTGGTAGGTATGGACATATATATACAGATATGATCAGAATCACTTTCTAAGCAATTTTTATTTTGTCCGTCCGTCTGTCCGTCTGTGGCCTCTTTTTTTCTACACCGTTAGAGCTATCTTAATGAAATTTTGCAAAAGTATAGTCTGGACAAGGATACAGAACCAGATTGCTATATGGGCCGATTTGGACAAAGACCACGCCTACCTCCCATATAAGCAACTTTTTTCACCTTTTTTAAAATTACTATAACTTCGGTCCAATTGACGGAATCTTGATGTTATTGGCAGGTATAGATATGTGGGTCCTACTAAACAATGTGCAAAAAGTGGGCGCTATATATTAACTGCCACGCCCACTATTAAAAATATTAATAGCTTAAGATCTGGTAGAGATTTACGGCTGAAATTTTACGGGAAGGAACATGTGGACATTATAAATCTATCTGCAACAAATGGGGCTGATCTCAGAAAAGACACGCCCACTTTTGATATAAGTAACTTTCGGGCCTAAAATTAAAATTAGTCTACCTATGCTCGTATTGATGCCAGCGGAATAAAAATTGGCAGAAACATACATGGGGTCCATAATAGTGTGTGTGCAGAATATGGAAATCATAATAGAACTGCCACGCCCACAATTAGCCCAAAATCATTACTGTGTTCCTATTAAAGATTTATCAACGAAATTTCACAGGAATGTTTTGGGTACTAACAAAAATTACCGTGAATATGCTCCTAATGATGATTTATGAAGAAAACATCCTCATTGTTGAACTCGCACGCACAAGAAAATGTTAAGGGTATTTCGAAGTCGGTCTGACTTCAGACTTCTTTACTCGTTTTTATATATTGTGATTGAAGTACTGAACTGATTTTTTCAATTTATCAATACTATCCCTCAGAGCATTATATAATTATTCGTATTTTGGTACATAGGTGAATATTGCGGTGTGTTCGGAAGTTGACATATCGGCTGTATAGAGCAAAAACAGCAGTGGTCCAAGCACACTGCCTTGAGGTACTCCTGCTTTGATGCCAAAGTAGTCAGAAGTAATATCACCTTGGCTTAGCATGCAGTCTCTGCATTTAATGTAGGTTTCAAATAGTTTGTGGAATTTTGTTGGATAGATTCCTTTAAGCTTACTTCGGAGCCCTTTGTGTCATACCTTATTGAAAGCTTTTGTAATGTCCAAGAACGCAGCGGAATTATTTACAGTTTGGATAATATTGGAGGGTGATTCGCGTCTTGGTAATTTTTAGATTTGGAGATATTATTACGGGGAAATTATGCATCATCTGTACAATGAAATAAATATTTAAGGTTATTGATAATCTAAACCTAATTTATCATTATGTTTTTAGTAGCTGCAGAGGAAACTTAAGAGAAAATCGCGGTTACGGATTATTAGCAAAATTTGTAAAAGGTAATACTCGGCTTAGGATTCAGGGTTTGTATTTTGAGAGGATTGTCTTCGTAATGACATAATATTAAATCATATAAATAATTCTCAAGCAAATACCCAGAAAGTCTCAATACAATTACTTTCATAGGGGCCTGTCTCGTATACAAAAGTAACATTGTTCTTTTATATACAGTTTAAAATAATATAACTATTAAATGAAATGGCTATTATCCGGTTTTCCCATTTTTCAATTTAAATACAGACATTTTGAAAGGTATTTGAAACGAATGATATTCGCTCTTAATGTATTTTGAAATAAATACAGTTCAATTGGTGGCCCATTGATATTCGACACCCAATTTATGGATTTGGTCGTTTCACTTATGATCTAATATAGTTTAATACACATATTTTTCTATTAATGTCACCTCAATTGACTCTAATTATACAACACTTACTAATTGCAAATAAAATTTCTTAAAGCTGAACAAACAAGCTACTACATTTTCATTGTTCTACAAAAGCATTCTATATATGGATGTTTCCTTAACATCAAAAACCAAAAATGCGTAGGCTTTTTAACTGTGTCAAGAAGAACTTTAACTTGGCACCTGTTATATTCAGTAGGTCTGATATGATCATTACTTGCTCATTCTTTGCAATCACAAAAAAAAACTCATTGTTTCATTGTTACGAGTATTATAAAAGGAATTACCGAATATCGAATACATGTTCTCAACCAATGTAATGGGTGAAACATTGCATTTGAGATATACTCGTATATGCACTAACTGCATTTGATTGCTTGTGAGACGTCTTAGTTTCCAAGAGTGCTAAGTTCTTTTCTCCTGACTCACTAACTGATAAATGACAGTCTCGGCTAACTCGAAAGTGCTAGCCAATGGCAAATCAAAATAATCATATATATATATATGTGTAGATATATATATATATATATATATATATATATATATATATATATATATATATATATATATATATATATATATATATATATATATATATATATATATATATATATATATATATATATATATATATATATATATATATATATATCATTCGACCGAAAGTTTTATATCGAAAGTTCGTTACAGTAATTTCCCTTTTATTCTTGAAAAGTTTCAATATTTATGAGAAGTGCATCACAAACCGAAGATAGAAATTCAAATACCCCCTATTTTTCAAAAAAGACAGCAAGTCTCAAGATAAGGGTTTGGAATAAAATATTGTTGCGAAAATAAGTTTGCTGCTAATAATTTGATCACTGCATTTTGAGTACGTTAAGTAATACAAACGATTTTGGTAGTTTATTTACCTGCACTAAATAAAAGATTAGGAAAAGAGCAATTTACTTAAGAGGTGTTCAGTTAATAAAACAATTATCAAGCAACACTTTTTTTCCAAAAAGGTTTCTCAATGCATACTTTGATTCACGATTGTCAAAAATAATATCTTTGTATATTTTATTATCTTTATCTAGACTGTAGAGTAATGTTTAAAAAGTTAATTTGGAAATTGTATTTCATCTTAAATAGAAATTTAAATCAATTGTTATATTTATTATATGTTACCACTTGTACCACCTACCGATCACACGGCTATATTCACATTTGCCGATGATACCATACTGAGTACAAATAGCTCCCATCTTGATTCCTCGCAAAGGCTACAGAGCCACTTGACTGTCTATGGAAAAGTGGCTTAACAAATGGAGAATAAATGTCAACGAAGCTAAATGTGCACACCTAACATTTGCCTTAAGGAAGGACACGTGCCCCCCTATTCGCATCAATGGTCAAAACATTCCACAACGCTCTGACATAAAGTAGCTGGGAAACCATTTAGACAGACGATTAGTCTGGACTAAACACATTGACTCAAAGTGTGCTCAGATCAAATTGAAACTCCATACCATGAACTGGCTACTAAATTAGCATTCAAGCCTTGCCTTAGAATATAATGTACTAATTTATAATAGTGTCATTAATCCTATATTGACAAAAAAGGATACAATTGCGAGGCACCACGTGTCCGTCAAACAGGGAGAAATTCCAACGCCTCCAATCAAAAATTTTTAAAATGGTCACCGGTGCTCCATGATACTTGAAGAACATTAACATCCATTGTGACCTGAATATACCCACGATTGAAAATGAAATGGTGAAAACCTACAAAACCTTCGCTCTTAAATTGGAAAATCACCCAAACTGCTTGAAGAGGAACCAACTATATCTTCCCTCTTCGCCTCAAAATGATATACCTTAGACCTGATTTAATAACGTCTTGTTGCATGCTGTGGAAACATCAAATATTCGATGCAGTGGCGGAGGATTATACCTAAATATGTAAATGTGGTATTCGAATCTTATTCTAATCGGTAAATAAATATATGTAAAAAAAAACTTGTACGACCATATCTGAAACTCTGACCCAAAGAGACAAATCAGTAGTGACTTAAAATTAATATCTTTAAACACTGTGGATAAAGAAGTGTAACAGCAGCACAGAAGAAATTTTTTCGATATAATTTGTAAGTCAGGTATATAATTACAACGATATGGGTATTCAGACCTGTGAATATTTAAATGATTATTATATACAACACAGTATGATATTGTAAGAGTATAATAATAAAAAGAACAAAGGGGTATTTTATTTTTTGATAAGCACATTGAGATATGAAAGTATTATATAAACGAAAAACGGAACTTACTTAGTGTGTTTAAAGAACTGCGCTTTCATTCAGAATTTCAGAAAGTCTTTCACATGAAGAGTACATGTGATGGATTCTCCATAAAAAATTAAAGTTCAATGATGATACAGTTGATGAAAAGTAAGTAGGCCAACGGAATTTAATAGCAACAGAAGAAATATCAACCACAATTACTGATTTGAGAAGGAGGGAGCAGTCGCATGCAGCCTGCAATACAATAAAAGTCAATACATTTGTTCAGACGAGAATTGAATTCTTTAATGGAATAAGGCAAATACATTACTACAAGTGGAGCACCTTGATTTCTTAGTGCCTTTATATAAATTGTAATCAATTTTATGCTAACATCCGTTACACTCACGCACACATGCAAGTTGGCACAACCGGGTTCGATTTTTAGCAATAAATGCAAAACATGACCAATTTGTGTGTACGCCAAGGCTATGCCACACTTTGTACTGTAATTCAATTGTGCTATCAGGTTCTTCCGCTGCGCGAGTCAGCTCCAGCAGCGTGGATTGCCGAACACGCCCCGTGGAACGTGGCACACATTTCGGAGCAGAAAGTAACAAATTCAAAATCAAATATTTTGTCACTACCAAAGCCATAAATCGAACACGTGCGGATGCGTTGCAAATAGATTTTCTTCCCTTTTATTGTGCATAAAAATCGCAATGTGTGAATCTGCCTCGAATGCGGTTGTAAATAAATTTTTGTTGCCTGCGCCGGAGACTAAACAGATTTTGCTCCGCTTTGGCACGTTACGAAATACAAAATTTCATTTGATTAAAGGTTAGTTTTATATGCAAAAATTTGAATTTCAAATGGAAAATTTTATTGCGCAAGGTTTTTTGGTAGTCATCGACGAAACTTTCCTTGATTTACTTTCTTTGCGACATTTATTTTTATGGGCCTGAGATTTTGCTTTACTTTCGTTACTTTCATGATGTATTCTAATTTCATTTGCATGCGCCCAAATGTTATTTAAACTTCATGTCTAAGGTTTTCTTCTCCTGGTATAATTACAAAAAAATTTAATTGAATATATTTTTCTCTTAAATGTGGGGACCACATCATGCTCAATGGAACAACTAAAAAAATACTTAAATCTCTTTTATAGTTGGAATTATATATTTGGTCGGTCCATAATTCGTCAACTTTAGTGTTAAAAATGGTTGACGTTATAATTTTATACCGATTTTACAATTATACTGTGAGCTTGAGAATATGAAATTGTGTATAACAAATTTGTGCCGGCGTCATGTCTCAATTTTGTATGGGAAACAACAACACAACAGATATTACGGTTTCAAAAAGTCGCCAACATACATCTTTGTTCCGATTTGAATATTTATCTTAAACAGGCCGACTTCCTTAAATATATTTTGGGCAAACTAAATTCAAATGATTCCTTAATAGTATTCGGTGACTTCAACTTACCGCATCTAAATTGGACCTTTGATGATGATATACATGAACTATTGCCTTGTACGAACCGTGAATGCTTCTATGAGGTTTTCGATGATATGACTGAGCTTGGTTTGCGGCAGAATTATTCGGTGCCAAATAAAAATGACAAAATTTTAGATTTGATTTATGCTACTGACACATCTGAAATTGGAGTATTTTCTTGTGATGCTCTGGTGTACCCTTTGAATTGTGATCATCCTATCCTTCGTGTTGCTGTGGAATATGCTTGTGCTGAGTCACACATCATTTCATGATACTAAATCTAGGCCTTATTGCTTTAAAAATACTGATTAAGCTAAGTTGAAACAACTCTTATATGCAGCTGATTGGCCTACATATGGATTTAATCTAGATGAGTGGGCGGCAGGATTTAATTACATCCTTAATACTTGTTTTGAGCTCTGTGTTCCTAAGATATATAATAATATTCTTCTTTAGGGGGTCCATTGTGGTCAAATGGGCAGCTTCAGAAATTGCAAAGTTTTTAAAATCTAGTCTATAAACATTATAAGAGATCGGGAAGCGGTGTTGATTACGCTAAATATGCGATTCTCAGAAATAGTTATCAAACTTACACTGCATCATGCTACAAATCTTATATAAGCAATTTGAAATGTGAAATTCACGATAGCAGCAAAGCGTTTTATAGCTTCGTTAATTTGAAGCGTGAAACTTCTGATTTAAGAATGAAGTGGAAGGGTCTTGTGATGATCTGGCTATATCCAATTTCTTTGCAGACTTCTTCAAATCTACCTTCTAGTGACATGTACGATGCAGATTTTGATTATCCATATCCTTTGTCTTCATTAAATTATGGTTTTTTGCTTTCCATCTTACCTGAAGATGTTGTTTATCTTAAAGCTTTAAACACCTACCTACCTTCCTACCTGGCCTAGACAAAACTCCTAGCTGTATTTTATATGTGTATGCATATATTTATTTGTATTCTTAACGCTTAACTTGAGTTAGGTTACTTTCCTATTTGTTGGAAAGACTTTTAAGTGATTCCGCTCCACTAAAGTGGATCTAAGTGTGATGTATCCTATTACCGTGGAATAGCTAAACTAAGTGTTCTTCCTAAATTATTAGAGTCCATCATTACCTCTCAGCATTCTCAGTAGTCTGTAATTTCCCAATGTCAACATGGTTTCCTCAAAGGAAATGCAGGTGAATACTGGGATAAATAAAGCTCCACGGATTTTTCTCGTATTGAAGTTTATTTTTCCACAATTTTTCCTTATTGATTTATCTTATAGTCAGACCATAATAATTAACGATAATTATTTAAACTTTCAGTCTAATGAAAATATTCAATCCGCAAGCAGCGTAAGGGATTTATTAAATAACTAAAGTGAGAAATTTATACGGGTAAAAGAGCTCATATCTAATAAAAAAATTAAAGATTTAATAAATTCTACTTTAATAGTATATAAATGGTTTGTAGAAATTGCCTTGCCAATGAGTTGGGGTGATCACGGAGTTTAATTCTACATTTAATTTTTTAAATTCATTCTTAGCTTTTGGTATATTTCGATGTGGATGTGTGCATTATTCTTCTTCGAAGGGGGGCTCACAATAGTTCGGAGAATTGTCGATCATGATCGATGTATCAACTCAAAATTAGCCAAAATTTGCATACGTCTATATCGGTTTGATAACTACATTGTATAAGATAGCTTTGTTATCTAGGTGCAGTCAAGCTTAGCATAAAGTTCTCTATAAAGGCTTAATTTATATGCGTTTTGCTTGGATGAACTTTCGCCAAATTGGGCTTGGCGATGAACTATACGGTTCATGAACTTAACGAATAAATGCTCTGTATTGTGCAGTCTTGGGGAAGTATGCTTACGCATTTTAACATTAGTAGGCGACGATCATAGAAGACTAATATGTCAGTCGGTTGAGTGTTCTATTTTCTGCGCCTAGGAATCATAATTACCTTTGACATTTTCCAAGCTGAATGGAAATATTAAATTCGAATATTTTTGTACGAAATTTAAAAGCTACATCAGATAGCTCGGTTAACATTTCTGCAGTGATCAACTCGCAGAAGACTTCAGCTTCAACTCACTTTCTACATTATACTTAATTTATTTCGTCATGCTAAGAGGGATTGAATTTATTGAATCTTGTGCGAGTAGAGGTGGAGTTATGAAATTATTACTCGATTTGGCTGTAAAAATTCTGTGATATTCCACGCAATATTCAACTGGTGCAAGAACTGAACCTAAACGACCATCATTTACGCCATGACATCAGTTTTCGTTTCTAACTTTGCTGGAAGTTGGACAGTTCTTTCATCAGAAAATTGTCTTCATTGACGAAAAATATCTCTAACTCAACGAGTAGACACAGGGCGCGAAATGAGAGGGTTTTCAGGGATAGGGAAGAACCGACTTTATACTTTGCACAAAAAACATGTACAAGTATGTCAGTATAAATGCACTTAAGACCTAGAAAAACCCCCACGAAACTTTTTCTGGAGGCACCCTTAGGCACATAAGTAAACAAAGTAACCGCATTTGGAGAGAAAATAATCCACAAGCTGTGCATGGAATATCTTTACAACCACAAATGTACATTGTTTGTTGTGCTTTGCAGGAAGTTGGAATTATCAGACCATATTTCTTAGAAAATAATAACGAAGTTCATATTACCATATATGGAGCTCGAACTGGGAGTCATATGGTTTCAACAAGAAGGAAGAATGTTAATTACTGTGCACCCAAGTTGTCATAACAACATTTTGTGAATTGTTCCACTCAATTGGCCAGCCAGGATGTGTAAATTCACGCCAAGGTATGCAATAATACCTGTGGATATCACCGAAGGTTTCAACGACGATTGATACTTCGTAGCTAAACTGCTCCCTCTAATTTGGATTATACAGCTTCCGTTATTCCAAAATTGCGTCGAAAAGTGAGATTTCAGAATGTCCTGTCTAAGTGATAGCAGATTGTTCAGATATGCCTGAATTTGCTTTAAATATACAAAGCCATAAATCTTAAAAATCCTTTTGGTCACTTCAGAGTTTTGTAAGTGTTTATTAAAATAAAATTTATGACATTCTTAAAAGAACATCGGTTTGTTCCGTGTTTTTGTGCCCTGCTTGGTGAGGACAATTCTAGGAAGTAAATGCTTTTCGTCTTTTGTAATGCGAAATAAAATATAAGCTGCTAACAGTGCACGAGCAAAAACGCAGCACGGCTTTGACCAGCATTCCTTGAACTGTCCTCCTTTTGTTTCACAACTGCTGGGCTTTCTGTGCAATTTCCGTGGAATTTCAATTAAATGCGAGCACAGTGTTATTCTTAATAAATGAAATACTACACCCAGATTATTAAATCAAAAGAAATCGCATTTTCCGGAGCTGGCACACAACATCATTAAATGAAATGAAGTGTTTTCTGCGTTTCAAATTCTTACAGCAATTATCAACAGAAGCAAATAAGTTTTGTGTGTCATTCCTTGCCCCCGCAGCAGGTCCAGATAATGCAAAAGTTGCCACCTGGGGAAGCAGCCTAAGCTGTGGAGTATTTTGCGCGCCTTTTGAAATATTTGAGTTGCAGTTGAGCACAAGAAATTATACTTTCGTGGAAGTTGCATGCTTGTTGCTACGCTTTTAAAAATGCAATTATCCTTTCTTGCCATTTCCGCTGTTCCTTACAATTTGCTCTGTTGTTGTGTTCTCTGTTTGCCGTTGCAATTTCAGCAACAATGATGCCTGAGTTTCCTTTGCTGGATTAACGCATAATTATAATTTAGTGTTTGGTGTTGTCCGCCCCATTTTAACTAAATATTTAAAGAGAGGGTTAGTAAGTGGGCAGACAATGTGAAGAATTTGTGCCGCAAGGAGTTCAGTTGAATTTTATATTAAGCCGAAACAAGGGGATTCGTTTTCTATGCATATGATTCGCGGTTCCGTTGTGGGATAGAACCAAAAACCTTCAGTAAGAAAGCCAAGTCTGGGCATGTCTTTTATAAACAAATTAGGAAAATAACCAACTACAAAGTTCTCTTACGAAAGGATAATGTATAAAAATTTAAGTTTTAGGTTTTCATTTTCTGATTCTTGCAGTAAGAAAGTGGTGATATCCGCCATAAGGATAGATGAAGGATGTTAACGGGTCAATAAAAAATGGAGATATGTGTTTTTTGTAAGACACAGTTTGAGGCGGAGATAAAGGCGGATCTCAAAGGCATGCGTGAAGACCAGGATATTTAAGGCTTAATGGATTCAGTGAGGAATTTACAAAGCTGATTTATAATTGGGGTAGGAAATGGTGAACGTAGCAGAGTATTAGTTCCGGCATATACCAGAATACTTTGGTTGCACACTATTCAAATTTTATCTTAAACTGAAGGAAATAGTGTGGAATTGTCGACACGATGCCACTCATTTTCAGCAAGTGCTGAATCGTATCAATGATTCACGAACTAAGAGAAAAAACAATAAATTTCCCTTTTCCATTGATATAAATGCAGGGCAATAGTTTATGTCACTCATTCTGCTGATCAATGGCAAAGGCGTGCCTTCGCAGCTTTTTGATAAATGAATTGCCATGAGTTATTTAATTTTTCTTTTAGATCCTTGAAGAATTGCGTTATTTTGAATCACCCGGTATTTCGGTAGCTGCCACTTTTGAAGCTTTTATTCTTTGACATTTGACAAGTAGAAACTACGCCATTACTAAAAATGGAACGATACACGCTTCAACAACGCATTGAAATTAAAAATAGTGAAAATCTTGCAGTCATAGTTCGCAAAACTAAAGCATTTTTGGGTCGTCGTGAAGCACCTTGTCGGACCGCAATACAGAAATTGGTGGAAAAATTGGAGCTGTTGGGACAAGTTAGTGATGTGAAGAATAAAACCCGTGCACGTCGCTAAAGAACAACTGAGAATATTACTGCTGTAGCCCAAAGTGTTAAAGAAAACCCAGGTTTGTCCATTCCTCATCGTTCTTTGGAATTGGGCATTCCACAAACGTCATTACACCGTATTTTGCATAAAGACTTGGGTCTTAACACTTATAAAGTTCAGTTAACAAAAGAACTCAAGCCGGCCGATCATCAACAACGTCGTGTCTTTGCTGATTGGGACCTTGAAAAGCATGAAAATGATCCGGAATTCCATCGAAAAATCGTCTTGACTGATGAGGCCCATTTCCACCTCGGTGGCTACGTCAACAAGCAAAATTGTCGCATCTGGGGCTCGGAAAACCCAAGAGTTACTGTTGAGAAGCCTCTCCATCCTCAACTTGTGACTGTTTGGTGCGGTTTATGGTCCGGCGGGGTCATTGGACCTTACTTTTTCGAAAATGAGGTTGGATCAACAGTTACGGTGAATGGATTGCGCTATCGAGAGATGATTAATGATTTTTTATGGTCGGAGTTGGATGGTATTGATTTGGACAATGTTTACCTTCAACAAGACGGCGCTACGTGCCACACAAGCAACGAAACCATTGCTCTTTTACGGGAAAAGTTTCCGGACCGTGTTATCTCTCGAAGAGGTGATCACAATTGGCCACCGAGATCTTGTGATTTAACACCTTGCGACTTCTTTGGGGCTACGTGAAAGATAAGGTCTACGCCAACAGCCCAGCATCGATTGCAGACCTCAAAGATAGAATTCGTGAGGCTATCGAGGACATAGGGCAGCCACTTTGCGATTTGGTTATGGAAAATTTCATGAAAAGGATATGGTCCTGTAAGCGTGGTCGTGGTGGTCATTTGACTGACGTTGTTTTGCATTATTAACGGCATACCTTCCTCTTAATTATGAAATAAACATTTCATCATTTATCTGAAACAATGGCATTTTTCTTTGAATACCAAAATAACACCTCTTATTGGAAAACCCTTTATAATAATAAATGAACTACTATCAAAGGTCTTAGCAACATATTTTACATAGCACACAATCGAACATTAAAAGAGTACACTAAAAATTACCGTGGTAATTTCAGTCATACTCCCAAGAGTCATATATATGTATAATTCTATATTGACATAATCTTTAACAAGTACAATTTGAAATCGAGGCGCAATACTTCACTGAATACTTTACTATTCTATTAGCTGCCATGTCCACAATCAAGAAGAATTTAGTAATATGAACAAAATCTTCCTGCAAAGTTGAATGCATAGTTAAGATATTTGGATCCAATAACGCCATCGTTTACATCGCAGACTCACTTTAATTCTATGGGTTCGGTGATACATTTCCTGCATTGTAGTATGTCACAATTTCAGCATTCTTTACTGGTTTTAAAAATAAATCCTCATTAACTTTATGGTGTCACTTTCCAGCTAGAATAGTACAAGTATTTAAATATTATTACTTTAAGATTATTTAGTTTGTCCACTCTGCTGAGCAGAACATGTTGCCCTCATATCCTGTCCCGTAATTCTTAATCCCTCAATCGTCCTTAGCAAATCCATCTACGAGTAGTAAACCAATTCCAACAATATCACTCTGCAACATAAACCTATTTATTAGAAAAAATAAACACCCTTTATAATAGTTGAACTATTTTCTCACATTAAGACTCACTCCTAAGACAATCCACCTGCATCGAACATGGTTGCTTTAAATATAATCCCTATTAGGGGGGGTCAATTTGTATGGATCGAAAAAAGGTCACCAAGCGGTTGTCAAAATCGTAATCTACGAGAAATTCTAATAAAGTTTACCCAAAAAACCATGGGTCTAAAATCAAAATGGAGCTTCCGATTTTTAACGAGAAAGTTTTATTTTATATTTTTTATTTTTTTAAATTATTTATTTATTTGGATTTGATGATTCAAAAATTGGAAGGCCTTGTATTTTAAGTTATGTTACCTGTCCCCTCATCAAAATTAAAATAAACAATTTTGCGATGTTTTGAAAATATCACACTTTTTATTTCAACATTACTTATTTTTAAAGTCTTTCTTGCTCTCAATCCTAGGTGTTACGTTTCGACTTTTAACTGTGACTGCCATAACACCATCGCGATTTTTTTCAATAGTTCGACGTGAGACTCTAGTCAGTAGTTGCACAAACCGCTCGGTTCCTTGAATGTGTAGAGGAATTTGTGGATCCGGAAGCGGATTGTCCAATTCTATGTAATTGAGCAAGTGTTCATAGGGTATGCTTGCAGTGAATGGGGGCTCGGATAAAATGCCATCTTTATCTAAGTTTATCATGTCGAAGTAATTAGTGCAGTTAAAATTTATAGTTGGCTTTTTGTAAACTCTTAATTTTGTTGGGTCGTAAAGATTTTCACGATATCATAAAATTTTTTTTACAGCCATTCCGCGCACTTCCTTTCTGTTGTCAAAAATCATTGTTAGAAGCACATTTTCTGAGTGGGCAAAATATCCGTTATTTTGAACAACATTATTTACAATTTCACGCAAATTTTGTGGCAAATATTGTGTTGAACAAATAAATTTATATAAGAGTGCACTTCCATGTATAACTGAATCGTAATACTTTACATTAAAGTACATTAGTACGTAAACTTTCATGACATACGTTGCTAAAATTTTTAAATTTTCGGATGGTGAATTTGTAGTTACATACAATCGCAGAAGTCTACCAGCTTTGGTTAACCAACGGGAATGAACGATAGGCCCAGGTTTTATGTTGCCTAAACCTTCTGGACAGGAAGCATTATGAATTGTGAAAGCAATCTGATATAAGTACTTAGCGTCCGTTGAAAGTTTTTTTTCCTGTTCTGCTGACAAGGCGGGTGGCATATTCCCTAGCGAAATACTTACAAAGTCGGAAACAACCTACAAAAAAAAAAAAGTTTCCTGTTTAGAATCAAAAATATAGATATTTATTAAATTACCAATTTTTTGCTCACCTGAATCTGTTCGCAGGTTTCCATTAATTTCGTGAGAGCTCCAGTATCCGTTCGTGGACCACTTGTGTTAGATTTTTCCAGAGCAGCAAATAAGTGACGAAAAGGTAACTCATTTAAATGTAACATGCAAACAAGCCAGTGTAATGGCTTGTCTAACATTACTTCAAATCGTCGTAATATACCGGTTCCTGTGCCAGTATTGGTCACTTCACCGTCACAACAAATTCCAACCAGATCGGTGAGAGCTAAGTTATTTTCTACAAAAAAGTCATATAGCTGCATTTGTTTTGTACCAGCGTCCTCAGCATCGAGTATTAAATGACCCAATAGCTCAGTTTTAGGTTCTCGCACAACCACGATATGGGATTCATTAACCATCCTTGGGTGAAGTTTATTGTTTATATTCTCCATTTTCAACGACTCATCTTTCCTGCCATCAAAAGCGAATGCCAGCAGGCTAGAAGCACTTGTTTGTTTTTCTCGCACAGAATCCCTGATTTTTTTCTTCTCTCGCACTACTTTACACTTGTACATTATAATAACTTCTCCATTTTCGTCTTTGAAACCTATATCTTTAAAAAGTGCAGTAGCTAAACACGCAGCCACTCTGTCCGACACACCAAATCTGTCGCACATCATAGCATAATTAGTATAAGTATCAAACCTTCTTGTATAAGTATCAAACCTTCTTGTATACGGACCGCGATTAAGAACAATTGCATTTTCCAAATTTGGTGTTCTGAATATGGAATCTTCATCAACTTCCATATACGATGTCTCAGGACGGTAAGACGAATCTCCAGTAGCAATCGCATCGGATTCCAAATCGACAACATCTGTCAGAACTTGTGGAATTGTTAGCTTTCTTACGGAGTGCTGATCAGTCAAAAATTCGTGTAAGTGATCAGGCGTCAAACCACATGAACAACGATTACTTTGTAAAGTACACTTGCATTTTCCGATATAAAATAAGGTATTCATTGCTTCCACAAATGCGTTGTATTTTTCAGATGTAGATTTGGCTTTTGTTGCTTTGGAATATTTATTAAGCAAGCTTTTTAGTTTGCTAATAACAGTTTTCTTCGTCATTATGGCAATATTCAACTTGCTCCAAATTTCAATAAGTTTATCGGCTACTTGTGGACTAAAAGATGTATATGAAAACATTCTATTTTCATTTTTAGACCGATCCCTGAGAAAAAAAAAATATTTTAAAACATCGCGGCAACTGGGCAAATTTAGTTCGTGTAAATCACTTGCCAACCCAAAAGCACTAAAATTCGGAATTGGCATATGTATTAAATTTGATTCCGTATGAACTGATAAAGTAACATCATTATCAGTAGAAGAACCAATTGATATATTAGAGTCCATAATTAGTCAATTACAAATAATAGATAGCAAAACAGAATCTGGGTTTTAAAGTTAAAATCGTGAAATTTAAAAACACGTGGACAATAACTGCATATCAATCGAATGCATTCTCTTATGATTGACTTTCTCTGAGAAACAGTTATAATCGTAGCAAAACAGCTAAAGGAAAAACAATAAAATTCAAATGGAAACAAAAACAATTTCATGGCAAGCTGTGTTTTTTTAAATTATATTTAAATAGCTGAAGTTCACTTTGTTCATTAGAGTGGGTCATTTTTTTCTGATTTCTAATTATCTCTTTTTTCTACACATAAACTGAGAACTTTTTTAATACAAAAATTTCATAAATATTTAAATTATTTTTAAAGATAACAACGATCTTTAATTTTTTCGTGTACCATTTAATTATTAAAAGCTTTTTTAAAATTAATCTAAACATCTAAATTGTTAAGTTATCTAAACAGCTTTCAAAAGGTCATGAAATTTCCTTTCGAAAAAGCCCAAACATAATTACTTTTGTTAAGTTTTTTAGAAGACTTGATAAAATTTTAACATATTTAGAACGAAATAAGTATATGTAAACAAAACTTTCTCGTTAAAAATCGGAAGCTCGATTTTGATTTTAGACACATGGTTTCTTCGGAAAATTTTCTTAGAATTCGTCGTAGATTACGATTTGGACAACCGCTTTGTCGAGAAAAAAATTGACCCACTCTAATCCCTATATCTTACACGGAATTTGGTACGGACCATAGTTTATAAAAATCTCATATAAAGAAGAAAAGACTGAACCTTCCACGTGACTTGTAATCAATGGAAGTTATAGAATTATTTCTAAGGGTTTATGTGAATATATATTTTTCAATACTGAAATGTCCACAACTCCGCCTGGAAGATGCTAGTATATTTGCCTAGGGATTCCCGGTTCTGTGAGAGACCCGTCGGTATACCAGGTGATGGTGGACTGATCTAAGCTGTAGGTGTCGCTGAGACCTTTCCATGCGTTTTTGCAACTCGCTGAGAGCCCAAAGGTTATAGATACATATGTTCTTTAGTCCAGAGAGCTCTTGGTGTTTTACCAGGTCGTTTCTGATATAATGAACAAACAAACTCATTATGAACAAAAACCGAACAAAATGTTGGTATTACAGCAATAGTTCGAAATATTGCCCCTCGTCAGGCTCGCGAAAAATATATGTATACTTACTTGTAGAGTAAAGGAAATATATCCGGTGAATATGGTGAGAGCGTCTATAACGCAATGGGCGTTTGAAGACAAATTTAACTATAGTTGGTGTGTAACGTTAAAATCGAATTCTTTCCGACTACGAAGTGAACAATACACAAAACCCCTTACACCAAAGTTAAAGTTTGTGGAAATTGATAATAAAAATTGTAACAACCACTTCTGGTGGTGGAAATGAAGCTTGCGACAAAGGTAAATCGTTACGTTGAAAGGCAAGAAATGGTCAATGAATTTTTCTATATTTCATAACATTTTCAGCAAGTCGCTCAATACCGTCCTCTTCTTCCTTACACTGAATAAAATATTCAAAACGCATTTTAGGTAATAGAATGTAAACATACGTTAAAGTCCCGAAGCCAGAAATTTGCTGTTGCTGCAATAGAGCAATAAAAAACTGACGGGAGAATTAAAGTGACAGTCCCAAGTTGAATGAAAGTCTGCATATTTGGGAATTGAATTACCAACCTAACTTGCCGAATTTTAGACTATTTATTATTCTTATTTTATTTTTATATATGTAATTTAATTTCGTTATCTGGTTTCATTCATTGTAGATGCAAATGTGTGTACGTAAATTGCATACAGATGTCAGTGGCTGGCAGAGCAATGTTACAACCGCATCAATAAATGTGATGCAAGCATGCATGACACATTTACAGGCAAACATCGTCGCTTCAAACGGCAGGCAGCCGTCGAGAATTTTGTTGTTGTCAATGCTGCGATCCTGTTGATTGTGTGCAATTGTGGCAGCAATTTGACAAATAGCGTCATCAAAGCATTGCAAACATTGGCGGAATTCACAGAAATTCAGCACTAACCGCGCGCAATTTGCCACACAAAAGAAATGGGGAAAAAATATAAAACTGTGGAGAACTTTCCATGCAGCAGAAAGCCACTCAAATGAATGGAAATATTTTGAAGATGTCAACAAATATTCTCCACTAAACGACAAAAATAGCGTTTAATGTTGAAAAAAAAAACGATTTCAAGTTGCCAATAGCTTTTTGTGGAGCATTAGGCAACTTTTCTGACACACATTTGCACAGGGTCATTTCAGGAGTTCTCGGTCATAGCCCCAAAAAAATTCTGTTTACGGTTTTGGATGATAGGCTTTTTTAATACCGAAATTTGTACTCATATTTTTGTCTGGTGACTTATAGTGAAATTTTATGTAACACATTTTTTCATGCAAACTAACCCCCTAAAATCCTGATTTGTGTGATATTTAGCACCAATTCTGATTAAATACGAAATTAACCCTCAAACACATTTTAAGTTTTCACTTATTTCTGGCGTTCCAGTTGAATTTTGAGCTTTGATGTATTCACAGACTTATAGTAGAAATTTCTGACAAATACTTCTGTGGGACATTTTAACCCGTTATATCCCTATTTTATGAGTATATCTTTACGCATTTTCACAAAAGGGGCAGAAAAGACCCATAAATTGAAGAGCTACAAGGTTAAAATGTTCCACAAAAATGTTCCTCGTAGAATTTTACATAAATCTGCTAAACACATCCTATACCTGAAATGGGTCACATGGTTTCCTATATAAAACTCAGACGTAAACTTCAAAACGCCGATACACGTAATTTTGATTGGCCCTCTCTACCAGAATCCGTTGTCGCAACTTTGTTTTTTTTGTGCTGTGCAGTGCAATTATAGAATTGTACAACATTAGAAGTGTGATCATTTGTAGTCATATTCGATGGTCATGGAATACAATTACAAAAGAGGTACTTTGCAAAATAATAATTATTAAATTAAAGTGAACACCTTTTTTAATACTCAAAATTTATTTAAATTTCTGACCATGTTTTTTGGCCTATTTTCTTTCACCGTTGTGCCCTTGCCTTATAGGGTCTGCATTAAGCTTTTCTATAGATATGTACTGCTATCCCTCTGTTTCTGATAATTGTCTAATCATTTTATATTTATGTGAGCTACCATCATTTTAAATTATGAGTATCTGCGTATTATCCACAGATTGAATATTGTAAATATTTAAGAGAATTGTTCTCATTTCATGCATGTATTTGAAGACCAAATGGAAGTCAGCAATGCTATAAGTACCCCCCCGTCCATTGTAGAAGAATATTGAAGATAACTAATAATAAAGCGAACTGAATTTTGAATACAAGAATTCAAACCAAAACATGAAAAGTCAACTAAAATTGCTTCATAAGAGACAAAATCAAAAGAATAGAAAAAGCGAAAACCACAAATAAAGCAACTTATTTTAAACCGCATTCACCAGAACGATATATATATTTATGCACTAGTAAGAAAAAGTTGGCGTAGAGCGTTCCAAATTTAAGTTGGAATTGGAAGGATGCCAAATAAGTATCTTGGTCCATGAACTTGTACTTTATTCGCATACTGCAATTCAGATTTTGTTCATATATATTTTTAGGGACTTTTATTAAAACTTAAAGGTAACAACAATAAAAAAATGAGTTATATATGCAAAACAACTCACAAAGAAAGTTACGCCCGAAAAATTAACAACGATTTAATAGGAATATATTTTGTTTCGCCGGGTCCCCTTTATCCCTTTACGTCTGCCAAGGGCTTTGAATTTGTTACTTAAGGTTTGAGGAAAAGTTTCTCTAATTAATCCCACACTCCAATAAATCCCACCGATCCTAAATTGGAGGTGCATTGTATACCAACAAAAACATAACTATTTCTGCAGCGTGTTTTCGGTCGTTGTTCTCATAAAATCAGACTCTATTTTACAGGCCCAGTTTTACGGAACTCAGCTTTAAAATGACTCTGGGTAAGTGAACCGCAGTTCCTAGCCACACCGCCTCAAAGCATAATATCAACAAGGCCATGCAAAGCTGTGATTCTCTGTAATGAAAGCAGTAGACTGTTTTCTCCATACAAGATTAGTTCTTTTATTCTAAAAAGACAATCGAAAGAATCACTTTATTATACAATTCTGTTGACTTATTAATGAGCTCTTTAGCAGAATCAGGTCCTCTTTTCTCTAATGATTTCAATGACTTCTTCCATTCTATAACTCGATTTCTTTAAAAATTTTTATATTCTTTGGATACAAACATTTTCTGTGATGGCAATGATGCTTTTTGAGTAAACATCGATAAATGAATGTATAGTTGACCTATTTGAAGAACCAAACATACGTTAACTTAGAAACTTCACCATACGATTGCTATTCATACCAATAGTAATAGAAGGAGAGCAAGTGCCAAACCAAAAAAATAATATTTTAACAGCTGTAACCGTTGAAGAAGGTGGCAGTGAGTGTAAACAGTCTACCAAGGCTGTCTTTGAACTCAAATCAGCCTAGGCAATCAGAACAAATTTGCCATGGGTGGCAACTGTGACCCAGAAAGCCACATTTAAGATCACAAATAAACTACAACTAAGCGAAACGAATGTATCAAGAGGCGGAGGCAACTGGATTTAAAATTATCAACTGAAAAAGTGATTTAAAAAGAAATGCACAGTGAGGAAAGAACATATCAGAATTCAGTAATGGTCTTAATGGCATCTTGTGTAAATTTTCATGTCAATTGAAAATCACAAACTTCCATATTGGACCTATAATTCCTGCTATGTATTTCAGGTTGGGAACTTGATGATAAAATCCGGTTTCAAAACCAAATTCTGCTTGGGTTTCATTTAATATTAGAAGGAATTATAAATCTGCTATTACTAGATTCAAAAAACATATTTATCAATTTAAAGCCTTGTCGCTAGCTGAAGAAAATTTACCCAAATCATCATCTAATATACCAATGTTGCTTCTTCCTATTAAGAATATTTGCAAAGAGTTTCTATATATACGAGGGTGGGTTGATATTGAAGCTACCTAAGTAGGAAAAAAACATTTTTTTTTTCAAAAACCATTTATTTCTGAACATAGTCTCCTTTTACTTCGACACACTTAGTAAGACGATATTCCAACTTTTTTATACCATCTGAATAATACGATTTCGGGAACCCCTCAAAATACGCGTTAGTTTCGGTAATCACTTCTTCGTTTGAGATGATTCTTTTTCCTGCGAGCCATTTTTTCAAGTTTGGAAACAGGAAAAAGTCACTAGGAGTTAAATCTGGACTATAAGGTGGATGATTAACCAATTCGAAGTGTATTTCACGTAATTTTAGCATCGTATCTAATGCTGTGTGAACCGGTGCGTTGTCTTGAAGAAAGAGCATTTTTTTCTTCTTTAAATGTGGTCGTTTTTCCTTGATTGCATCAATCAATTAATCCAATAATGCACGATACTACTTTCCTGTGATTGTGGATCCTTTTTCAAGATAATCGATGAGCAATATTCCGTGTGCATCCCAAAATACAGTGGCCATAACCTTGCCAGCCGATTTCACTGCTTTCGACTTCATCGGAGCACTTCCACCAGCTTCCACCCATTGTTTCGATTGATTTTTGGTCTCAGGTGTGTAGTGGTGGATCCACGTTTCATCAACAGTTATTAATCGACCCCAAAAATCAACAGGATTACGCTTTATCATGTCCAAACACCGCTGTGAAGTGGTCTGTCGAACTCGTTTTTGTTCGACACTGAGCAAACGCGGCACCCATCTTGCCGATAGCTTTTTCATATGCAAATGTTCATGCAAAATGTTGAACACACGTTCATATGATATGTTTACCATTTCAACAATCTCACGCAACTTGACTCGACGATCATTCATAACGATATCGAGGATTGTATTCGAGGATGATATTTTCTTCAGTAACCACCTCTTTTAGCCTTCCTGTTGATGGTATTGTTGCAGTGCTTGTTCGGCCTCGTCTAAAATTCAGCAATCCACTATTTTACCATGTAATCTGACGGAGCAGACTCACCGTAATGTTTATCGAGCTTTTCTTTTGTCTCTTTCGCCGTTTTCCCTTTCAAATAATAGTGTTTAATCACTGCACGAAATTCGCTTTTTTCCATTTTTCAAGAAACACAAAAGTTGCTTACTTCAAACGACTACAACAAATAAACTAATCGATGAATTTCGGTGAAATTTTAACAGCTGACGTTTGACAGATCGCAATTTCTAAAAAAAAAAAGTTTTTGTGTTTGTGCTGCCATCTAACGCTAGGTAGCTTCAATATCAATCCGCCGTCGTATATATGTGACCTTCTCCGAGAAAAGGGACCTAGTGTGTGAAAATGAAGTTTTGAGAAAAACGCATTTAAAGTTTCATATCGCATTATCACTGTGAACACACCTTCAGCTGGGAGATGCGATTTGGTATGGTTAGTTATGATTGGGTGCCGACTTTGGTGACGTCATGCCTATGTGGTGACGTATTTTTTTTCGCTTTTAGTGTGACAATACCTTTGCTATTGTTGCTGCTCTGTTTGTTATGATCTCGATACTTGATTTTTAAGCCGCAACCAGTTTTTATGGGGTAAAGTAAATAAATTTTTACCAGATATCTAACTCATTTCATCTTATTCTACACCCTTTTAGGTACCAGAATCCACTCTTAAGTCCAAACCCGTTTTTTGACACACTAGGTCCCTTTTCTCGGAGAATTTATTATATATATATATATATATATATATATATATATATATATATATATATATATATATATATATATATATATATATATATATATATATATATATATATATATATATATATATATATATATATATATATATATATATATATATATATATATATATATATATATATATATATATATATATATATATATATATATATATATATATATATATATATATATATATATATATATATATATATATATATATATATATATATATATATATATATATATATATATATATATATATATATATATATATATATATATATATATATATATATATATATATATATATATATATATATATATATATATATATATATATATATATATATATATATATATATATATATATATATATATATATATATAATATATATATATATATATATATATATATATATATATATATATATATATATATATATATATATATATATATATATATATATATATATATATATATATATATATATATACTATATATATATATATATATACTATATATATATATATATATATATATATATATATATAATATATATATATATATATATATATATATATATATATATATATATATATATATATATATATATATATATATATATATATATATATATATATATATATATATATATATATATATATATATATATATATATATATATATATAGTATATATATATATATATATATATATATATATATATATATACTATATATATATATATATATATATATATATATATATATATATATATATATATATATATATATATATATATATATATATATATATATATATATATATATATATATATATATATATATATATATATATATATATATATATATATATATATATATATATATATATATATATATATATATATATATATATATATATATATATATATATATATATATATATATATATATATATATATATATATATATATATATATATATATATATATATATATATATATATATATATATATATATATATATATATATATATATATATATATATATATATATATATATATATATATATATATATATATATATATATATATATATATATATATATATATATATATATATATATATATAAGAGTGCTTTCAAAATATATAAAACATATATATATATATAAGAATATATATATAAGAGTGCTTTCAAAATATATAAAACCTTTAATAAAATTGAAACCTCGGATAACTGATATCGAACTGAAGTGACCGAGTTTGGAAATCAAACGGAGAATTACTGTAGATAACAGGTGCTACTTTAGGCTTAGTAGGCAGCTAAATAGTAAAGCCCTTTCCCGACGAAGAAAGCTAACTTTGTATAGGGGTCCCGCATCATTCCCGTCCTGCTATATGGAACAGAGAGCTGGACGATGACAAACAGTGATGAGCAGCAATAGGCGCGTTGGAAAGAATAATTCTGCGTAAAATCCTTGGATCTATATGCATTTGGATCTATATGTGTATCGGATCAGATGGCACGATGAATTGTATGCACTATACGCCAATATGGACATAGTCGAGTGAATCAAAATTCAACTGGATGAGGTCGTGAGTTGGATAAAATTGTCTCAACTCGGAAAGTTTTCGATTCTATGCCTCAAGGTGGGCGACGCAGGAGGAGAAGACCACCACTGAGGTGGAAAGACAAATTTCAGGAGGACCTGTCTGGACGCGGCATTTCCAACTGGATCAGCGTTTGCTTAGCAAAGATGACTGGCGAAGGCTCATTATGCAGCATTGACTCACTAGGGATGTTCCCCAGCCAAGAAGAAGAAGGACTAATAGCATAGGAAAACAGGGGAGACAGTGTGCACACAGTTTGCAGGCAGATTGCAGGCAGATTGTAAGCAGATTGCAGATATAAGACATACAGAACAGAATTCTTATTTCATTTCACTTACGCTTTTGATAAAGTATTGTATGACTGAATTCTACACCTGTTAAAAGGCCATACATTGACATGCTCGAGTTGTACCTATTACGACGCTAATTTCGCATTTACAAAGCTAAGGAAAACTCTGAATTGCAAATGACTGAGGGCCCTGTCCTTTACAAATTCCTTATTACGAACTGACCACATCAGAGGTCACTATCGCTACATTTGTGGATGATAAGAATGGGAGAATGCATGGCTGCACTCGCCAATGATTTTATCTCTTGGACAACAAAGGGACAACTCAAGCTAAATATTTCTAAATGCACCAGGCATTTAGAGTCTTCTAATAAACAAATGGGGCCAATCAATTGAAAATTAAGGATTACTCAATAAATATTTGGTTAGTATTTAGACATGAATCTCGATGAATTACGACTGTGTAAGGAGTAAGACAAAAAAAAGCCAATGAACTGAACAAAAACTTCAGAAAGTTCGAACAGATTTAATCCATAGGGTAGAAAAAATATTTATGTAATCATAACTAACTTAATCCTGTTTTAATTACAGCATTTATTCAGCATTATTGGGCCATGGCACAAAAAAGGGCTATCCGCTTTTCGTAGATATCTGCAACTCATCTAGGAACTTAAGTTATGAAATTTTCGTTCTTCGAAATCTAAAGTTTTCCTCTTAAGACGACACCAAACTAGAATTCAACCGACAACTTATCGTAATCCATGGTCGTAATTAGTAACGAGCTATTGTTATTATTATTGATTAGAAGTCTGGGGTTAAGGACACAAGACAAAGTCTATGATTGTGCTCATCCATCTCATGTCGGGACTTCCTCCTGCAAGGATGAAAACGACAATATGGTGACAGATACCAAAGGAAGTCTTTCTAAGATCGTGCATTTGTTTAGACGTGTCTCGCTATGTTGTGCTCGAAGTGTAAAAATTGCTTACAAAGTGTGCCGTTTGTCACTTGCAATTTGTGTTCGAAATTATTTCATAGTCATTGCTTTAATCTGACTGATGGTCAGTATGATTTGTTGTCAAGTCATCCGAATATCGTCTTCAGATGTGATGTTTGTGTGGGTGCACCTGTAAATCTGGCTGCTTCTATTAACGATTTATCGAGCGAAGTTCAGAATTGTAAATCGCTGTTGTTGCAAATTTCTCAAAAGGGGGTAATTGACCCGCCGTCTACTTTGATTGCTGAGTCTGCTACTATAACTGTTGGCTCTCAGTCAGGCTTGAAATCGCAAGCATGTAGTGAGCCTACTCCTGCCTCTTTGCGTGTTCCGAAGCTGCGCTCTGCTAATACTAAGCCGAGTGTGCGTAATAATGATGTGCATCACCCACTCACACAACCTACTGCTGATCCAGTTCCCTTGGGTAAGCCTGCTTCACCACTGCCTAGTTCTCGCGAAGCTGTGCTCTCTCGCTTACGTACGCGAAAACCGGTTGTTGCTGCTAATTCTGCTGTGCCTTGCTCTTCTGTTTGTGCGGATGTTGATACCATGCCGTGCTTGCCTGTTGTTGTTGCTGCTGATGCTGTGCCTTGCTCGCCTGTTTTTGTTGCTGCTGAACCACTTATGTATGCTGAAATGTTAAAGTCTTCTGCAATTATGCCAGAAAATGCCTCAATTACTCATGTTACCACTCAAGTAGCACAAAGCTCTGAGGCTGGTTGTGCTGCAAACTCCGTATTAGAAGCTCAACTAAATAAGAGGAATATGTCTAAATTGAGTCGAAATGGTTTTGTTGGCCGCAATGAGAGTCATGAGCTTGATATTGTTGTTGAAAAGAAATTTGTTCATGTCTCTTCTTTTAAATCTTCTGTATCTGAAGAACATATAATTGAGTATATAATAAAACACTCTTCTATTGATAGAAGTGATTTATCATGTTACAAACTTGTCAAGAGAGACGCGGTGCTTGAGAATCTTGAGCGTATCTCATTCAAATTAGGAGTGTCTGGAAATTTGTTTGATGACATTCTAAAGCCGTCTCTTTGGCCTGTGAATGTGAGAGTTCGCCCCTTCAAAAATTTTCAAAGAGAGGGCATGAGAAACCAGAAAGATTAACAGAAATTCATGCTAAAAGTAAAGGTGAACGTAAGCTGCAACTTTATTTCCAAAGTATGTCTGGCACTAGAGGAAAAGCACAAACCATTTTCATCTGGTCATCTCATCAGGACTATGATATCATTGTTTTTGTAGAGACGTGGCTTAATTCGGATTTTTATGATGGTGAATTTTTTGACAGCAAGTTATACCAGGTTTATCGGAAAGATAGAGATGCTGTTAAGACTGGTCTCTGTCGTGGGGGTGGCATACTTATTGCTGTCAAGTGTAATCTATGTTCGACTCTTTGTTTACTGTCAGAATCGGATACTTTATTAGACCAATTATGCGTTTCTATTGCTGGACCAAATGGATCACTCTATCTTTGCACCTCATATATACCACCTAATAGTGCGGATAGTATTTATGCTGCCCATGTGGACAATATTATTTCTTTGCACTCTTCGTTGGATAATAGCAGTCATATATGTGTTTTGGGAGATTTTAATTTAAATAGAATTGTCTGGATGCACTTAGCGGGAGATTTAATTCCCTCTAATGTTAACCAGTCCCATGAAATTAATTTAATTGACAGTTTTTTAAGTATTAATTTATCTCAAATTAATTATTTAGAGAATAGGTTACATAAAATTCTTGATTTAATTTTTGTTTCTTCTGATATTAAATATAATTTATTTGAATGTCCGTATCCAATTTCGCCTCCTGGCTTACATCATTTAGCTTTGATTTTAGAAATTGAGTTTTATGAATTTATTCAAAGCCAACAAGCTTACAATAAATTTAATTTCAATTCATGCGATTACAATAGATTAAATAATATTTTTAATGAAGTCAATTGGAATGATTTATTTATGGATAAAAGTACAGCGACTTGCTACGATATTTTTAAATCTCAAGTTTTAAGAATTTGTGAAAGCCATATTCCATGTGTTCCTCAAAATAAACATAAACTGCCCTGGTACACTACTGGCTTGAAGAAAATGAAAAATTTGCGCAATAAATTTTTCAAATTATTTCAAAGCAGTAATGATATCAATGATAAACTGAAATATGAGCATTATTCGAGGGAATTTAATTTTTTGAATATATATATATATATATATATATATATATATATATATATATATATATATATATATATATATATATATATATATATATATATATATATATATATATATATATATATATATATATATATATATATATATATATATATATATATATATATATATATATATATATATATATATATATATATATATATATATATATATATATATATATATATATATATATATATATATATATATATATATATATATATATATATATATATATATATATATATATATATATATATATATATATATATATATATATATATATATATATATATATATATATATATATATATATATATATATATATATATATATATATATATATATATATATATATATATATATATATATATATATATATATATATATATATATATATATATATATATATATATATATATATATATATATATATATATATATATATATATATATATATATATATATATATATATATATATATATATATATATATATATATATATATATATATATATATATATATATATATATATATATATATATATATATATATATATATATATATATATATATATATATATATATATATATATATATATATATATATATATATATATATATATATATATATATATATATATATATATATATATATATATATATATATATATATATATATATATATATATATATATATATATATATATATATATATATATATATATATATATATATATATATATATATATATATATATATATATATATATATATAAGAGTGCTTTCAAAATATATAAAACCTTTAATAAAATTGAAACCTCGGATAACTGATATCGAACTGAAGTGACCGAGTTTGGAAATCAAACGGAGAATTACTGTAGATAACAGGTGCTACTTTAGGCTTAGTAGGCAGCTAAATAGTAAAGCCCTTTCCCGACGAAGAAAGCTAACTTTGTATAGGGGTCCCGCATCATTCCCGTCCTGCTATATGGAACAGAGAGCTGGACGATGACAAACAGTGATGAGCAGCAATAGGCGCGTTGGAAAGAATAATTCTGCGTAAAATCCTTGGATCTATATGCATTTGGATCTATATGTGTATCGGATCAGATGGCACGATGAATTGTATGCACTATACGCCAATATGGACATAGTCGAGTGAATCAAAATTCAACTGGATGAGGTCGTGAGTTGGATAAAATTGTCTCAACTCGGAAAGTTTTCGATTCTATGCCTCAAGGTGGGCGACGCAGGAGGAGAAGACCACCACTGAGGTGGAAAGACAAATTTCAGGAGGACCTGTCTGGACGCGGCATTTCCAACTGGATCAGCGTTTGCTTAGCAAAGATGACTGGCGAAGGCTCATTATGCAGCATTGACTCACTAGGGATGTTCCCCAGCCAAGAAGAAGAAGGACTAATAGCATAGGAAAACAGGGGAGACAGTGTGCACACAGTTTGCAGGCAGATTGCAGGCAGATTGTAAGCAGATTGCAGATATAAGACATACAGAACAGAATTCTTATTTCATTTCACTTACGCTTTTGATAAAGTATTGTATGACTGAATTCTACACCTGTTAAAAGGCCATACATTGACATGCTCGAGTTGTACCTATTACGACGCTAATTTCGCATTTACAAAGCTAAGGAAAACTCTGAATTGCAAATGACTGAGGGCCCTGTCCTTTACAAATTCCTTATTACGAACTGACCACATCAGAGGTCACTATCGCTACATTTGTGGATGATAAGAATGGGAGAATGCATGGCTGCACTCGCCAATGATTTTATCTCTTGGACAACAAAGGGACAACTCAAGCTAAATATTTCTAAATGCACCAGGCATTTAGAGTCTTCTAATAAACAAATGGGGCCAATCAATTGAAAATTAAGGATTACTCAATAAATATTTGGTTAGTATTTAGACATGAATCTCGATGAATTACGACTGTGTAAGGAGTAAGACAAAAAAAAGCCAATGAACTGAACAAAAACTTCAGAAAGTTCGAACAGATTTAATCCATAGGGTAGAAAAAATATTTATGTAATCATAACTAACTTAATCCTGTTTTAATTACAGCATTTATTCAGCATTATTGGGCCATGGCACAAAAAAGGGCTATCCGCTTTTCGTAGATATCTGCAACTCATCTAGGAACTTAAGTTATGAAATTTTCGTTCTTCGAAATCTAAAGTTTTCCTCTTAAGACGACACCAAACTAGAATTCAACCGACAACTTATCGTAATCCATGGTCGTAATTAGTAACGAGCTATTGTTATTATTATTGATTAGAAGTCTGGGGTTAAGGACACAAGACAAAGTCTATGATTGTGCTCATCCATCTCATGTCGGGACTTCCTCCTGCAAGGATGAAAACGACAATATGGTGACAGATACCAAAGGAAGTCTTTCTAAGATCGTGCATTTGTTTAGACGTGTCTCGCTATGTTGTGCTCGAAGTGTAAAAATTGCTTACAAAGTGTGCCGTTTGTCACTTGCAATTTGTGTTCGAAATTATTTCATAGTCATTGCTTTAATCTGACTGATGGTCAGTATGATTTGTTGTCAAGTCATCCGAATATCGTCTTCAGATGTGATGTTTGTGTGGGTGCACCTGTAAATCTGGCTGCTTCTATTAACGATTTATCGAGCGAAGTTCAGAATTGTAAATCGCTGTTGTTGCAAATTTCTCAAAAGGGGGTAATTGACCCGCCGTCTACTTTGATTGCTGAGTCTGCTACTATAACTGTTGGCTCTCAGTCAGGCTTGAAATCGCAAGCATGTAGTGAGCCTACTCCTGCCTCTTTGCGTGTTCCGAAGCTGCGCTCTGCTAATACTAAGCCGAGTGTGCGTAATAATGATGTGCATCACCCACTCACACAACCTACTGCTGATCCAGTTCCCTTGGGTAAGCCTGCTTCACCACTGCCTAGTTCTCGCGAAGCTGTGCTCTCTCGCTTACGTACGCGAAAACCGGTTGTTGCTGCTAATTCTGCTGTGCCTTGCTCTTCTGTTTGTGCGGATGTTGATACCATGCCGTGCTTGCCTGTTGTTGTTGCTGCTGATGCTGTGCCTTGCTCGCCTGTTTTTGTTGCTGCTGAACCACTTATGTATGCTGAAATGTTAAAGTCTTCTGCAATTATGCCAGAAAATGCCTCAATTACTCATGTTACCACTCAAGTAGCACAAAGCTCTGAGGCTGGTTGTGCTGCAAACTCCGTATTAGAAGCTCAACTAAATAAGAGGAATATGTCTAAATTGAGTCGAAATGGTTTTGTTGGCCGCAATGAGAGTCATGAGCTTGATATTGTTGTTGAAAAGAAATTTGTTCATGTCTCTTCTTTTAAATCTTCTGTATCTGAAGAACATATAATTGAGTATATAATAAAACACTCTTCTATTGATAGAAGTGATTTATCATGTTACAAACTTGTCAAGAGAGACGCGGTGCTTGAGAATCTTGAGCGTATCTCATTCAAATTAGGAGTGTCTGGAAATTTGTTTGATGACATTCTAAAGCCGTCTCTTTGGCCTGTGAATGTGAGAGTTCGCCCCTTCAAAAATTTTCAAAGAGAGGGCATGAGAAACCAGAAAGATTAACAGAAATTCATGCTAAAAGTAAAGGTGAACGTAAGCTGCAACTTTATTTCCAAAGTATGTCTGGCACTAGAGGAAAAGCACAAACCATTTTCATCTGGTCATCTCATCAGGACTATGATATCATTGTTTTTGTAGAGACGTGGCTTAATTCGGATTTTTATGATGGTGAATTTTTTGACAGCAAGTTATACCAGGTTTATCGGAAAGATAGAGATGCTGTTAAGACTGGTCTCTGTCGTGGGGGTGGCATACTTATTGCTGTCAAGTGTAATCTATGTTCGACTCTTTGTTTACTGTCAGAATCGGATACTTTATTAGACCAATTATGCGTTTCTATTGCTGGACCAAATGGATCACTCTATCTTTGCACCTCATATATACCACCTAATAGTGCGGATAGTATTTATGCTGCCCATGTGGACAATATTATTTCTTTGCACTCTTCGTTGGATAATAGCAGTCATATATGTGTTTTGGGAGATTTTAATTTAAATAGAATTGTCTGGATGCACTTAGCGGGAGATTTAATTCCCTCTAATGTTAACCAGTCCCATGAAATTAATTTAATTGACAGTTTTTTAAGTATTAATTTATCTCAAATTAATTATTTAGAGAATAGGTTACATAAAATTCTTGATTTAATTTTTGTTTCTTCTGATATTAAATATAATTTATTTGAATGTCCGTATCCAATTTCGCCTCCTGGCTTACATCATTTAGCTTTGATTTTAGAAATTGAGTTTTATGAATTTATTCAAAGCCAACAAGCTTACAATAAATTTAATTTCAATTCATGCGATTACAATAGATTAAATAATATTTTTAATGAAGTCAATTGGAATGATTTATTTATGGATAAAAGTACAGCGACTTGCTACGATATTTTTAAATCTCAAGTTTTAAGAATTTGTGAAAGCCATATTCCATGTGTTCCTCAAAATAAACATAAACTGCCCTGGTACACTACTGGCTTGAAGAAAATGAAAAATTTGCGCAATAAATTTTTCAAATTATTTCAAAGCAGTAATGATATCAATGATAAACTGAAATATGAGCATTATTCGAGGGAATTTAATTTTTTGAATAAGTTTTTGTATAAACAATATGTTCTTAAGTATGAATCTACTATAATTTCTAATCCGAAATCGTTTTGGAGTTATATCCAATCTAAAAAGGATGGATCTAATATTCCTACGTCAATGTTTTTAAATGATAAGAAATCTTTTCGTCTGTCTGACACCGTTGATCTCTTTGCTGATTATTTTAAATCGAATTACACAAATGATGATTCTTGGTACAATTCATGTATTCTTAATAATATAGATGAGTTTTTAGACATTGGTGAAGTTTCAATATCTGTTGAGGAGGTTTTAAATGCATTGGTAGATTTGAAAATCTCCGTAAAAGCTGATATTGATGGTTTATCATCTATATTGCTGGTTAAATGTGCTAATGCCTTAGCTTTGCCTTTGTGTCAAGTTTTTAATAAATCATTAATGTCTGGAACTTTTATTGATTGCTGGAAAATTGCTTCTATTACTCCTACCTTTAAAAGTGGTGTAAAAAATAATGTGTCCAATTATCGTCCAATCTCTAAGTTATCTAATGTTTCAAAGTTATTCGAGTCTATCATTAAGTTCAAACTATATTTCTTAGTTAAGCGTCATATTTGTATTGAACAACATGGGTTTGTCTCTGGGAGGTCAACAGTGACTAATCTTGCACTTTTTGCAAACTATTGTGTCTCATCTTTTGTACTTGGACATCAAGTGGATGTCATATATACTGATTTTTCAAAGGCTTTTGATGTAGTTTCGCACTCTGTCTTGATTAGTAAACTTGGTAAAATGGGCTGCCATTCGGCTTTTTTGAAGTGGATTAAATCGTATCTAAGTTATAGACGTTGTTATGTTTCCATTAATAACACGAATTCCTATATCTTTATGGCTACTTCTGGAGTTCCGCAAGGTAGTATTCTTGGGCCTTTGCTCTTTGTACTATATATTAATGATATTCGTAAATGTTTTTCTTATGCTAAATTTCTGTTGTATGCGGATGATTTAAAGTTATTTGTTCGAGTTCAGAGTATTGCTGATTTTGTTTTATTACAATCTGACCTTAATAAAGTTGTTGAATGGAGTATGTGTAATGGTTTCTGCTTAAATATTGGGAAATGTTCTAGTGCAACGTTTAGTAAATGTAACAATGTAATTGCAACTACCTATAGCATGTCTGGTTGTCCACTTCAAAAACATGACATTATCCGTGACTTAGGGGTAATATTTGACTCTAAGTTTACATTTGTCGAACACTTGAACTTCATTTTGCCCAAAGTTTATTCGCTTCTTGCTTTCGTTCGGAGGAATAGTGTTGAATTCAGTGATCCGCATACAAGAAAATCGCTCTATATATCCTTGGTTAGATCAAGATTAGAATATGCTTCTCTGATTTGGAATCCATCATATGCGATTCATTCATCTAGATTGGAAAGAGTACAAAAAATTGCTACCAAATATATGTTACAATCCACTGGTTTTAATGTTATGATGCCGTCGTATAATGCTCGTTGTTTGTTAATGGGATTGAAATCTCTTGAATCGAGAAGAAAGATTAATTCAATAATGTTTATTTTCGACATAATCGCTGGGAATATTGATGATCCCACCTTACTTAATCTTGTAAATTTTAATATACCTATGAGGCAGTTGCGGTTCCCTAAATTATTCTTTATTAAATGTCATCGTACTAACTATGCTCTAAGTGAACCTTTAACTAGAGCATTGTCTTTATGTAACTCATTGTCAATTAATAATTGTATTGATTTCTCATTGTCTAAATTTACTTTTAAAAATTTCATTGTTAATTTATCCTAATGTTGGTTTTCAATGTTATCTGTCACTTTAAATTTATATATTATGTTAAATCTTATTAATGTGTATTTTTACTCACTTCATATTAACTCTAGTCTGTAAGGATTTCTGTTATCCATAGACTCAATAAAGATCAATAATAATAATAATGAGGCTATGGAAGGAACATTTCCAGCTGCTTAATGGCGGTGACGGCAATAATCCCATCATTGAGGAAGATGTCGCGAAATACCAATTACTGACGACGTTGATGTACCATTGCCCGATTATAACGAACAGCCAACAGCCAATCAGGTGCAGATGACCTGTCTCCTAATCTATTTAAGACCGTGGGCGAAGACCTCACAAAGCGCATGCATGAGCTTTTATGCAGAATATGGTCCGATGAAACCATGCCAAGGGATTGGAACCTAATCGTATTCTGCCCAAACCACAAACAATCGATCCCACGAATTGCGCCAACTACCGTTTGATATTGCATGTAAGGTTATAAGATTGAATCCCATCATCAACGAGCTGATTGCACCTTATTGTGTGGCGTCAGTACGTACACCAAATATTCACACTACACCAAATACTGGAAAAACACCAAGAAAACCATATCGACACCCATCACCTTTTCGTGGATTGTAAAGTCTCCGACAGCACGATTAGGGATCACCTGTGTGTCGGATTATCAGGGTTTGGTATCCCTGCAAAGCTCATTCGACTTTGCAAAATTATACTTTGATACCAAAATTGGTACAGACCTCTTCGCACCATTCGATTCCAAGCAAAGCTTCAGACAAGCAAAGCTTCAGACCTACGGACAAACGTCTTGAACAAAATGTTTCTGTTCACAATTATACACTCGAAGTCGTTAAGGATTTCGCTTATTAAGGATCATTAACACCAACAATAATGTCAGCAACCGCGAAGAATAACTTCCGTTGGCTAAGTCATGTGGAACGAATGGATGGGGACGCTCCAGCTAAGACAGTGAATTCGACACACGGTGGTGGAACGCGGAGAAAAGGATGACCTAATCTCCTTTGGAAAGACCAAATGCTGGAGAACCTGGCTGAGCTTGGCCTTGCCAAATGGCGCCAGTGCCCGATTAGCAGAAGCGACTGGCGAAACTTTATTGAAGCGGCCAAGACCGCTGATCGATTGTAGCGCCATCAAAGAATAAGAAGATTAGAATATTATACAATTATAAATCATACTTAAACAAATTACTTTCTCGGATTTCACGTCGTTTTTTATGTTGAATCAATTGTTATTTAATGAAATATTTATGATGCATTTTATAAGCTGAATTTCTTCTACTGTTGACTTTTTTGTGACGCTTGAACAGAAACTTGGTTTTAATAAACAGGTTGGAAGTGCCATGAACAGTGTTACTATCGATCACGGTTTCATAAGTTGTTCACAACTTTCAATTGTTCATTTATCCATCCTTAGATTAAGCCAGTACAGTTTGAAATCCTTTCATATTAAGTCAGTCCAAAGCAGTCCTTATTGTTAAATTTAGGTTTGTCTTTTGAACTTTATATCTGCACCCTCGTAAGCAAAATAATTAAAACTCTGAGCCGTTTCATGGTACGTGTTATGATTTAAATTGGTTTAGATGTATCTGAACATAGGTTTAGCATATCTAGAAAGCTTTTTAAAGATTTCCCCTCCCTGTAAAATAAATGTGGTTCCAGCATCATATCAATGCAATTGATAAATATACCTAACAAACTTTGGTTTCACACGCGCATCTCTCCAAAATTCTTGTGAAAGAGTGCGTCAAAATCCACAGACACGAATACAAACAATTAAACCGCGAAATTTGCAATCACCGATTTGGATTCTGTAGTCTTTGAGTCTGGTGCGTCTGCTCTGACCACCTAACAACTTAGACACAAATAACTCAAACAACATGAACACAACGTTACTAAAAAGTAAAGCCACGTGTATTTAATTTGTTTTTTGGTTCTCCCTTCTGTGGCAGCAGTAGGGTTCGTATTTTTAGCTACGAGTAGTTCTAAAGTGCATAAAAAAGTTTTATTAGCATAACTTTTACGCAACCACTCGAATTCATATTTTAAAATTTTAATTTTGCTCTTGTTTTAATTTTATATTGTTTTTTGCTTTGTTTTTTTGTTGATTATTGTTGAAATTGTTGCGCCAAACTTTGTTGATTAGGGTAATTATGTGAGTTTATGCGGCAAATAGAGAAAAGGACACCGACAGTGTGGAGAGGAAAGTATAAAACTAACAAAAGGCAGTCCACGTACAAAATTAGAGAGGCAATTTCACTGGTGTGAAGCTACCGAGATAATTTTTTGTAATACGTTGCGTATGAGTGATATTAATTTAATAGTGAATTAAATTTAATAAGTTGAATGGATGGAATGCAGTTTCACATTATGTTCGGTTTATACAATGTATAATGTTAAGATTTGACAATTTAGACCGCAACGATGGTAGAACTTGCGCTCAGTACTGTGTAATTAATATAAAAGGGATTCAAAGGATTTCCCCTCAGGGTAACAGTGTATACCATGAACAGGTCCGAGCTGGTTCGTACGGAAATCTTATTACCGACAGTGATCAACCTGGTTTCCTGCTTCATTTGTAAAATCTATCCACAATGAGGTGAGAAACCAGCTGGTAATTCTGGAGTTCCACGCTTCTCTAGGAAGACAATAATGCATAAATCTTACATGAACAAATGCACACAATTATTTTCGGTCAGATTGAATCACCTTCTTGGAAGCTGGTTTAAAATGTTCTTTTTTAACAATTTGTTTTAGTTCGGATGTACCTCATCCATGATGAAAGCTATTCAACATTTTTTAATCACTCATATTCGATTCTCGAGGAACAAAAGTTATGTTCAAAATATATACTCATAAATATTATCGGCATAGCCGACATAGGTATATTCCATGCTTTTCATGCTTAATAGAGCAAAAGTTTTATTAGGGGTGGAATATTGGCAAATTGCTGCTCATTCTTTACAATAATTACTATGGAGTTTCAATAAGTTTAGATATTTAGCTTGAGGTCCACACGCATGTGTGGACCTCAAGCAAATAACAAACAAAGATACCATGCATAGAAATGTTCGAACGTTTATTGCACAATACAATTTTAGCACGCACAACAATTCTGTAGAAGAGGCATACAATGCGTTCATTAAACCCCGTTTTCAGTTACTTTCCTCACAGAGTTATAATAAAATTTAATTCAATAATAACAGAAAATTGGTTGAATTTTTTGTTCAATACATTTAAATATAATTACTTATTTATAAATTTATCCCCTAAGAGTCAAGGAAGCCAAAACTTAGCAGCCTTGGTTTACACAATCGGTTTTTCTTGCCCTGAAAATACGGAATAAATTGTACACTCACAATCAAAGAAAAATAACTTTGAGGCCTACCGTATATCCAGAAACCGTGCCTCTCAAATAACGAGAAATTCAAAAAGAAACTACTTTCAATGAACACTTTCTAACAATTTACCAACAAAAACACTTGAGGATAACTTGAGGATAGGGAATAGAAATATATCTCAGTGTAATTTAAATCAAAACGTAATGAAAGAATATTCTTTACAATCAAATTCACTACAAGCCAGTAGTAGCTTTGCGATTGATGGTAATCTTATATACCACCCGGAACATGAATTCAGCTTTACAGCTGTGACCGAGGAGGATATTGTAGAAAGTTTATTTTCCGTTAAATCAAATGCTATTGGACATAATTGTGTAAAACTTAAATTTATAAAAATTATAATATAATATAATTATAATATTCTTTCTACACTGCTACATATTTTGAGTTTTTCTCTCCTGCAGATCGACGACTTATTTTAAGAAAAGTATCAATTTCGCAGGATTCGATAGCCAAAATAAAGAAAAAACTGCTACTAATGAGAGCTTTACCACTATCAGGCGAGTTATTTCGAAAGCTTAAAACATAAAAAGATTAAAAATAAAAAAGAAACCGCCCCTCAATGCAGCCCGTACAGTGCAACTCCTTAGTTTTTACAACGCTAACATGTCCTGGAGCACAGAGTGGCCAAAAGTTGTCTTCTCAGACGAGAAGACAGTTCAATTTGGAAGGTCTCGATGGATACAGCAATTACTTTCATCACTTACGGATAGAAACACATCACATGCAACGTCTACATAGCAGAGTGGGAGGTGTAATGGTGTGGGGGCGATCTCCTATTATGGCACATGTGAGTTGCAATTTTTGCTGTGAACGAAGAATGCAATGACGTACAATGGCGTACTACAAACGGCCTTCGGGTTCATTGAAAAGATTTTCAAGCCTCTGCCACGAACATTTCAACATAATAATCACACTGCCCGTATTGTAAAATCGTATACTCATCAGATTTAAACATTATCGAAAACGTTTGGGGATGGTTAGCCCGAAAAGTTTATGGATCGGGACAGCAATATTCGACCATACCTGAACTAATCGAAATCACATAGAGCAGCATTTCACTGAGCTATATATCCCAGTTGTACGACTCGATCCCAGACAGGATATGCGAAGTGCTGGTCAACAAACATATTAACCGTAAATGTACAAAATAATATTTAATAAAGTAAAAAAATTAATTTTTTGAGACTCTTTTGTTTTAATTAAGGCATTTTTGAAGGGGTGTGCTATTGAAGTGGCGTAAAATTCAGGGTACATTTTTTTAGTTTATGTCCGAAAATATTTATAGAAAATTAACCGTTAGAGACTTGGAATTTTTTCTTTCCGCATTTATTCTAGAATCAAAGGGGCTTAAGTTAAAAAATAAATCACGCCTGTAAGTCTCTAGTTCAGACGATATTAATATTTTTAAAAAAATTTTTAGGATTTTTATAATCACCTTGAAGGTGGTGGAAATTATACTCCTCTATTTAAATAATTATCATTCACCAGTGTACTTCGGTAAGTTAATTGACTTTCTTTGAAGCCACAACAGAGCACGTTCTCTCAACGGCAACGTGTAAGTTGGTTGTCAGTATCCTTTATGATTTTTCTCTTATTTTAATATAATATTCATTCGTAGCAAACTGCAGTTAAAAGTTTAATCAAACATAATTAAGTAAATATCTGTTAATTTCAGTATATTTATAGAGTTCATCTTTAGAGATCAGATGGTTTCACAAGATTAATAATATCACTTTATTGAAGTTTTAAACAAATATTGTCATGCAATATAATCACCGAATATCATGTTATTTTATTTGGCTCCCTACAGTTCACTAAGAAGTGTGTTTTCTTTTCAGTTTTCTGGGAACGCTGTGGTGAACAACATACACTTACATACTGTTTAAGCAGCAGTCACATTTTCTGATTTGCAATCTGCAGCGTAAATGCTGAACAATTCCAGACAGACTGCCCACAGTTCTAACACATTGTCGTTTCTTCAGCATCATTTGATTCATGATGAATTGTTGTACTTCTTATCCTTTCACTTGATTCCACTTTTCTAGAAACCGTTTTAGTTTGAATAGTTTGCACTTATGGAAAGAAGACTCAATTTTAATATTATATTATTTAAACTTTTTTAAAATCATATCTAAAACGATTACAGAAGTCTGAAGTCGGGTTAGACCGACTTCGAAATACCCTTTACCTTTCATTGTGAATGTGAGTTCAAGAATGGGGATATTTGTTTCATAAATCATCATTAGGACCATATTTTCGGTAGACTACCTTGAGTTGGCTATAAAAGAGGGAGCCATGGCCTTTATCTGATCCACCCCATTTCTTGTACATGACTTTACAGACCATATACGTAAAGATATAAAATTTCATCCAAAAATATTGTATAGGTCACAAGCGTGGCTGTAAAAATAATACGCCCATTTTTGTGTGGTGTTTAATGTTAGTACCCGAAATCTTCCTGTGAAATTTCGTTTATAAATCTTTAATAGAATTTTTGATTAATCGTGGGCGTGTCAGTAGTCTTATAATACCCACATTTTGCAAACACACTATTATGGACCCATGTACATTTTTGCCAATTTTATTCCGATACTATCAATACGAGCATCGGTAGGCTAATTTTAATTTTAGACCAAAAAGTACCTTGTATCGAACGTGGGTATGTGCTTTCTCTGATCAGCCCCATTTTTTGCAGATAGCTCTATAATGACTACATGTTACTTGTCGTAATTTCGTCCATAAATCTCTTATAGATCTTAAGTTATGAATATTTGCTAATAGTGGGAATGGCAATTAATATATATACGAGTAGAGTCCAGTTTTGCGTTGTGTTTAATACGGCCACCATCTACAATTTGCTTCATTATTCCATCAATTAGACCGAAGTTATAGTCATTTTCAAAAAGTAAAAAGAGTTCCTTATATGGGAGGTAGGAGTGGTCTTTTTCAGGTGGTAATCACTTGGTGCCAGGTCCGGAAAATAAGGTGGATGCATAGTAACCACCCTGCCGAGCTCCCTGAGCTTCTGGCGAGTCACTATCGATGTATGTGACCTGGTGTTGTCCTGGTGGAACACTATTAGCAGAAGCTTAGCCGCTTCTGGGCGATTATTACCTTCAGATGGTCCAGTACTGGTCCGAATTAAGAGTTTGGCCTGAGAGGAGCAGCGCATAATAGATGATTCCGTGCCAATCCCACCAAACACGCAGCAAAACCTTCCTCGATTCAACCACGACTGTTTTCCCTTAACGTTGTCATAAGTTTTTTTTTTTTAAAATCCATATGTTTATTTATTGTATCTTCTAACAATAGACTAACAATATGTAGGCAAATCTTACAAACTCATTAATTAACAATAATAAGCTTTGCCAGTGGGTAGTGTATTTTAAATATCAGTGTTCTATTAATATTAGTTACTAAAAATAAATTAAATCCATTGGATTTGTACTAGTACATAAGTATAAATTTAAACTGAAGATGATTGTGTGCTGGTATTTCAATCCGTTTTAGACGACTAGGGACCCTATTATATACCAGGGTTCTAGCTAGGTGGTTTGGATTACTTTTAATTCTTTTAATATATTTCAGGTGGGAATCATAGATATCTGTTTTCACGATTGGTATATTCAGATGTTTGTGAATGTTGATGTTTTTGATGAACTAAGGTGCGCCAGTTATGCTTCTGAGAATTTTGGATTGTGCTCTTTGAATTAATTATAATATTAGACTTCCTTGCGACCCCAAAACTGGTCCAAATTGGTTTCATTATAGCTTTGTACAAGAGAATTTTGTATGCTAGACTAAATCTGGATTTATTGTGCATAAGCCAATGTAGGCTATTAGTTTTTAGTATCATATGCTTTTTCTTATGTGGCTCTTCCAGGTCAATCGTCTGTCAAAATGAAATCCTATATTATTATTATTATTATATCTTACACCATAATTAATTATGAGGGCAAAGTGTCGGGGGAATGAGTACTAGCTACAGAGGCTTTCGACTCGAAGAGAAAAGGTTTTTATAGAAAGAAACATTTTGGAGACCAAGCCCGTGGCAGGATTTGAACCTGCGCCCCCGGGGTATGAGTCTAGCATGCTTACCACTAGACCACAGAGGGCGGCTGAATTCTTATATATTTCACTTTTTGCTTACGGAACAGGAAATATTCTACTAGTACCAGATGGTCTTCTAGATCACGAGATGCAATGTTGGGATTTGGGTGAGTGCTAAGGATAGCACTGTCATCGGCAAAAGTTGCTGTGGTTAAATGTTTGTCTGTAGGCAGATCCGAAGTATATTTAAATAATATGTTATAAGTGAACCACTTTTCATCACCAATCACCATCCGCTTCAGAAATGGGTAGAATTTGTTGCGATTCAACCGCGATTCTCAGATGGAAATTTGGACCATGAGGCTTTTTGCGTTTACGCGTGTGGCACCCATACATCGAGCTTCTTTTTGTATCCAGCCTTACTCAAGTGCTTAGCTCCTGGGCAATCGAAACAGTGCTCACATGACGCGACAATTTCCATGATTTTATCGACATTTTAGACAATTGGTCTTCTTTTCTTGACATCTTTGATATCAAAATTTCCAGAACGGAATCGATGATACCAAAATTGCGCATGATTGGCTGTTGCTGTATCAGGACCATAAACACTACTCACATTTTCATCCGTCTTCCTTGAGTTTTCGCCTTTATCCAAGAAAAAATGTAGAATATGGCGATATTTCTCTTTGCTGGCGTCCATATTTGACGCGGGTTCAAAGAAAACTGAGTCAAGAAATCAGAAAACCAACTGAGACATTTTTTTAGTGAGAAATCTTATCGCACTTGTACAATGCGAGATAAAGATTACGAAAGCCATCTATTGGAAATATAATGGATTTCTCTTCATTACACCTATTTTTATAATATTAAAATATACGATTATTTTGAAAAAATATGAAATCGAAAAATTTAATTTTGTTTGGAACTATAGAGCTTCTTATTCTAGGGAAATTTACGATCATGGAAAATTTTTATTATTATGATCATAATTCGTTATGTATGCCAGGGTTGGGGGGACAACTTAGATTCGAAGAGAAAGAGGTTACGAAATAATCATTTTGAGACAAATATTCGAACCCGCCACCCCCAAATGCGATTCAAGGTGCTTACCACTGGATCACAGAGGCCGGGAATATCATTAATTACATAATTATGGGTTATTATGAATATAACTACTTTTCCTTAGGGTTATGTAAGGTTCTGCAAACAATCATCAAAAGATGATGCAATACAACATCAAAAATTTTCCAACTCTATTGAAATCCGCATTATTTCCAAGCCCATTAGCTGCTAAAATAATTCTACCTTAGGAAGTACATCAGTTAAATAAATGTGATGAGAGGAACATTTTACACACTTTAATATTCCACTACATATAAGGTTTTCTTTCTTCACATATTGGCCACAATAACTAGACTCTCCAGTTGTCAGTTTTTATGGATTATTGTGATACATCTTTAATTTTGGACTCTGGTATGTTTTAACTTTATATCTGCCACCTCTCCCTTTTATATTCCTAGCCACAATAAACTCAAAGGACAATTCTCCCTCTAATGTTGTTATTAACTGATGTTAAATTTATGAGCAAACTGTTTGGGTTTGGCTCTTGCGACATACTTATGCAACTGTAGAAGTAGCAATCTACGGCTAAATACTTATCTCCATACTACAAGAGATTGCTTGAAATAGTTGTGCTTTCTACAGTAGGGTATGGAGTAGTTGAAAATCTAGTTTAATTACATTTTTAATGATTTTATTCCCTTCCCTATATATATGTTCTTTTATCCTCATTATAACTAATGCAAATAACTTCCATGGACAACTATTACTTCAGATGCAGATGGAAAAAGTTACCAAATTGAAAAAAATTAAAGAGAAAAATAAAAATTGTGAAAGAGCAATGTAAAAAATGTTGCATTTGAGCATGGAATTGTAAAAGATGTCGCAAAAAACTTTCCACTTGATCTGTGTCAAAACTTTTAAATCTTACCATCGTACATGGACGTGGAAAAATAGAGGCAAAGGAACTGTTGGTGTATAAATCATTTGCAGAATGAGAAAAAAATACTTCCAACTTTGGTATACTCGTAACTACGAAACTGTGAAAGAGATTAAAGTGTCACGAAAAAATTGCAGCAGCAGACTTCGGGTATGGAAAAGTTTTACATTTGAAATATGGCATTCCAAATACTCTCAGCATTCCAGCAGGCAAATATTTAAAGTGCCCTCAAAGGCATTAGAATGCACATTTATATCAAAAGGTCAGCAGATCTTATTTTAACAGAACACTTCTGTTCGGCACGTAAACAACCCCTCCAAGAGCATCAATTCTACTGAATTGTGGCAGACATATAGTGACATACGGTATAATATAATCACTATTTATTCAGACAATATTGACGTGAATGTCCAACATGAATTTGTTCCATATTTCCCCCATTTTTGCTTATTATAATTATTAATTATATATAAATATATAATTGTATATAAATTCCTGATTATATTATTGAACATTTGGTTGGTTGGTTTAAGTGGTGATGTACCCACATCCAATTACCGCAATAGCGCCGTTTTGGTACCACTCTTTTGGATTGTTATAGAGGTGTCCTGTTAAAAATCTCGGTCGACTAAACCTTATAGCCAGTTTGAGAGGTTTATGAACGCTAGAATTTCCCCTATCTTACAATTCGCGATGTCCCTAATGTTGTGGAATGTCGGTTTGCCCAGTGTTCTCCATCTTCTTCTGGATAGAGCCAGGCAGGCACAGAGGAAGTGTTCTATGGTTTCCTTTTCATCTGTGTTTCCGCAGCTGCGGCAGGTGGTGTTGTAAGTGATGCCCAGTTTAGCCGCCTGCTCCCCAATGGGCCAGTGGCCTGTGATGACTGCTGTAAGCCTGGCTGCATCACGTTTGCTTCTATTTTTTTTAACTCTGTGGATTTATTTCTGTTGTATTCCGGCCAGGCTACTTTACTGATCTTGTAGGATTCCATCCTCCTCCATCTGTTGTTTGCCTTTGTAAAGAATGCCTTATTTATACAGCTCCTAATTGACCAAATAGCGACTCTGATTGGCTCCGCCTCCCGTTCATCAAGAGCGGCCAACTCATCGGCCCTCTCATTTCCGTTGATATTCCTATGCCCCGGCACCCATATCACAGTGACGGTGAACCGCCGAGCTAATACCATTATGCTTTCCCTGCATTCGCATACTAGTTTGGAGTTTATTATTGCCACTACAACAACATAACGACCTAAGTGAGTCAGCCAGTCTCGCCGAAAAGTGACTACAAGAGAAACCACCATGGCGAAAGATTACGGCTGTCGTGCAAAGAAAATTTTCTTTATTAAGTGTATAGTAGTAAAATTATTTTAGAAGTATAAATAAATAAACCAATTGTCCCTCATAACGAACCCTGGATGCCAGTTAGTCTACCTCAGCTGAAAAATAATAAAGAAACTCATCGTGTCGTTACAAAACTATTATAAAATAGATGCAAAGAGGACGAGTGCAAGCATTTATAACGTCGTTCCAGTGATAGATTTCAAAATATTGTTCGCCAATCTTTTCCTTCCCTAGCCTAGGTTGCCCTAGTACGTAGGATATCCTAAAAGATTCGGAAATCTGCCAAATGTCAAGTAAAGATGGTACTTACATCGTAAAATTATATGATTTTCAATCGTAAAGAATGGTTTACACACACATTACTTTTTTTTGGAAGTCTATAAATATCGCCTCAAATCGCTGAATTAATTTGTCTCCATACCATTTTGTGATATTCGACTATTCATTTAACTCAACAGCCTTGGCTTCGCTACTTCCTTTGGTATTGAATAGAGATGCCTGAATTGATTACTTTGCAGTGCTCGAACATCGTCGTTACTTTAATTATCAGTATTCATTACTTTGGTATTGCTACTTTCGTTTCATTCCCTTCATAGCATTCCTTTCGTTTCATTCCTTTCGTATCGTTACTTGCGTACGTATTGAGTACAGAGTACGGACAGTACGGAGAGTACGGAACAGTGACAGCGGCATTACAACAAATGTGGTCAGAAATGTCAAATAATTCTTGGCTAATTTATGCATAGGGGGGTCAAATATTTGTCTCTCTCATCATTCAAGTACAAGAAATTTTCTCTCTAATAGTGGTTCTTCTCAATTTCTTTGAATTTCCTCGACGGCTTGTATAGTATAACATTTTGGTTTTGTGGAAAGTACCGTATATTTATATTAGCTCTGTATCCATATATTCTGTAGCGTCATGCTCTTTATCCTTTGTCCTTATTATTTCTATAATTTATCTTTTTACTTCTTTTGTTATTTGAAAGATCTTTTCACCGCCAAAAGCATTTATTTTAAGTTTTACATTCAAAATTAAAGCTTTAGTTAAGACAACACTGTATTATACAGAGTAACGAGAGTAACGAATACTAATTTTGATCAATATTCGGTACTAAAATATTTCTCGAGTACCGAATACTGAAGTAGCAGATACTCATATTTCTGACACCTCTAGTATTGAAGAATTGTTCGCAACGAAGTGAGTTCTATTGTTTTAGCAAATCGCTTAATTATGTGCTTCGTGAGAACCTTCGGAAAATCAGCGTGATGCCATATAAAATCAATACCGTATTTAATCTGGTTAAGATGGATCGCTGAAATGCTGGTATGCAGCGGAGTATCATCAAATATCGTGTGCAACATTGTCACAGATGAAGAATCATGCATTTACGAATATGAGCCGAAAAGTAAGCGTCAATTGAATGTTTCGGTCAACGCGACAAGTCAATTCCTTCAAAAGTGCTTTTTAAAGCAGCGTGTTCGCGGTTTGGTTTCATGATCAATCTTAAGGGATTTGATTATAGGAGTCACTAAGTAGCGCGTCCTGCTGGGCGTTGCAATATGACGGATTCACCACCATCGTCTTGAAATCTCCCACCGTTAATATTAGGTCATTTGCTGAATTGATGTGTTTCCATCATGAATTTTGTTTGCATCTATTTTAAGACCAACTTCTGTTAATATACCCACGCATTCTAAACATTTGATAAAAGGGTTGTGTGTTTTGTTGTTAATTATAAATTATTGTTAATATTATAATATATATAAATGCATTCGTTTATATTTGAGTTTTTGCATTCTTTACTTTCCGTTTAATACAAAATATTCCCCAAATAAAAGTTCTTGGCCATGGATTAACAAATCAGCTTCTAATTTAAATTGCCCGCAGCGTTTCCAACAAAAACTCCTTTAATTTTATTTTCAATTAAAATGTTCTACTTTGCCGAAATTTCCAAGTGGTGAACGCCGGCTGCCAAGCAACAAGCAACAATTGCTATATAATAAAATAATAATGCAATAACAACGCCAAACAAACACCGCAAGTGATGAAATTGTTGGCATATTGTCGGTGTTGGCGCTTTGTTGGCTCTGTCGCCGGCTTTGACTTTGGGCTTTTGTTCATTTAAGGCATGTCAATATCATGCCTCAATGCGCTTACCAACCAACTCCGATGTTTCCGGTCATAAATTATCGGCGTATTTTCGCTTTTAGAAAATTCCAATTAATTTATACGCATGTTAATATGAAGCTCTGGAATCGAAAGTCCCGTCACAATAAAGTTTTGATGCAGATTAATATTTATATCAGCAAGGAAAGAGGAACGACACATTTTATCTGAGAATGTAAGAATTTTTAAAACTGTTTATCTATTTATTGAAAATCCGCGCTTCGTCGTGATGTTAACGATCTATAAAAGAAATGTTTTAATTCATTAATTGGTGGGGATTGCTAGGAAGTTTGTAAAATGAGATGAATAATGAATAATAAATGCCCCTTTTTCCGGCGCACTCTTATTAGGACCCCTTAATGTGTCTCGGAGATACTAGAAGGACTGTTTATAAAAGTATAGTTGCAGAGTTGAAGGAAAAAACGAGTTATGTCACAATTTCTTATTATTTGGATTACTCTAGATTGGAAATTCGCATATGTTCCTGCTGTTTTACAGTTTCTTGGCGGTGTCCGACTCTTTTATCACATAATAAGAAGCTACCATGGAATATATTATTGTACAATTATACACGCAAAACTGGTAGCTTGATGATAGGTTAGATTAGGTTTTCGTGGCAGAAGGTCTACAGCCCAACTCACTCAGACCACCAGGGGTCCATTGTGATACCACCTCGTAACAACGCACCTCTGATTTATTCGGCAAACTATTTCGAAGCCCTAATAAAACTCAGGATTTGTTTGACCTTCGGGCCAGACACTTCTCTAAGAGAGTTAAAAGCGTATTTGCCTAAAGAGTCCGCTCTGCTTCTAGCCAGAGCCGGGCACCTACAGAAAAGATGTTCCAAAGTCTCCTCCTCCTCCTCCTCATCCCCACAGATTTTGCAGTATTGAGAGAATACTCCCAGCCTGAGAGCATGCCGAATAGCCAATAACCAGTTATACAAGCCACGACCTTAGAGATATCTTCTCTCGACAGGGCAAGCAAGTCTCTCGATTTCCTCCTATTAAGCTCCGGCCACATTAGTCTGGTCGTTAAGCAAGTGCCCTCGTATGCCCAAGGCCCATTGGCCTCACGCACGACCCTATCCTTTAGAATCAGTTTAAAGGTGGCAATTGGTATTCCAACCTCGCATCTATCCGTGCATAAAGGAAGGTTGGTGCCCTGTTTGGCTAACTCATCAACCCTGCAGTTCCGCTAAATATCCCTATGCGCCAGAACCCATAATAGGCGTACCCTGAAAACGGTACTGATATCATTTTGGGCTGCCCGGCAGTCCTGAGCAACCATTGCCAATGTCACCGAGTTCATTGACTTGATGGCCGCCTGGCTATCCGAATAAATATTTATAATACTCTTTGCTACGGCGTGTCTACTTAAGTAGACGGCTACCTCCTTGATAGGACCTCTGCTTCATAAACACTGGAGTGGTCTGGCAGACGGAATGAAAGCTCCAGTCCCAGTTCGTTTGAGGAAACTCCAAAGCCGACTCTATCGTCAAGTTTGGATCCGTCGGTGTAGAAATTCAGTTCCCCCCTTCTCCATGGCATGAGTGTTTGCCACTATCTTCTAGACGGAATATGTGTCTGGAAGTGCCTATAAAAGTTGAGATTAGATATAGAGTGGTGTATGTGTTGGATAAAACTACTCCAAGTATGCACGATAGTCGAGTGGCCAATCTGCCGATCATGCCATAACGCCGTACATGTCAGCCTTAGTGCTGATGTGCGGCCACTTGTTTCCCTACCAGCTTTAATGTGCGTAGGTTGAATATCACTTCTAATGCTTTAGTTCGAGTGGTCCTTAAAGTACCAGAAATGCACAGAAAATCCACTCTGCGGATGATATACGGGAACAGAAATCTGAACTTAATTACTTTTACCAATAACTTTGGTCGTTCTTATAAACAAAAAGAATGCTGAAAATAACAAATTTATATAAGTTTATTCCATGAAATGTATTTTCACATATATTCTAGTTAATCATTTCTTTAAAATATAATGTAAATCAAGCTATTTATAAAGGCCATCATCGCTGATATAGTCTTATTCAATTTCACAGTCTTTTCCATCTATTATTATTTTGCCTATGATGCCAAAGTATTCTCTGATAAAATTAAATAGTGGAAGAAGTAACCAACTTGAAAAGATTCAGAAAATATTTGTATTGATTTTTAAAAAACTTCGCCCCAATTCGTATAATATTGGAATAATACTTTCGCACTTCGTAAAGAATATCTTTGAATAAAATAGTATAACTCCCTTGGTAACTCGTATAAATACACATGCTGTAAATTGAACAAACATTGAACTGCAGCTCTCGCAATAAGCTTCAACTCAGAGTTTAAAATATTTCACTTTGATAATTTCCAGGCAACAGGATATGAGGCCCCAATTTTTTTGAGACTATGTTGTACAAATCAAACATTATACCAGTTGGAGCGTTTCTTTCTGATTGACATTAGTATCGATTATCATCTCTATCCAACTGAGATGTTCTTTTTATCGATGTCATCGTCGAGTTCAAAGATATTGAATAAATGCAAATCAATACTCAGAAAAATGTCTTAAACACCTGATCTATATATATATATGAAAATTTCGGTTTTAATTTGACTAAACGTTTAATTCCAAATTATCCTTAACTGGTTGCTTGGAAGCATTTCGATTGCAGTTTTCTATGCCATAACTTGGGATTATTGTCATCTTTAAGGACAACATTACAATAGTAAATATACTTTTTTCAAGTTTGGGTTTGTGTGTGGTAAAAACATGCCTCTAACTACCCACACATACAAAACGATGGAGTTTATTTAGTTACTGCCAACTTTTTTTTGTACCTTGACCAATGCCAAAGCTAAATAGGTGACCATTGGTCGTACTGTGGTGTTATATGACCAATATGTTAGTTTTGAGGAGATTCCCCAGGTTTTACCAAAAAGCAGTTGGCATCCAAAGAATCCTCTTGTTGCTTTGTTTGGGAATGAAATTTAAATGTGTGTTCCAAGTAAATTTTTTTCAGGACTACTCCTAAATATTTCACCTCTCTGGAATATTCTAAAATTGTTCGAACTAACGAAAGCTTAATCCGATTGATTTTTCTTCGAATGGAGAATTTGACAATTCTAGACTTCTGTGTATTTAAGGACAGTCCTTTTGCCTTGCACCAGCTGTTGGTTATGCTTAGGGCCTGTTGTAAATGAGAACATATGGTCTCCGTATGGCCATCCACAAATATATATAACTTTATCATCTCAGCGTAATATTGTATTCTAAAGCCCAGACCGTTTAGTTTCTCTAGTAGTTCATCATTAACCAATGTTCAGAGGAGGGGGGAAAAGGACCTCTCCTTGTGAACAGCAGTTGGTTTTATATATGCCTTTTTTGACTCCTTGTACATTGGATCGGGTTTTTAGCATGTTTTTAATTAGATAATTAGGTTTAGGGGAGGAATATCCTTTCGGATTAATGCCATTTTTATTGCGTCAAATGAAGAATTATCGAAAGTATCTGAGATGTCCAAGAACGCACATAGAGCTCCTTGTTTTACTTTTAGAGCCTTTCCAATAATTTGTATCAGGGTGTGTATTGCAGTTGTTGTTGATTTGCCCGGTTTGGTAAGAAAACTGACTACCACACAAAGCCTTGCTCTTCAGATAGGTTAGTCTTATGTGGCAGTCTATCAACTTCTCCATGGCTTTAATCATGAAGGACCTGAGGCTGATGGGTCTATATGCTTTAAGCAATTAAACTAACGTTTTACCTGCCTTGGATATGAATGCCACTTTACCTCCTTCCATTTGAAAGGATTGTGGGAAAGCAGGGCTTAACCACATTATCCTGAACAGACTGGTGGCAATTATGTCAGATCCCCTCTGAAGAGGGAAAGGCATGACAGCTTCTGGGGCAGGAGATTTGTAAGGGCCAAAGGTTGAGATGGCCCTATGTACCCTATCGTTGTTTATAAATTTGACCGCTAGACTCCTACCCCGATAGTTGGCAGTCAAGGACTGCTCAGGTATCATGTTTGAAGCCGGAACCACAGGCTCTAATCCAAATCAAAATATTAAAAAAAAAAATTTCCCATTATTAGTAATACAATAACAAAATTAAAAAAAACATTTTACTATGGAAGAATACAACAAAGAGTACCTTGAAGCAACATCAATTTCTTTGATCGGATGGGATGATAACATAACTATTTTTACTGTGTACTGTCCTCCAAAATTCAGAATATCAACGAATCAGTTTTCAGATTTCTTCTCTTCGCTGGGAACAAGTTTCCTAGCTGCTGGCGACTACAATGCTAAGCAGACCCATTGGGGCTCCCGGCTATCAACGCCAAAAGGAAAATAACTGTTCATGCTTTCTGACACCAAGATAGATATCATCTCTTCCATCGTACTGGCCAACAGACCCACGTAAGATCCCTGACCTTATAGATTTGGGAATTACTAGAAACATAAAACGAGAGCAATTAAGATTCATTAATTAGTGGAAACCCTATTCTACCTCTCTTCAGATCGCTCCCCTATAATAATATACCTTAACAAGAAGTTACGCCCTTCATTCGATTTCACACCCCTTAGAACCAATTGGCTAAAATACAGAAAACAGCTCTCATCTCGTTCTGAATCCACGTCTCGAAACTGTTGAGGAATTAGAAACATTTCTGGAGCTATTTACATCTACCCTAAGACTGTGTGCTTCACATTTCGTGCAAACCCGACTATAATTGTGACAACTCTAGACACCCAAAAACTTTAACTCAAATTGATCTTCTTCTAACTGAAAAAAGGACGGCACATCGTGAATGGCAAAAATTCAGATCTCCTTTCCTAAAACGGAAGTTTTGTGTTGCCACAGAAAACTTAAGAAAACCTTGCGTCAAGAATCAGAGCGTAGTTTGGATCGGTATATTCGAAATCTCTCGTCAACTGACGTTATCTCCCTATGAACAGCTGTCAGGAAAATGAAATCACCTATGCTCGGAATTTCACCCATTCGAACACCAAACGGGAAATGGACAAGAAGTGATGAAGAAAAGTCTGCTGAACATTTAAGGGATGTCTTTACCCCAAACCCACCTCCCAGTAACAACAACTTAATTGTTTCATCGTCAGATTACACATGCTCGCCTATTAAATTAAAACGAAAAGAAATAAGCGACGCAATTAGAAGCCTTGCTCCCAACAAAGCCCCAGGACACGACCTCATTACTGGGAAAATGATCAAGCAGTTGCAAGTAGCAAGTAGCAAGTAGCGATCATCGTGCTTACCTCAATATTTAATGGATTGCTCCGTCTATCAATGAGTCCGAAGCCAGGAAAAGATCTGTCCCAATCGGCATCCTATTGACCGATTGGCCTACTGCCTGTCATGTGAAAACTCTTCGAAAAACTTTTTCTTGCCGCATCTAAATGAAAAACGCATTATTCCTCATCACCAATTTGGCTTTCGCGAATATCGTTGCACAGTAGAGCAGGTTCATCGGGTAGTTAACGAAATAAAAAATGCATTTGACAAAAAGCAATACTGTTCTGCCATCTTTTTAGACGTAGCTCAGGCGTATGACAAAGTAAGGCACGAGGGGCTTATCTTCAAAATTAAAAAACTGTTGCTTGCAAAAGCACACCAAATACTGGAGTCGTATCTGAGGGGCAGAAAATTCAAAGTGAGAAATAATAATGCTTACTCTAAAACTATGACATCAAAGCCGGCCACAAGGAAATATGCTAGGTCCCGTGCTGTACTTAATATATACTTCGGATCTGCCTACCGACAAAAATTTAACTACGCCAATAGCCGTGGTTAAATTTTTGTCGCCCAAATCTCAAATCCCAAAATTGCATCTCATGATCTAGAAGACCATCTGGTTTTACAAAGACATTGGCTGGCAGACTGGCGAATTAATGTCAACGAATCGAAATGTACGCAGATCAGATTTACTCTAGAAAACGTCCAGTTATAAAACTAAATAATGTTCCTGTTCCGCAAGCAAAAGAAGTGGAATATCTAGGAATTCCTCTTGACAGACGATTGACCTGGAAGCGCCACATCGAGGACAAGAAAAAGCATATGATACTAAAAGCTAATATCCTACATTGGCTTATCGACAATAAATCCAGATTGAGTTCTGTAACGACTCAAATCTCGCTGGGGTAATACTCACCGTTTCGCCAGGGTCGTGTTGAGAAAACCGGCGTTGTAATAGTAAAGTTTTTCTTTATTTAATATTTCTTTCCTTATTTCTAGGTTTATATACTACAATAGAAGTTAAAGATTTTAAGGAGGCCGTTCCGGAAGTCGGCGCTGTGTAGTCCTGTTCTCCAGTCTCAATGGTGGTGAATTAAGAAACCACTACCACCGGATTGACTTTGACGAACAAGTTCTGTTTTGCTATGAGAGTGGATTGGAAAAATCCAGCATTCATAGCAAACGCAGCGCTTATTAGTTAATAGCCTTATGAGTTAATAGCCTTATGAGTTAATAGCCTTTATCGCTGCCTGGCTATTCACGTATATGTTTATTTTTGAGTCATTTCCTGTCGTGGTGTAGGCTTTCCCAACAGCAAAGACTTCCGCTTAAAAGATACTGCTCCGGTGAGGCAGCTTTATAGGCTGCCTAATTCCCAACTCTGAACAGTAGATGCCCGCTCCTACTCCATCCATCGTTTTAGAGCCATCTCTGTAAAAGTTAATGGTCCTTTGGCTGGGCCTCATGCCTTTACGGCAACCCCTCCTCTTCGATTGTATTTCGATACCTTCTCTCCCAATTTAAACGCCGACTCGTGTAGTCAGTGCTGCACAAACCCCTATTGAGCTATGCCCGAACATTGTGTTAGTAAATTCTCCTGTAGCCATAAGTCGCCCCTCGGATTTCGCTGCAAAAGTCTCCGTCACAAGGTCGATAGGCGGCATATGTAGCACCGTTTCGAGAGCAGCCGTTGGAGTAGCTATCGGTGCGCCTGTTATGCAAAGTGCAGCGAGGCGCTGGATTCTTCCCATTGACATTCTATATGTAGCTTTCTTTGGTGCAGTCCCCCACACTAAAGCACCATACAGTAAGATCGGTCTAACTATTGCAGTGTGGCACTAGTGCATCTTAGCTACTCAGAAAGACGTCAAGTAACGCCCAGCATTCTTTTACATGCATATAGCGTGTTACTGGCCTTCTTGGATCTTTCCTCAACATTGCGCTTCCACATAAGCTTAATGTCCAAATGGAACAAATATCTTCATTAAGATCCCAAGTTCCAATAGGCAACGTTTCTGCTGAATAACGTAAACATTTGAAAAACAGGACTTTCATGTTATATGATATAAATCAATTGTGCTCCTATAATCTGAATTATGTAGGAATACAAGAAAATAAGCACGTGGCAGAATTATTGACAAACTATGCATATCAACAAATATTTTACGAGTGTTCTTGTAGATAATCACTTAAAAGTTACAATGTAACAAAGACAGACAACCATAAAATACATTTTACTTTTAAATGACAAAAAATAATTCGAAAATTATGACATTCAGAAATTTTCCGAATCCACCAAATTATTTTCAGAGAAAATTTTTGCCAACGGCAATTCACCAGCTCTATTTTTTTGGCTCTTGAGTTTCGTTTTTCCCACGGTTCAGATATCCTAAATTCTCAGCTCTGTAAAAGCTTTTAACTTTTCACAACTGCTTTTGTATAATCTATTTAGAAACATTTGTCCCTAAAAATATGGTCGTATTACATTAGCTCTAAGGCGCAGTGGGAGAGTAACATAAATTTCGGAAAAAATGCCTCATTCAGAAACTTGTTTAATTAAGTTTATTTGCAGAGAGGCCAACTTTGAGCATCGGCGCTGCACTTCATCAAAACAGCTCCGTGAAGTGTGTTTTATTTGGCAGTGCAACAAAAAGTTTTTCAAATTGCCCTCAAATACGCCTTAAATGCTGCAACAAAAATATTTATTTGTTTCAATGCTTTTATTTGTGTTTTGTGAAACTTTTTACTTTAAATTCCCAACTGCCGCTATTTGAAATGTAAAGTTAATATTACTAAATATTTCGGATAGTAAATCAAGAACATTGTTGTAAACTATGGACTCAGTCTGATGAGGAATAGGTTCGCTCAGCATATTTCATACCAGACTTTCATTCTAGAGCTTCCAGAGCAGTATCTAATGCAGCGTCGTGTCTCTCATTGTTGTAGCTTCTCAACTCAATATTCGAATGGGACTGAAACCTTTGCTTCTTAACTTCAATATTAAATTAGCAAATAAAGCTGAAATCGGGGTATATCGACTATGAGATATTCTTTACCCGTATACTCGTATGTGCGTGCGATGTACAGTCCCAGCAAATATAATGCATATATCATCAATAGAAGCAGAGTTAGGCTAATATTAAGTGTAATACTGATAGTTCTATATATAGGAAGTGGGCTTGTATTTTATCTGATGAGCACCACATCCCACTTTTCATAAAATTACGTCCATAAATCTATCATAGATCTAAGTTATGTATGTGTTGATAGTGGACGTCGCAGTAAATACTCGTATATACGCCCACATATGCCAAAGTAAATAAATAACTGCCAGCTGCTTAACTGTTTCAACAATTGTAAAGAAGTTAAGTTATATTCTTTTTAAAAAAAGGTGCATATATGGCAGGTAGGCGTGGTCTTTGCCCAAATGGCAATCTGTTTCTGTGTTTTGGGCCAGCCTATACTTGTGTGAAAATGGCCACAGATGGAGAAAATCATAACTACCCAGAAAGTGATTGTGAACATTTATATATATATATATATATATATATATATATATATATATATATATATATATATATATATATATATATATATATATATATATATATATATATATATATATATATCAAGCCCATACCTACTACGCCTGCCTCCTTCCGGTTGACAATTAGCTTAATCGGACAAATTTAGTTGCCTTTTTAAGGAGTAAAAAGTAGGAAAAAAGGTCCGACGAATCTCTAAAGCATTACTTATCTACAGTAAAATCTGCAAAGGAGTACTCCACTACTTCTATTTTGCAATTTGGCCCAAAAAAAAACATTTTGGATATATGATTTCACGATCAATTTCATAAGCAAATACACCACTGAAATAAAAAAAAATTCCTTATCACCAATTCAGACGCTTTTTAATCCGCTAATAAATTATCTAGCGAAGGATTTCTATACAGATGTCATATTGGTATTGAAGTTAGGACCCATATATAAGTTCTTGACAATCTGGAAGATGTAGACGCCACAAGTGATGAGCTTGAAAAGACTCCGGTAAAATATATATATACAATTTCATCATGAACTGGTTCACTAATTAAACCGCTTATCAAATTTTTTGATCAGGTGATGATGTAATACGCTAACAGCTCTCGAGAAGGATACGTCCATGGTGCTCGTGTCTTTGTAGTATCACTTTTGTAGAAATGTTTAATAGCATGGCTGGGATTCATTATTTTTCAAAGTTCTCCCAAATCGAGTGAATCAGAAAGGACAGACCCAATGTTAACTGAAGAAACTGGTGCTATTAAGTGGAATAAATATCTATCAGTCAATTTATATTATCGGTAGTCAGTTATATCGACATAGTGCATTTAGTGATGTGAAAAAACGTTTGTTGCTTCACTAGTTTAATGATGAAGCAACTATCGTAAAAGAAAAATCTTAACTACATTTTAATTTGCTTCATTTTATATAAGCTACTGTCCAGTTACAATCCCAAATATTTCACTTCCTTAGTGTTAAGAGATATCAAGGTATTGCCTTTTAGTTAATTCGTAGCGGATTGTGTATTGGCAAGCTTTCGATAAGATAATACATTCGTAACTTGTCCAGCTTAACGGAACAGGACTAACGAATCGGTCAAGTTAAAATAATTCTTATTCCATTTTTAAATTTGTTTATATTTCACTATTATTCAACATAAATATTTTAAGCAGTCGAACATTTAAAAACTTTCCTCAAAATTCCATTTTTTGAGCTCCTCATTATTGGCTATAAAAAACACATCCCTATTGTAACTTAAGATACTCTGCCAAAGTGGTTTAAATTTTCTCAAACATCCAGAAAATACGTGGAACTTGAAAGCACAAGGAAGTAGTGTGTTTCCCCAGCAGAGTGAGCAGATGCTTTACTGTGATGAAAACTGCTTGACGAAGTTTCGGAAGCTGCTTGCGTCGCAACAAAATTCTTTGAATTTTTGGTAAGATAATCTCAGTGAATATTCGGAAGTCACTTTCGAAAAATATATTTGCCAAACTATTTCAGAATGTGAAATATTGCCATGGATAGACTTTTATAGTCTAGCTTTCACTTCGTGCCCATAAATAACAACTAATACTATGATTTGAAAAATATTTTAGCATTAATAAGCATTTGTTTATTATAGACATATATAATTGAATATATTTACAACTAAAGGTGATCATTTATTGTAAGGAAATTACCATCTCATGAACAATCTTCATGGATTATATTGAAATTATCTCCAGAACATTAGATTTGCTATAACTATCTTTTTCCTCGTAATGGTGGTTGTTATTCATAATAAGCCATTAGTCATGTTATCCACGACGAGGCATGGCGGATGTTCCTATCTCTTTTACAAAAATACCCAAACTTTACATATATACAATATAATTCTCAAAAAATTACCCTGAGGGCTACATAAAATAACTCACGCAGGTACCCGTCCCTACTCATGACACCCAGGGGGACCGGCACTAGTAGTCCCAGGGATTCGTCAAGAAAAGCACCCGACCGAGCCAACTCATCAGCTTTTGCAATTCCCTCAATGTTCCTCTGGCCGGGAATCCAGATGAGAGTAATGTCAGCATGACGACTTATGTAGCTCGGTCCAGACCTCTCCGCAGTCCTTGATCAGCAGAGTTTCTGAACATTATAGTCCGTGCTTAAAGCTGGCCAGCAGACTATTACACCGTAAGTTAAAATTGGTCGTACTATTGCCATGTACAGTCATGAAGTATGTACATGTATGTACATCATGAACGGGCGTAACCCCCCATTTCTTGCCAAACAATTTGTTGCAAGAGTACAAGGCCACCCATGCTTTCTTCACCCCCAGCTCGATATTTGGTTTCCAATTCAACTTTGGATACAGCAATGTCCCCAAATATTTGGCTTTCGTTGTCAGTGTCAGTTGTTGCCCGTTAAGTACAGGGAGGTTGAAGATTGAAGCCTTGGTTCTACTGGCAAAAAGCATAAGTTCCGTCTTACCCGGATTTACCCTTGACCACACCCCACAGCCCTTGTGGAGAGTTTGTCCAAAGTCCTTTGGAAAATCTCGCTTATCGTGCTTGGGAAGCTTCCTAATACGATTATCATGATGTCATCCGCATATGTTACTACCTTCACCCCCGTTTTCTCTAATATATTGAAAATGTTATCCATAACCAGTAGTTACAGTAGTGGTGAAGTCACTCCTCTCTGTGGTGTTCCTCTACTGGCTGGCCTTACCAGCTTGCCTAGCTATGCGTGGATTAACCTAGATTTTAGCACTGCTACTACCCAGTCCCTGAGTTCCTATTCTTAATCGACTCTGTTGAGAGTATCTAGTATAGCATCAGTGCTTACATTGTTAAAAGCCACTAGGAAGGCTCCCAACGAATATTATTTGAACTGTATTGATCTATCAGCGATGCGAATGACCTCATGCAGAACCCTTTCCGTGGATCTACCCTTAAAATAAGCATGCTGGAATTTTGAGACGTTACAACGTTTCACTACCGTCCGGAGATGTAGTTCAATCACCCTTTCCAACGTCTTCAGCAAAAACGAAGTAAGAATAATCGGCCTAAACTCCATGGCTGACTCGTGACCGACTTTCCCTGCCTTGGGAATGAATACTACCTTCAATCTTCTCCAGCTGAGTGGAATATATCTGAGTCTTATGCTTGCCCTCTAAATCACCTGAAGCCATGTATCACGATTGGGATTATCGCCGGTGATTTATAAGGTGAGAAACAGTTAATTGAGCACTCGATTTTTTCTTCCGTGTATTCGCACACTGCCCCAGCAATCTGGAAAATGCGTAATTATAAGAGTGTCAAGTGCCTCTGCAGATGTTTCTGTCCACATTCCGTCCGAGCTTGAAACTGGCTCAATTGTCTGCCAGAAATCTTTCCAGCCCTCACCCTTAGGCTTTCCTGATAGATTTTTTGTAGTCCTTGAGGCTACTTTTGTATATCTGCCATTTTGTATCCTTAAAACATTGGTTGAATAGCTTTCTTATGATACTCGTTCCTGGTCTTAAATGCGCGGGAAGAGGGGCGGCGGATCGTTCAAAGATTTCCATGATACCAAAACACTTTATGAATACACATGCAATAAGCTGATTATTATTACTTACATTATGTGTATAGTAATAATATATGGTTCTATATAAAATATTCCAACAGGTTATATTTGAGGCTTCGAGACACACATTATCCTCCCAACGAGACCAATAATTCAGATTGTTATAATTGAAGGTTAAATGGATATTAAATTTATTTATGGAATAGATGGATAAATCAAGAGATAAAGATGTTTGTTAAGTATTTCTTGTAATGTTTTTTTCCACAAATAATATGAGTTGCTCCTCTCTGTTCTCCTCAACTTCCTCATTGTTAAATTTATACTGATGATCCTTTTCTAGGTTTAGGATTTCATAAGGCTATCAAGCTGTCAGTTGATGTTATATTGTTGCGTTTAAATTGACAGCCTTAAGTGCATAAGCATTATTCAACTTCAATAGCTCCCTATTGCGTCTGTTGCAAGTGGATTTTCGTTTACATCAATAAAAGATCAAATTGCCGCAATAGCCGCAGCGTAGACACAGCGCAGGATACGCATGCGTTTTTATTGGGTGCATGAATGGCAGCGTTTAGATTCGTTTTCAAAGAAAACATTGTTGAGCGACTTTGCCCACTTTACGCTCAGTAGATACGTAAGCTCAATTGCACAATTATACGAGTAAGCTGAGAGAATCCTCCTAGGAGTCAACAAGTATTTTTTATGGATTATAGATAATTGTCTGATGCACACGCTATAGGTATATATTGGGAGAGGTTTGGCTGCCGGAATTTCAGGATTTTGAACTCAAAGGCAGTTGGTCTCAAAAGGACGGTGCTATAAGCCATAAAACTCGCATAAGTATGACTCTACCTTACCACAAGTTCTTAGACTGTGTCATTTAAAAATCTGACGATGTTAATTAGGTGGACTTTGCTTTCTAATTTTTGAAAATAAAAGGCCACGATACAGGCCGATAGAAGCATAATAGTAAGCTAAATTCAAAAACAACAATCTAGTACTGCAAGGACACCCGTGGTAGGCAGTAAATCGATATTCCATTTCAGTTTGATATCAAATTTTTCATGTAATAGGAAAAAATTATTTGTGATCTTACCTAAAGGAATCCTATAAATTGTTTCAGAACATGACCGCGGTTATTTGTCGACCGTTGACAGGGGTCAAGAGGCAACTACTCCACAAAACTGGAGTAAATTTTATTGGCAAGATATACGAAAACAGTTCCTATTTTGTTTTCATAACCTCAAAAAAAAGTCAATCTACTGCCTATAAGTCCACGAGACTATCTATCTATCTTGCATTTGAAAACACTGATTTAATTAAATTTAAAGCAAGTACGTCACGACCCTCCTTTGCACAAACAGTGTAAAGGACACTCCTTCTGCCAATTTACGCACTATGTCGTATGTGTGCCCCATTTCGTTTAACTGCGTTTCCGTCCTTACCCTCCATTACGCCGTTGCAATGTGTAAAATTCCGACGAGCACACATGACAGCCATATTAATCTGTCATGTTTGTCCCCGTTTGTGCGTTGCTGCAGCGCAGATTGTCTCTCTGTGATTTGCCGCTTCACCAAAATGTGCCACTTTCATGCGAATAGAGCAAGGATACGAGTATGTAAATGTTATATATCAGTAATGCGAAATTAAACAAGTGCCCATGTACTCATACATGTTTTCATAGGAATGTCAAGGATGTTCAGTTGCCATTTGTACGCTTAGATGAACACGGGGGATTTGTAAAGTAGAGTAAAACTAAGAATTAAACATATTAAGGAAAGTTGTGATATATATCGAATTATCGTGAATCATGAACATTATTATTATTATACTTCACACAATAATTAATTATGCATTCAAGGCTTTGCGGAAATGAGTACTAGCAACTGAGACGATCCACGCGAAGAGAAAAAGATTTAGAAAGAAACATTTCGAGACTATCCCCACCGCAGAATTCGATCCCGCGCCCTCACGATTTAAGACTAGCAGTCCTAGACTACGGAGGCCGACAAGTACGATATAATTTGAGTAGGCGAGGTGTTGGATATAAGTAATTCAGCAACTCCACCATTAGTTGGCTAATTTAATTAAAATTCCATTTACAGATCTCTCTTCTTAATATATACAAGAAGAGATAAACTAAGCTTGAAATCGGTTATCAAACATTTTAGTATTCATACTTTGTTCAGTGTACATTAGAACAACAAAGCTTAAGAGGAGTGAATACTTGGAAATCAGCTCCTTCGACTCGAAAAGAAAGAAACAAAACCAAATTATTTGTACGATTATCAAGCCTGCCAATTATCTACCAAGCTCAACACCCTGCCAAACAATTTCGGAGCTCTTTACTGAATGATATTTCCTCAAAATAACAAGAAACTTTCGGTACACAGGTTGCAAGAGACATAGCAAAATGTACTTATAGTGCTAATATTGTTGAGTGATTGATTTTCAGTAAATATATTCCCTCAAGCATACCCCTAAACTCGATTCAGCTATGAGATCCTTATAGTCATACAAAAACGCAAGCAAAACTAGATTTTAGATTTAATATTTCAGGGAGTATAAATACCGCAGCCCGTAAGGACCTATTGTGCTAGGCTTTTTATAAATTGGCGCACTTTGGAATGCTAAAGCTTCCATATTGTGGGAGGGTCTGTGAAGAACTCCTCCAGAAATTTTAATCTCTTACTTTTGATCACTGGACACTCACATAGAATGTGTTCTGATGTTTCAGAGTTGTATCCACAGAATCTGCGGTCAGAAATTTCTGACAGGCCTAAGCTTACACCTAAAGCAGCAGATACCCCATTAGAGTCGTAAGACTTACGCGGTTCAGTGTTAGTATCCTTTTAGAACAGCGGGCAGACGCTGGTCTGAATTTTCAGGATGTAAAATAGCTAGACAAACCTGGCCAGAGATATATGTCAAGCGCTCTAAGGACCTACTGGCTCTAAATAGACAAAGCATAGGTCCCGTGATTAGCGTCCTAACGGGACACTGGACTCTAGGCACACACGGGTGCAAGCTGGGGATCGCCTTTAACGACATCTGCAGGAGTTGAATGGACGAGGAGGAGGAAGAGTCCATTGCTCACCTCTTGTGCACGTGTTCAGCGCTGTCCAGAAGGAGGCTAACTTTCCTAGGCGACTTCTTTCTGAACTCCTTGGTAGATATCTCAAAAAAAAAGATTAGCTGCATCAACTGCTTCATTAAGAGCTCCAAATGGCTGGTCCTTTGAACACAAAGGGTCAATGTTGGCCTAAGTGCGCCCTTTTTCGGCTGGCCGCCTTACCTACCTACCTACCATCCTTTTGGGGATACTTCTGTTTGGGGTAAGAAATCTCTTTGCTTGTCTTTGGCCACAAGTGTGCTCCCATTTAATAGCTATCTGAGTTTCTTCCCATTTCTTAAGTAGGTCTGCAGAGTAGCATGTAGCCACACCGCAGAAAAGTTCAGGTTCACACCTTAAAAGGGTCATTCAGAAAGGGATCAAGTACCCTTAAATGTCCCCAAAGGTATCCATCTTAGATGTTGGAGATTTCCTCAAAGCGTAAAGCTTCACCATAGGCATCCCTTTCAATAAATATGGTTATCGGAGTGATGCCCGTGATGACTCACAGAGCATCATTAGTACAGTTAACCATCGCTCCTGTTACTCCTACGCATACAAGACGATGGGGTTTATTTAGTTTTCTACTGGCCATTTTTTTGTCGTACCTGGAGCCACCAAGCCAAAGGTGAATAAGGTACAATTGGTCGTACCATGGTCTTATAAGACCAGTATATTAGTTTTGGGGAGATTCCCCAGGTTGTACCAAAAAGCTGTTGACTTGCAAAGAATGCTCTTTTTGCTTTATTGTTTATGAAATTTAGATGTGAGTTCCAAGTGAGCTTTTTGTCCTGGCTTACTCCTAGATATTTCGCTGCTTTGGTATATTCCAAAATTGATCCATCTAGCGAAAGTTTACGTCAGATTTACTTTTCTTCGAATGGTGAATGGGACAATTGTAGACTTCAGTAGATTTAAGGATAGTCCTTTTTCTTTGCATCAGCTGTTGGTTATGCTTAGGGCCTGTTGTAGAAGAGCCCAGCTGGTCTCCTCATGGCCACTCATGGCCTGGAGAAAGTACTCCTCCTTGCAAAACTAAGCAAAAATAAAGCGTATAAAGGCACCTTCGAACTGTTGTGGAGCTCATTTTAGCTGTTCTTGAAAAGAAGCCCGATCAGAAATAAAACCAGTACAGATATGTGATTCAACTCGTCATTTCGCTGGGAATGCCAGTGAGGAAATGGAAAGCCAAGCCAAGCCACAACCGGTATAAAGACAATGCACTAATAATGATTTAGATTCCAGCGAGACCGCAATTAATAATGTGTTTAGATTAAGACAACTACAGAGGATTTGGTCAACAAAATTATTTTCCTCGTGTTAGCAGACCACCACGAATTAAGAACAAAGTGTTCGGGTACATTGTAAACTGTTTGGTTAGAAAATATCCTTCCAGAAAAATACTCATTGAAAGCACTACATATAACATAACTACCAATATATTAGCTGTTGACCACAGAAGTAATCGGGTAAAAATGGCACGGCAACGATGACTCTTTTGGTGGAAAGAAATGAAGACCAAAAATGAGAGCAATGGTTTCTCCCAGCGAACGTGCTCAGAAAACTTCAGTGATTCATCGGTCATAATGGTTATAGTTAATTTATATTTTGGGATTCACCAAGCAGTATCTTCTTTGACGCTTTTGAACACAATATGGTCCCATATGTAACAGAAACACTACGGATACACTGTGACAACGGTCCAACTGACACATTCTCAATCGCTATATCGGAACTGGTCCCATTACACTACGAAGGATTTCCAAATCCACCTGATTCTCTAGATGTTTAACTGCAGTTTCTTTGTTTGCAAATAATGATTAAGTTTGGGCAGAAATGTCAAGTAAAATGTTCATGTCAAACGAGCAGGCCAACGGGAAACCTCGAAGACTTGTATTTTACAGAGTTCGTCATATCGCTAATTGTTTTATACAGAGGGGAAACTGGGATCTTCTTCTTGGATATTTAAATAAATCTGTAATTAATACTAAAAGTATATAAACTAATTATTGTAACTTATGATAGGAGCTCTAGAAATAGGATTTAAAAATTATTATTATTTCTGATCCAAACTTTGGTAAAGTCACATTCTAAAATTCTGTAAAAAAAAATAAACAACTGTTCCTGAACCCTCACTTGAAACTGAGATAGGCAAAAATATGTGGGGCAAGAGTCTTGCAGGGAGCAAAAACATTTCCATAGAATTTATACAACAAATTGCGCAAATATCTGTTGGCACAATTTTATCTGGTCTGCAAACCTCTTCAAAGTTGGAACATTATTCAACCTTCTAAACAATTATATTTCAATATACTTACAGCAATCACTTAGTTTGTTGGTTTTTCTTACGTTTAAGTCAAATCCGGTGCAACAAAAGGTGTTGCCAATACTCAGTACTATTTCCACAAAAGCTAAGCGGATTATTTGTGTAACTGTTGATGACGTTCTTAAGCCGTCGGTAATCCACTTCGAAGGGGTTATTTGTGGATGCCCGACGCTTGTAAGAACAATTGATGATGCAATAGAAGCAAAAATTGGAAACACCAAAGGGATGATGGTCTGGTTTCTGCCTCAGTTGCAAGCAAATGAGAAATTTAAAAGAGGAATTTTTAAAATGTTGCACTTGTGATAGAGTTTATGTCCACTGGGCAGCTCCTGCACATGTAACCTGCAGGCACAAAAGTTTTAGAATGTTGCACACATGTCAAGTTAATTGCTTTTTAAAAGTAGTTTAACCCCTACAGCTCTATTTGGAAGTTGCGTAAACAAATTTCACTGCAATGTTGTATCATCTCTCAACTATATATGTATGTATAAATCTGAATAGAACCAATGCAGACATATCACAAGAACTGAATTTAGAGCTGCACACTCTCACGTAAAGTAAACATAATCTTTGCAACTTTCGCCTGCAGCCGAAACACGTTTAAATTAAAAGTTTGCTAGTTGCTTGTGCAACTTCAGCCCAGTGATTCCGCTTTGGCATAGTTTTACGCGATTACGTTTTGAATGTGAATTGGTAAATTGTCTTTAAAAGGTCACTAAGTCAGAATATTCATGCGAGAGCGCCGTTTGTTAGTACTCTAAATTTAATTGCAACGTTTATCGTCATATCGGGAAGCACCAAATATTTAGTTTATAACCCCTTGGTCAATATAGAAGTAAAAGTAAGTAGAGGAGTTAAATAGCTATTTTGAAGTTTGAAGAAATTATGGTTTGAAGAAATTATAGGCTTAAATTTTAACAATGCATTTGATCAATAATTTGTGCATTATGCAGAGAAATATCAACAACCATACGAACTTACTTGGAATAAAACACAAAATTAATTTGGAAAAGTCCTTTTATCCATATATTTTCCGATGTAATACAAATTTTATGTGGCAAGGACTCGTCACGATGTTCTTTTTATATATTGAGTGCATTAGTCACATGTGAAATTTATAGATGCAGCCACCAAGACCTTTAACTCGTTACGCACCATCTTAAAGAGCAGTATAGCATCCCATATCTGCTTGAGATGCGAGCATATGACCTATGACTACAATATATACGATTAGACTACTGCCTATGTAAGCAAATTCCTGAACTAACAGAAGGTCTCAGCTACGATATCTCAGATTCATCTGAGGCTCACTATAGACAGACTGTCATTATGTCATAGGCTGTCATTCTCTCAGCATGCCTACTTCTAGGGTAAATCGGTTGAGACCGCTTTACACTATTTAGTCTTCGGTATTGAGTACTCCCTGAATAACAAGGAGTTCTACCAAGTGGCTTTGCTGGATATTGAGGGAGCCTTTAACAACATCAAATAAGACGCAATAATCGGTGCGCTGCGAGACTCGGAGGTGAAACCCGCCCTTAGCAAGTGGATTGAAAATATGCTTAGTGCCAGGATAATCAATCCACAGCTAGGAGCGGCGTCGGCCAAGAAGTCCGTGTGCAGAGGCACACCTCAAGGTGGATATCTTTCACCCCTACTCAGGAATCTTACAGTAAACAAGTTGCCCGTTCGACTGGAGAGGGAAGAGTGCACGGTGGTTGCGCATGCGGATGATGTTCCTATTAGTATCTCGGGAAAATACATATCTACTTTGAGAGACTTGATGCAGCACATGTTGAACATTTTCCCGAAATGGACTACACACTGTGGGTTGGGGGTTAATCCGACTAAGACGAAGCTGGTGCTCTTCACTAAGAAGTATAAAATTCCTCAATTTATTGCTCCGAAACAAATGCGTGTAGATACTGTCTAGGTAGCCTGCTAGATATACACAGCTGTGGTACGACCTATCCTTTTTTATGGGGTGCTTGCTTGGTGGACAGCCCTAAGTAAGTCCACTTACAACAGGCTGGTAACAATGGTATAAAGAAAGGCAGAGGTATTCATAAGTAGTGCCATTAGAACGACTCCAAAGGAAGCATTGGACATTATGCTCAATCCGCTGCCTTTTAGGCTTTTTGGTGCAAAAAGGACTGAAAATTCAGCAATAAGGCTAAAAGCTACGCATCAATGGGTTGCCAGGAACGTAGATCATCCGTCTATCTTAAGACTTTTCGAGAGTACTCCTGACTTTTTCGACATCACACCAATGTATGCCTTCAATGGCACGTGCAGGATCTCCATTCCCTCCAGGGATGAGGCGCTAGACTGAAAGACAACGATCTTTATTTAAATGGAATTGATAATGTGATAATTGCAGTAAATAAATATAATAACCAACAATTTCAACAAATATTTTCTCGAAACAATCATTCAGGGGTTGAATTGTTTTGGAGCAGATAACTCTCTTTTATAATTATGACTTTTAGATAACTTTGTTAGCATATGTATAGTTTTATTGTGTCAAATGTCATGGAATTAATGATAATAACTCTAAAAGCCATTTAGTATATCTGAATGTGTTAAAAAAAGAATGATGAAATGGAATGCAAAGTTTTAGAAGTCAGACAGTACGGGGGGTAGATAGATATATTGAAAGGTGTTATACACTGCAGTACGAGGGGTACTATTTATTTGTCGGGAATAGCAAATAATAACAAACATTTTTAAATGAAAATGGCTTTATTATTTTTTAAAATATTCCCCTTGATGATTAATACACTTTTACATTCGTTCAAACCATTTGTCATAGCAGTTTTTCCACTCCTCGTGAGACACCTCCAAAACATGGTTTTTGAACGCTTCAACTTCTTCTTCGACGCTAGTAAATCATTAACCACGCAGTTTACCTTTGATATTCGGGAACATGAAGAAGTCATTGGGTGCCAAATCACGACTGTACGGAGGATGAGTCATCATTTCGATGTTTTGACTGCTCAAAAATTCACATCTTTGACGAGATGAGTGAGAGCTCGCATTGTAATGATGGAGAATGGTTGGTTTTACGAATTTCTCTGAAGACTTCCGGCAAAGAAAAGGTCGTATACCACTCAGAATTGATCGTCCTACGTTGCTCAAGCGGAACAGTGGCCACATGACCCATTCCGCCGAAGAAACAGGCGACCATTTGCTTCGCTGTGCTTCTTCCACGAACAACTTTTGTTTGCTCGTCTTGGAATACCCACACGGTCGATTCTGGCTCATACGCATATATTATACACGTCTTTTGACGCACCACGGTCGAACTTTTTAATCATTTCCTTACACCAATTGACACGAGCCTTTTTTTGAGCGATTGTCAAATTATGTGGGATCCAATGCGAACAAATCTTTTTTACAGCCAAATGTTCATGCAATATTGAATGTATGGAAGTGGAAGTAATGCCCAAGGTGTCCTCTATCTCACGATATGTCACATGACTGCACTGCATCGATGTTTTGTGGCACAACAACCGATTTTGGACGACCTTCACGGAGTTCGTCGGCGACCGAACTACGACCACGATTGAATTCACTATACCAGCGATATACTGTGGTTTTTGATGGTGCTTTATCGTCATACAAAGAACTGAGTTCATCGACACATTCTTGTTGAGATAATCCACGTCGAAAGTTGTGAAAAATAATCAAACGAAAATCTTCTCTTGAAATTTGCATTTTTTTGCCAAATTGACTTTCTTAACTACTGTAACTTACTTTCTTACTAACTGTAAACACAACAAATAGCACTTGTACATCAACACGTTGTGAGTACGTTTATGCTAAGAAATGTCAAACTTTATTATAGTGTTGCCAGATTTTAGTTATTGACATTAGTGTTGCCAGTTCCCTAAATATAAATAGTACCCTCGTAAGAATGGTGGAAGGGATGCCAAAAATTCAATATTTGAGAGACCTGAATGTCGTATTCGCAGTTGAGCTTTCCGCTAAATTTATTCAATTGCTGTTGCTATTAACGTATGTGGTAACAAACGTTAGTAATGTGACCTCCATTGGGCTGCATATAACAGCATATGCATAGAATACTAAAAGAGTATGGACCCCTGATACGTGGTGTCAAAAATATCAAAATTTACGATGGAAAACCTCCCCATTTCTAACATTACACATACTCAGGATGTCTTCTCACACGGTTTGCTATTTGTATTGTTGACAGTTGCTCCTCAGTGAAAACATGAAATTGAGACGTGAATTCGGGTAATTTTTTTTCACAACTTTCGACGAGGATTATCTCTAAAAAAAAACTATCTATGAACTTAATTCGTTATATTGCGATGAAACCCCATCTAAAGCCATCGATGATATGATGAATTCAATCGTGCCCATTGTTCGCTCACCGACTAATTAAGATGGGCTAAGAGAGGTTTGTCAAAAACTGTTAATCCAAGATCCTTATGTGATATATGGTGTGAGAATCAGAAATGCCTAGACATTACGGTCCGCGCCATATATTCATTATGTGCCTGTTTTATACCACACAATTTGACAATTACTTCAAAAAAAGGCTTGATGCAGAGGAGTGATAAAAAGTACAAACGTGGTGCTACAAAAAGGTGAACCACACAGTGGCAGGTGACTAGCCTTGGATATACCAGTATGAGCCAAAAAAGGAATACCAATAGGCTATGTGGGTCTTCAAAAATAATCCAAAACACAAGGTAACCCAAGGACATGTAGCTGCAGTTACATTAGAGGATTGTAGAACGATTATTAATTCTGATTGATATACAACAATTTGCCAGAATCAATGGGTTCATGAAGAACAGCACAAAACGGCCTTTCATTCTTCACAACAACAATGCCCACTCACACACGTCGAAGGAAAGAAATAAGCTATTTGGCAGAGTCACCTCTCACCACTAGGAGTTTTCATTCAGGGTTGTGCCGCCAAGTGTGCTCTCAGACTAAGGGAGTGCAACACGCGGAAATCTGCCAACTATGGACACTGTACAATTTTGAGCGAAGTAAGACGAAGGGTCAAAGGACTTAGAAACGACTACAGACTACATGACTTCTACTATAGACTTTACAGCTAGAAATCCAACTCTCTATCCAACCAGGGAAAACTGGGAGTCAGGCTCTGTGACGCGTAATTCCGACATTACCATCTACACAGACGGCTTAAAGGTGGAGGGTGGCACGAGGGCGGGTGTCTTCTCGAAAGGCATGCAGGCAAGACAGTCATATTGGCAGCCTGACGCATGCAGCGTATTTCAGGCCGAGGTCTATGCAATTGGCAAAGCGGCCAGACTGATACAAAGTAGTACAATTCGACCATCGAATATCACTATCTTTGTGGATAGTCAGGCGGCGCTTAAGGCAATCGAATCCAAGACAGTTAAATCGAAGTTGGTAATGAAATGTCGTACCTCACTATTGAACATTGGACCCCACAAGGTCTCACTTTGCTGGGTTCCCGAACATAGCAATATAGAAGGGAATGAATTAGCGGACGAGGTGGCCAGAAGAGGCTCTGCAATGGACATTAACGAAGCAGATACCTCAATACAAATGCCGATATGTGAACTGTTTAGGAACATAGATAGATAGAAGTCAGCAGTATATAATGAAGTATAGCAGTGACAAATAACTTATGGACTAATCGTGACCACTGTGAAGTCTCAAGGGCCGTATTTCCTAGGTTAGACATGAAGAGAACGAAGGTTCTCTTATGACTCAGCAAACCTGCAGTAAGGGTGCTTACGGGGGTCATTACCGGGCATTGTGCTATCGCACCAATGCTTCAACATTGGCGTATTCCGTCAAGTGGGCTATGCAGGAGTTACCATGATGAAGAAGAGACAGAGTCAATTCATCACTTTTTATGTAAATGTGCAAGACTACAGTTGAAACGCCTTCAATGTTTGGGGCGGGCTTCTTCACAAGTTTGACAGAGATAACGAAGGTGGATTTATCGGATCACCTCACTTTCATCTTGAAAACCAACTGGTTTAATAGGGATGGTACTTCTAATGTATACGGAAATCGAGAGTAAGGACGAGTATGCCTTTTCTTGGCATTTTTGAAGGCAGTCACAATGGACATAGATGTCTCCGAGTGGAAGTGCCGATAGTTCGTATCCGCACACGGCTTCGCGACCTAACGTAACCTATTTGGCAGAGACAAACATCAAATTGACCGGTCATCCACTTTATAGCTCGAATGTGATGCCTTACTATTTCGTGTTGTGTCCTACAATTACATATGAACTACGTGGTCAACAATTATCGTCGTCTGAAGCAGCTATAGACATTTAAGATCCATGTTTTGGAGGTAACATCTTCATAGTGGCGAGAATAATTTTCGAATTGGTTCAAAAGCATGGAGAAGTGTATTGATTTTCATGGGTTTTTATTCGATATTCTCAGCACCTCTCGTATTATTAGGTATTTTCATTAATGACTTGGCAATCATTTTGACTAATGATTATTCACCAACAACTTATCACTACCGAATTTCAATTTATACTGTTTATTTTAGTTATGAATGACAAAATGACTACTTCATCGCGAAGTATAGGTTTCTAAAGTAGTGAGCTAAGAAGTTAATTGAGAACATAATAGAACTCTATACAAGGAACAAACTATGTCAAACAGTTTTTTCATTATATGAACGTCCTGCTCATTTTATGCTAATTGTGATAAATTTAGATAGTGTCATGCCCCTTCAGTTCCTTTTTAGTTCTTATCTGTTGCTGATGCCTCTGAAATTTTCTTTTCTCATCTTTAATGCACCGAACTGAACTGGAATTAACTAGAATTATTGCTGACACAAACAAAACTATTATGAACACAGTTATTATTTGTTTACTGTTAAATTCATTTAACCTTTAAATTGGTTTCTGTGAAGGATCGTCATTAAAAATCAGCCAATTAGATTATCAGTTGACATGCAGTACTTAATCCATGTTTTACAATACAACAGGTAAAAAGCATTTTCTTAGTGCAAAATTTTACTGGCGATTTTTTACAACTCGGAAAGTCTGCCATAAAGAAGTAGTAAAAATGCAACAAGGCGAAACTCTTGTGTGTGTCTTTTTATGTACATATTGTTCAAATAAAAAATGCTAATATCAAGTAAATAAGGTTGAAGTGAGATCTTTCCGACTACGTTACACCCTATGTAATAGTATCATAGAAAGTATGAAGACAGTAGAGTACCAGCAAAGCCATGGCAGGTTCTGTTTCTTCAATCTTGAGGATTTCTGCATGAAGATAAGAGAGAGAAGTAAGTTTCGTTTGCATTTGTTCTGTCAAATTCTGTTGCCAAACTACATCAGGCTGCTAATTCAGATATCGAGTATAGCAAGATTAATTAATACATCCTTATAAGCTCTGTAAATTGTGGGCAAACAATTTGCAAGAGGCTCAGAAGGGCATTCCTACCATTCCTCACGGTAGGTGCAACAATCGTGCAAACAAAGTCAAAGTCAACCGCTTGGGAAATTTAGGGTGTTAGGTAGGAAAATATGCAGTTTCCTTCCTTCCATTCATCAACTGAGACAGCTATTCAAGTGTTTATGCTGTAACAGAAACATGTTGCATCTGTGGCACCCGCCCACCTGTGTTGCCACGGCAATCGCTCCTCGGATGGAGAATCAGCTTACTATACTGCAAAGCGGATAAAAGTAAACTCATTTTCCGTGCACTCAATGAAGAAAATGAAAATTCATGTTGTGATTTTGCAAGAACTCTTGTTACTGCGCTTCTACATGATGTACTCCGTGTTGCGTGAGCAACTTGCTCCTTTTGTTGTGTCTATAAAAACTTTATGTTTGCCCTTGTTGCGCTTCTGATATTGTTCATTTTGTGTGCACAAAAAGGCGATTGCAGCGTACAAATTGGCTTTTAAAAATGAAAATTAATAACAGACCTCCAACTCACCACCAATAGGGCGTGCTATTTAGAAGACCTTTTAAGCCATTTAGTGTATTTGTTAACTGAAATGTGGCATGATGATGCAATTCTATGCAATGAGGTAACTGATAATATTCTCCTCCTAAGTTAGAAAATCTTGCAATGAGGCCACAAGCTAATTTTTGAACACATGTTTATTTGGAAAAAAAAACATTATCGCCATGTGTTTTGAATCTTACATATCAATTCTATATCGCAAATTCGACCATATCGTTAGCTTTTTAAGCACCTGAAATTATTGAATTATTGAAAAACATCTCTTCTGCATTTCGAGGCCAGAAGATTCCGACAATATCTAGCTTACTGTAGAATAATGATAATGTGCGCCGACATATACGATAAAATAGATATAATTTAATCGGAGTTATTGATTTAAATACTTCAGTAACTCCACAACGTGTTCGCGGATAATGCTCAGGCCCTAAATTCATCATCAGATATTTTTTTTGTCAGATATTTTTTTTGAGATTGCTTGAGAACTAAAAGAAGTCACCTAGTAACTGCGGCCACCTTTGGACCTACTGTGAGAAGCTCGGTAGTTACAAAACATCCCAGAGTTTAGACTTCATTAAGAATTCTGAAATCTTCTTAGGAGATTTCTCCGCAATTTCTGGCGTTTCTAGTTAATAGTTTCCTAAGTAACGAGGTCTGGTCTAGATTAGACAGTTACATTGACACAACAGCTGTTCAGATGTTTCCTCTTCTTCGTTACATAACCTACAATAGTCATTTGGACTTACCTTCGTGTTAAATATGTGTTTGTTTACCCTACAATATCCTGTTAGAGAGCCTGAGACAATGCGAGTACCTGTTCTCGTTAAACATAGAATATCAATAGATCTATTACGAGATCTTTTTGGCATGAACATTTTTGCGACTCTTATATATTTTGTTCCCATATAATATTAAAGTGATTGTACCTCCAGCCATAGATTTTGGTTGACTTTCGTGGACTCCATGGCAGCACACAGAATGGTTTCCGTGCAACAAAACTACTGGCAGCGCCTTTCCTAGCGAGTCCATCTGCCGCTTCATTCCCTATATGTCCGCTGTGTCCTGGCACCCAAATCAGATGTACTATGTTGTTAGTTGGTAGTCTTTTCAGAACTTTGAAGACAATCCCAAATTGTTTTGATTTTATGATATGTGTTCAGCGCTAGTAGTGTTGCTTGGATGTCAAAGTGGTTGAGGATGTGGCTATTTAATGCACCTCTGTCTGGTTCCTCTCTTATGCAGAGATCGATAGCATGAGTTTCGGCCTGAAAAACTGAGTTTTCTCGGTCCATGGCTGTGAATAAGTGATTTCTTGGTTTTTCCCCAAAAACCTCAAGGCCAACTCCCTCCTCGGTTTTTGAGCCATCTGTGTACCATACATGAGCGTTATTAGGTGACGTTGGTCTATTTTGTTGCCAGTTAAGCCTACTCGGGAATGTGCCTATGAAGTTGTATTTGAAGTTGTATTTATGGTGACATAAGCCACTTATGGTTAGATTAATCGATTGCATTTCATTTTCGTCCCTGAATAAGGATTGCCATAGGCGTACTGAACCGTACTCACTTTCTGAGATGAGATTTGCTTCGAATTACAGCGCTTCTTTCTTGATGAATAAATGAATTGGAGGTAGGTTTAGTAACACCTCCAGGCCTGCATTCGGGGCTGACTTCATGGCCCCCGTCATGCATACACAGGGTAATGTTTGTATTTTGTTGATCTTGGTCTGTGCTGTTTTTTGTTCCAGCTTTTTGCACCAGACAGATGCCGCATAGGCAAGGATTAGTCTGGTGATCGCTCTATCTAGCCATAACGACATTTTTGGATGAAGTCCCCAGCTTTTGCCCATTAAGCATATAGTTGTCCACAAAGTCGCCCTGCCTTTCTTAATGATGTTGTTTAGGTGACTATTCCAAAGCAATCTTTCATCACTGGTGTATCAAAAATATACATTACTACTAAATTTTATCATATATCATGAATATGATTAAAGCTGGAGCCAATTTACTTTGGGTCACGAAAGTTTCTTGTAGGGAAAGGAGGTCTGAGCTTTATCTTATCAACGCCACTTTTTAAATACGTCCTATAGTGTCAAAATTTTTATTCACAACAAGTTGCGTCCATACATTTTCTGTAGGTCTAAGTTACGAAAATGTGGGCGCGGCAGTAAATATACCCACATCTTGTAATTGTAACTAAATGTCTAATTTCGTCAGTATATAATCAATTCGACCGAAAATATTAAATCAGTTGTCTACAGTTGAATATATGGTAGAAGCCGTTGTTGTATAGTCATTTGCATGTGGTATAGGGTCCAAGCTATACGTTTGCAAATCTTCATTGGCATATACATATCTAATGATATGGAATAAAGTTGGCCACTGACGAATGGACGGATTGATGGATGGAAAAGAATTCGACCCAAGAAGTGGCTCTGATCTTTAAATTTTATATATTCTATATATGCCACACCCCCTAATGGAAGATGCACCACAGTTATACTGCTCAGATTTAGAATACCCATTTTTTCAGGTTTTAGAGGTTGTAATGTATGGGGTTCTACATTATCTGAGAATCGCTACACCGTTAGGTACTGCGCTCTTAGTATATACGAGTATAATATTTGCGTCATTTTTAGTCAACTATAGTCAAAAGTTAAAATGCTTTTAAATGGAGGATTGTGAATGAGAACTTATTAATGAAATTCATTAACCGGAAGTCATAAACAATGAGTCACAAGCAGCGATGTATGAATAGTGGTATCTCTTTATGGTGACAGACTTACCTCAGAAATGTGTGGTAGTGATCTGGAGAGCAAATGCAATTTTTAAAAAGCAGAAGCGTCGTGATGAGAGAAGTTATAAGGGTCTTCTAGATAAGAAGTGAAACTAGTTAAACTGTTTTAGTTCATTAAAGTTTTTGAACTATTTCTTCAGTTAATTGGTGTTAATTTAAATGACTACAATTCCAGCTAAATAAATAGTCTATGGATTGTTTTAGAATTACTTGGCATAATTTAATGGAAAAAACTAATATATAAATTACTATATATATTTGCTGTTTCTAGATGATTGCTATATATGATGGTTGCACTATAGATTACTAGAATATAAATGTACACTATTCAATATTTTGCTTGTGCCGTCGAGAGCGGTGCTCTGAATTGAACAAGTAACAGAATCTGTATAAACCAACTTAGAAGTTGAGTTGTTTTTAATGCATGTCTATGAGTATTTACCTTAGACGGAGTACTGTACTCGTATATATCCGATTCCTTGCATACATATTCCCAACAAATTTACATAATGTCTGTGTTTGATGGAAAATGGTTCAGGGTCAAAGGATTTTTTATAAATAAATCAGAACTACCCGAAAACAATCCCATTGCTTCCATGCACATTTTTCATTCTATTCGCGCTCATTTGGGTATCCGCGCAACATAATTTCCATGTCTGGAAATAGCGGATTATTGAGGATAACAGCGTGGTCAACTAAGAATCCTTACCATATTACACTGGAGCGAAATTTTTTCTAAAGCTTGCGGGCAAAACTGAGTGCAATGGCACGCCAATTCGGACCTTCATTTGCACAAATGGTGCTCAGGTTCAAATAGACGCCAACGGCAATGCCACAAACACAAAGTCGCATCTGGTCGCTGAAATAATTAGAAAATTACGGTAATGCAAGCGGGTGGACCCTCGTATTGTTGTTGTCATTACTTGTGGCTATGCTGTTGCGCTGCCTATGAGACTGGAAATAAACAAATGAAAATGAAGGACTATGGATACGGTTGTGGCGAAATATCCTCCATGAATTTTGCATAACTGATAAAGTGCCGGTGAGAGCAGCGGTGAGGAACGTAGCAACTCGTATTGTCTCTGGCTGGTCATTGTGAGGATTTGTTGCAAAGAGCAAAAGGGTGCAGTCAACTGTAGGCAGACACAGAAAAGAGTGGAATAGGCAACAAGAGGTATGAATAAGCTGCATTTCACTTTAGCAGCGATGGATGCAGCTGATAATTTGTATGCAAACCCTGAAAAATATGCCATCCAGTGTGGCGTACAACCCCGCTTGAAATCAGCTCTTTAGCAAATGTGAAGGAACGCTTTATTGGCGATGGACAGCATTGGTATTGGCAAATTGTAAACAATGCATAAAGTTCCTCAGGGTTCATATTTTTCTGTGAAGCAACTTTATCAGTGCCCATTGTGCGCCTATGTTAGACACGCCGACATTAGTCGTTGTCAAGCCAACATGCCACATTCTCGTAAATCCTGCTGCAAACAAAAGCGGCGCAAATCTTGCCATCACTGCCTTCCACACTGTGCAACGGTTTTCACGCATTCATTAATTTCAGTCTGATGTGGTATTGTCTTAAATTTCAGCTGCACCGCGCTCAGTTGGACCATACTCTGTTTGTTCACAATGTAGCCAGCCAGTGGTGTAGTCATATCTTAGCAAGGGGGTGAATTTTTATAGTTTTGAAAAAGTATACAGCAGGAATAAACTTAAATCAAATAGAAAGGATATCATTGAAATATTTAAAGATTAATTTAGCAATAATCTAATAATCTGTGTGTTTCCCAAAAACAAAAAAAAATCAGCCAAAATCTGTGAGAAATTATATAATAAATCTTCCAAATTCAGATCTACACGCAAAACCTTATTTAAAACAAAATTATTGTTAGATACAAAGGTAGAAGTGGGGTAGGCCGGAAACCCACCGAAGATGGAGATCTCGAAGCACAGGCATTGTCAATTGCCAATTCATCAGCTAATTCGTTCCCCCGGACACTGTGGTGTTTAAGTAAATTCCATCTTGCGATGGAGTCAAGTCTTGACTTATATTCTTGGACAATTTTTGAAGGGGTTAACGCGTTTTCTTGGGCCTTCACTGCAGCCTGACTGTCAAAACTGACTCTAATCTGTTTACCGCGCCATTTCTTCCCAATTACCCATTCACATACCTTCAGTATAGCAAACACTTCCGAATAGAATACCATTATATACTTCCCATACCCGAGAAGCATTTGACATTTTCATTGAGATGCCAGCCAGCCCAAGTTCCCTTTTTAGTTTTGGAGCCGTCAGTGAAGAAAGTTTTCGCTAGGTCCCCTGCAACTAGTTCTGGATCTCTTCATTGCTCCCTTGTCGGGAAGCTGACTTTGTACTTTTTTCCAGACGAAACTCTAGGTATGAGTTTGTCCTTCGGTGCCAGAAATAACGGGTATTGCTCCGAGAGCCTCTCGAATATAACTCTATGTCCAAGGTTCTTCGTCGTGTCAATATCCATAAATATATAACCCTCTTTTCATCGCCTCCTGATGAATCATACGATCCAGTGATGACAAGTTCAACCAAGCATTCAGAGCGTCACCAGATATAGTACACATGGCGCCAGTAATGATCAAGCATAAACTTCTCTGTAGTCTGTTTAACCCCAAACATGTGGAAATACCCCCAGTTCTGGTCCACCAAACACAGCAGCACACAAAATTATTGTCCTGATCAGTGCTTTGTACAGCCAAGATACACCAGCTGGTTTCAGACCCCAAGTTTTAACAAATGCCCTTCGGCACTGCTCAAATACTCAGGTCAACATGTGTCTTCCCAATCAGATTTCTGTCAAGAACGGAGCCTAAATATTGCACTTCCCAGGAAAGGCTGATATTTACACCTTTTAGTACTGATAGTTTAAGTCCTACCAATTTTCTATTTCGTCTCAGCAATATCGCAGTTGTCTTACTTGGATTCAGCGTAAGTCCCTGGGAAGTGCACCACTCAGCCATCTTGCCCAGAGTTCTCTGTACGTATGCACATACAGTCCTAAGGGAAATTTCTGATGTCAGTGCACATAGAGCATCCGCATATGCTTGGATATGTATTTCGTGGTTCTGTAACTCAGTCAAAAGAGAGCCCACCACAAAACCCTACAGATGAGGAGAGAGTACCCCTGAACAAATTTCCAAGGTTTACAATGCCTAGTCTAACGACACTCCGCTCTCTTTGAGCACACACATTGAGTACTTAGGCCTGATTCCCGACCCAAAGCTTAATTGGAAAGCCAATCTAGCATGTAAAGCATTATGCGCTATATACTGCTATAGAAGAGCAGTTGGAGCACTATGGAGACTTCGTCCTCGAGTCGTGCTCTGGCTCTACACGGCCATCGTTGAACCCAGCCTAAAGACGAGTCGGTCTTTTGGTGGCAAGCTCTCGAAAAATCCTGCAATAACAAACCCCTCGATAAAATCAGAAGATCCATTGCTCTACTGATCACTGGCGCTCTTCGTACCACACCTACTAAAGCCCTTCTTGCCATGCTGCACTGGGTTACTTTGGGGCTCCTGTTTAAGCAACAAGCCAAGTTGACAGCGATTAGGCTTAACGCTCTTTCAAACTGGCGAATAACCTTCACAGGCCATGTCTCTATTCTGAATCAGGATCGACCTGTCCCCAACTTTATCGATTACATGTCGGTCTATACCGATTTGAATAAGGAGTTCGACCTCACTATTCCAAGAAGAAATGACTGGACTTCAAAAGACTTAATCTTCGGTGAAACGGTCGAAATCTATACCGACGGTTCCAAACTTGGAGGTAGAGTCGGCAGCGGTATCTTTTCCGACAAACTGGACTTAAACATCTTCCTACGTTTCCCTGACCATTGCAGCGTCTTTCAGTCTGAGGTCATGGCATTTTATCACGCAGTCAAATAGATGCGAGTAGTGATATCGGCGCAGTCGATGTATCTATCTTCTTAGACACCCAAGCCGGCATTAAATCTCTTGTTGGCTCCACGACCACATCAAGACTCGTTCATGAATGTCGAACATCTCTAAATGAGCTCGCAAGTTACTCTCGGGTGCACCTAGTCTGGGTTCCTGGACATAGCGACATCCCGGGCAGCTGCGAGGCGGACGAGCTTGCCAAGGCAGGCACGCTACTGAAAGAAATTCGGCCCTCCGTAAATATCGGCATCCCACTGGCAACAGCCAAGCTCGATATAAAACTGAAATATCTGGCTGACGCCTATAAATCCTGGGTTGACGAGAAAACCTGCCACACGGCTAGACTAACTTGGGTAAGAATGGACAAAAACAGAATCAATCAACTTCTTCGACTTGATCGCGTATCACTGTCGACAACTGTGTTGGTTTTGACCGGCCACTGCATACTGGGAAAGCGCGCAGAAAGACTCGGCCTACCCTCAAACGATTTTTGCTGAGGCTGTGGTTCCGAGGCGGAGGACGAGACGGTTTCCACCTCTTATGCCACTCCCCATCCCAAGTAAGAGAACTTTTTAGTCATATTAGCTTATTCACAAACATCATATTGTTGTCTATATAACTAAGGATAGAGACTTCAATCATTGGTTAGAGACAGCTTCCACAATGGTGATACGAGCTCTATGTGAATTTGGGTTCTTTTGGGTTTAATGGACACAAAACCTCTCCTGAGAAATGGTTCGTTAAATTCAGGGAAGTAAAAAAAATCGTACAAACAAAACATTGCTGGGTTGATCATATTCGTTGCGGTTTTAGAAAAGAAAAAAGTGGTACACCGAATTACAGTGCAGCAAAATCAAAGAAATGTCTACTACAACGTTGTTCTTATTTGGTGATCTGACTACCTAAAATATCTCGTAGCACCTATATAGTCTTTCTCCTCGGCTCTTTGCCCCTATGAAATGAATTTTGAGCCAACGACTACATGTTTCTCAAATGAAACAGTCAACATAACTTCTATCAAATGAAACAGTCAACATAGTTTCTATCGATTCTGACATAGTTTTCCTCAGTTTCGGCTCAATGTAAAAACAGTAATCGGTTGGCCTATTTAAGATTTTCTTCAGAAACAAGAGATAGTCACCGGAAAAAAATTCTGTACATATATCTCAAGAAGGACAAGTATGTTGAATACGGCAAGTCTATATACTCTTACTTTTTAACTAATCTCTCTACTGATAACCTGACTGTATCAACAGAGGGCGACAGGGATCAACCCTTACTTCTTGCGTCTTGTTATATTGCCCATAAGGATAATGTGTCCCCGCAGGCGCTGGCATGCGATGCCAACAATTGGAGACGGCTATTGATAATATGATCGGATGCGAACCTATACCAGTCGGTAGTGCCAACATCAAAAACAGCGGTGAGTCACTCTTCAATTATGTTATTCAAAGTAAGTTCACTCTTGATCATCACTCTGATTAATGAGTAGAGGGTACTCCATATACCCCTATTCTCCGCATCATAAATACATACGTTTCAAGTCTACCTTCTCTACCCAAAATAAATTCGCGAAGTTATAAGGAATCGTAGGTACGCAAACTGGGATCTGTATAGAAGAATTTTGGAAGGGAAGCTGGCTACACTCAATGTAATCTCATCGGACAAGATCTCGAGGAAAATTTAAATATATGGACGGAAACTGTCCAATGTCCTCCGGTGCGTACAAAGCGCAGACCGAGGTGGAATAAGAATATTGGTGCATAAAGGAGCTACGTACCTTAAATCTGCAAGCTGGCCAGAGTGGCGGATTGTGAGGAATGCTGGATTCAATACAGTGATATACTCACTTGTTAGTACTACATGTGGAAAAAGCCTTAGAATACCAAAAATATGGCTTAGGTCTATTTCCGGATGCTTCCTGAGCGTTCAACTAAGTCTCAGTGGGACCTCTTCTAGAGAGCATCCAAAAAGCCTTGAGATTAATAATTATGCTTATCTATAGATAAAGATTATTTTAGGCCGCAAACGAATTGGTGCTGAGTGGAATGACTCTTAAACGGTAAAAGAAACGCACAGGGATACACATCACGGGGTGTTTTATCACCATGTCGTGGCTGCTCGTGGTAAATAAAATCGTGATGCATTTCCATAGTAAAACTCCGAACCTAGTGGGCTGCGCAGATGGCAATCCCATTGTAATAAAGGGAGCATCTCTAAGAACTCTTAGCTACCTCATGAGCGCTGCTTTAAAGATTATCTTCGGAGCGTGTTAAGCGTCAACGCGGAGAAAACAGATACGGTACTATTCACGAGGCAGTATAAAGTCCCAAACCACCCAAAGTTGAGACCACCAAAGGAAACGCCGAAGTATTGGCTCTATAAACCCAAACAAAATACTTAAGGACAATTGTGGACTCCAAACTTTTATGTACAGGACAGGATAAAGAAGGCTGACAATAGTACGTAAGTGCTTGGGTACGTGGGGCATCTCTCCCTCCGGAGAAGAAGGCTCCAAGGAATCCTTAGAATACCTCCTAAGCTACTGTCTGTCGATCGCTAGAGCACGGTGAAAATGCTTGTAGCTCCCTGAGGAACCCTGGGGTTTCTATCTTGTGAATGGCCTCTGTTCTGTGACGAGCAAAATTATTGACTAATTTTGCTCGCACAATAATTCCCCAAAGCAATAGTCACTGCGAAAATAGACCGCCAGCATCACTCGCGTGCGAAGAAGTTTCGAGTGCGTTAACCAATCAGCTTGCGCGGCCCCATCAACACCTAATGTTAATTGTTAGAATACCTTCGCACCAATAGAAACCACGGCGAAAGCGGGAGCGCATGAAATCACACAAAGGAGAAACGCACAAATAGTTTTCAAACGCTGGTGGATAATTTAAATAATATTAACCACCAGCAGAAAGAAATCATGCGTACAATAACAACAACAGGGCGTGCAACAACAACAACAGGGCGTGCAACAGCAACAACGTGCCGCTGCAACTACTACGCGCTTGACAACAGCCGGACTTTTCCAGGAAAACGCTGAGGGTCGCCTAAGGTCAAGAGGAAAACACCAACAATGCCTTGGCCTTAGCAACAGGAAGCGGTAGTCGGAGCAACGGCCAGCAGGACTGGAACAACAACTAGAAGTTCAACAGGTGGCTATAAAAGCGCCTGCACCCTGACATACGGTCTCTTTTCCTGCTAAGACATCGCGCAAGTAAGTACTGTAGAAACGTTGCCGCATAGACGCCACGATACTAGGAAACATTACCAACGGACACACACACACACACAAGCGCTGCATTTACTACGAGTGCTGGACTTTAATCCACTCTCATAATAAACCAGAGTTTGTTCGTCAGCGTTAGAAACGGTGGAAGTGGTTTGTCACTCCACCGTTGAAACGAAAGACTAAAGGCACAGACCGAGACATTAAGAAGAACTGAGTTTGCTACGAACGCTGGGTTTTTCAATCCGCCTTCATAGAAAACCAGGACTTGCTTCTCAGAGTCAAACCGGTGGAAGTGGTTTTTCAATCCACCACCGGCGAGACTGGAGACAGGACGGCACAGCACCAAGTTCAGGAGCGGCCTTCATAAAGCCCATCATTTCTGTATAATAACGTGTAAGCCTAGTGATAAGCATAAATATTAAATAAAGAAAAACTGAAAATACAACGCCCGAGTAATTTCCTGTAACGACCCCTGGAGCCGCTGAGTTTTACCCCAGCTATAAATTTGAGTCGTTACAGTTCTAAGGCTACCTAAAATGCATCACTATTTAATGATCTCTATATCCGCGAGACTCATCTGATATCGCTAAGTACCTAACAGATCTATGCGTTGCATATTCTCTCAGCCATTCTAACCGAACATAACCGAAGCATTCCCTAAAGGGGGCTTATACCACAGACAGGTTTGCTTTCACCTACGCCACTGTAACTAACATTTTCTGCTTGAAGTCAAATGTTATGTGTGCAAGCTGTGGAGTGAGGAAGCGCAAGCCGAGACGAAGGCCTGCTGAAATATTCACATTGTGACTGTGCTTGGCAGTTTGACACGCCTCTTAGTTCTGTGCTCGCTATTGTTGCTCCTGTTGCTACCGTTGTTATTGTTGGTGTGGCGGGTAAAATGCCACAATGCCTCAGTTGGTGGTGAAGATAATTACGACGATGGTGTTAAACATTCCAGCAGCTTTACTATTGTGCACACAGGCATTTTTAGATTTGAAAGCAGCAAACAACACCAAAGCAAGGATTTTTTGTTTTCTTTTGTGATACAAAAATACGCAAAAAAGAACCAAAATTAATGAAGTCTTTCTGTTAAGCGTGCTTATGAATTACCTATCTGAACACCTTTCGTACATTTTTAATTACAAACTGGAAAGCAGACAGATTAACAACCTACACCGTAGGAGTGAGAGTAAATCTAATCACCCATTAGATCAGTGGGCGTACAAGTTCAACGACCTAGCAAAGTTTCCTTTTGTACTAACTGTAACAGACCATTTTAGTATGAGGTTTTTTATACAATCTTTATAATAATTTTGTGGATTTTTCTATGAATCAATAAGGATATCAAGCCACGGTATCATTTATCATTATCACTTGTAATGCTAGGGAAATAAGTTTACAGTAGGTGTAGTATATTGGCATCCTAGAAGCACACGAAGGTACATTTTCTAAGCACTAATTCCACAATTTCTACTTTCAAGACACTGTAAGACTAATTCGAAATAAAAGTAGATATAATTAATAACAAAAAGGAATATATTTTATTCGTCAAAACCAAACTCCTGAAATATCCCTGCTAATCGGAGAATAAAATGTTGCATTAACTGATCAGTACACAGGAAGGGATACTATCTCCCCTATTGTGGGTATATGCCAGTAAAACCAGTAAAGTAATAAAGCGGTGGCGTATGCGGATGGCGAATGACATCAGGCATGTGCCCTGATGTGATTAGCGCAATCCTCCAGAGGTCGCTGAACACAATAATTGCATGGTGCATGGACCTGGAGCAGGCATTAATCCCAGAAAAATTGAACTGATGCTATTTACCACACGAATCAAAAGAGGCACTTTTGAGATACCTCATGAAAATAAAACTACATTGTCTCCATCCTGTAGTGCCAGGTACCTGGGTGTAATCCTGGACACGAAACTAAACTGGAAATTAAACACGGAAATTACTCATGCAAAAAGAAGATTGGTAGGAAGTGAGGTCTTCGACCAGAGTTAATGCAATGGATGTCCAAAATGGTTGAGCGTCCAATTTTGTCATACTGAGCCTTGGTCTGATGGAAAACTCTCGAAAGGGAATACAACATCACCAAAATAAGTAGAAAACAAAGAACAGCTTGCGCTTTAACAACAAAAGCAATTAGATCTTGCCCTAAGCAGGCCCTAAATATATTGTTGCATCTGCTCCCAATTGATTTCTTAATCAGAACTACCCATACGCGCACTTAGGCCAAAAGAATTAGATTGCTGGAAAGATAGACCGTATTGCCACGGTTACCCCCCTCACGACAGGAATGGATGAGAGTTGGAATCACGGATAAGACAGATACCACAATCTATACCGATAGCTCAAAGATGGATTGTGGGGTAGGATCAGGTGTCTTCTCAGTAGAGCTGAGGATTACGAAATCATTCCGACTCCCAACCACATCAAGAGTATTCTAGGGGTAAATGTTTGCCATAAGGGAGGTCTTTAGGCTGAGAGGGGAACACACAAACTATAAAGACAAAATTGCAATAATATCAGATAGTCTGGGTGCTATCAAAGGTCAGGATTCGGCGACAATAAGCTCGAAACTATCATGGGAATGCAGGGAGGTCTTAACCGCACTAGCTCGTCGGTTCATCGTAACATTGATATGGGTGCCGGGGTACAGGGATATCGATGGAAACGAGAGTGGAGATGAGCTGTGCCGAAGGGGATCCGCTCTCGATGAACATGAAGCGAATCCGGTTCGTGTCCGAATTAGTTCAATCAAGAGCAAGATTTGCAAAGAATTCCTGGTGAATGCAAACAGCCGATGGACAATATTGGAAACCTGCAAGATCAGTAGAGCACTCTGGCCGGACTACAACAAAAACAAATCCACAAGGTTAACTAAGAGATGTCGTCGTGATGCAAATAGGGTTATCTGACCATTGGGGAACATGCGGCTAAAATGGGAATAGTGTTCAGTACCAGTTGTCAGAACTGCGGAAACCATTTAGAACCGTGGAACTATGTCCCTGCCCGGCCCTGGCCAGAAAAAGATGGAAAACACTAGCAAACCAATTTTTCAAAACACTGAAGAGATTGCGAGCTGCTCGATAGGGGAAATTACCGCTTTCATAAATCTCTCCAACAAAAGTGAAGTGAATACAAGAAAGTAAGTGAATACAAACAAAAAAAAGCGGTATCAAAATGACGGACCTATGTCAATTGGTTGAGGGACCTTCGCCGCTGCAACCAGCCAACCGGCCAACCACTGATCAACTTTGATTGTACAAGTGTTTGAAGTAAAAATACAAAGGTTAGGTTAGGTTAAGCTGAAATTCATGAGGAAACGATTACAGTAGCAAGACTATGAAGCCGTTCGAAGGACCCAATTCGAGATTTAAAGTATTATTTAAGCAATTTAAAGAATACATTGGTTTTTGTTCATTCCCAATTCGTCCTGGCTTATATAAAAATACTCGAAACAAAAATATCACATTAAGTATTGAATTCGACAATATGTCTTTGGCAGAGTACACAGTCTTAAGCATCAGTCAATTTAATTAATCGCACCAGGGAGAATGAAATTAATACCTGCCAAATTCGCATAACCGACGATGGTACAATTTGAGTCTTCTCGGCACAAACTGAAACTAAATAAATTCACACTGCTATTATTGATATTTTGTAAACAACACGAATGCAGCAGCATGATAAATCATATTTATTATTATATTATTATCACAAGGCTGCGTACTTGCTGATCCAAAAAATATCCAGTATCATTACAATAAGAGCCATGAAAATAACATCGTCAATCAGCCTTATTAAATACACTCGGAATACAGGAAGTAGAAGCAAAGGAAGCTGTAGATAACAAACTAAAATATTTTAAAGGGTCTCTTAAAGTCCTAGACTGAATGACTTCTTTGAAAAGATGTGATCTAATTTACTTATCAAATAATCACACTTCCAAGTCCACAAAAAAAATCTGATAATATGCCTCAAACAGATTTAAATGTGAATCAGGTAGTTAGGTAAAATGGCTGGCGCCCTCGGGTCGCCTCAATTAGCAATAGTGCCGTTTTGTTGCCATGTCCTCGCGAGCCTAAAGAAAATGGTAATATACTTTTGTACACTTACAACCATCCGGGGTTGCTGACAAATTTGGATAGCTCTGAAAGATCTAAGCTAGAGCAATGCCTTAGATTCTCCAGAAAAGGACCTTCGAGATATTTGAGTCTCAAGCGAGCGGGGGCTGGGTAATCACAAAGAAAGTGTACGACTGTTTCTTTCTCCTGTGGGTCTTTACAGCTCTTTCAATGAGCATTGAACGGAATGCCCATTTTTCAGCGTGTGTGCCGATAGTCCAATGACCTGTGCAGACTAATTTGATGTCTTGGTTTATTGAGAAGGTGGTTAGTGCTTTTTGCACAGGAATCAGGCCACATCATTCTAGAAATGGCACATGTCGCAGTGTTTTTCCACCTCTTGCGAGCCTTGCGGAGGAAGTGATTATAAATATTTCCCTTAACTACAGTTAGAGGGACGCCCACGTCTATAAAGGAAAATACTTGATCGGTTTCCGATGAGACTCTTCGTGCTAGCTCATTAGGCCTCTCGTTGCCCTCCATGTTCATGTGGCATGGAACCCAGAGAAGGGATATTGCTATTTCCTGATAATGATTTAAATTCCTCCTTCCAGAGGCCGACCAGCTTAGTGCTGGTAAAACGGGATGTTACCGCCTCTATTGCCGCCTGGCTGTCGGAGTAAATGGATATGTTTTTGGTCAGCTTGTGTCCCTGCAACGCCCGGCACGCCTGCCAAACTGCAAAGACCTCTGCATGAAAGACACTTGATCTCGATGGCAATTTGAAGGAGAGTAGAAAATTCAAAGATTCGGAAAATATTCCCGCATCCACCCCAGATTACATCCTGGAACCATCGATAAAAATTCGCGTACTCCCATTCGCGAGCACCTTTCCCTTCTTCCAGTCATTCCTACTTGGTAGAACTGTATTAACACAACTCGCAAAAACCAGATTTCGAACGAAAAAGTCGGTTCCCGAAGATACTTTACCTGGTGGCAGGTGTTTTAAAATGCTACTATGACTATACAGATCCTCCAAGTTACCGGATTCCCTGCGTCTTAGTGCAATTTGTGTGGAAATACAATAAGTATGAAGATCTATAGGGAGGAAGTTTAGAATCGCATCTCCTGTAGTGCAATGGGAACCAAATTCTGGGCCATGAAAGATGCAATTACTCTTTGGGAAGGAATAATTGGACCCAAAATGCCAAATTATATTTCTTCTTTGCATAGAAGAAAGTAACATTGCAGCTGAAGTTCACACAATTAAGAAAGCTCCAATAAGAATTCATGAAATAATCTTTTTTCAGTGAGTCAATCATCAAGACAACAAAATATTATATCTTAAATAGATGCTAAAACGCTATAAATCCTACTAGAAGTGACAAAAAATAAATTCAATATTATTTATTTGATTATGAGGGAAGAGGGGATACGATCGAAACCAAAAGCAATGAGCCAGTTACTCGGATGGATTTAAGTATGAAAGTACCAGTCGTACTGAAATTGGTTCTCTGGCAATCAATTCAATCCAATAAATGGTTTCAAATGAAATTAGGTACAAAAGTTAGCCACAATGGAAGCAGAATTAGTTATCGGACTTACCTATGGCTATTTTAGTCTTACTACTTGGGCTCAGCAATAACACAAGATCTTATTTCATGCACATTATCTCAAGAACATGCTTATAATCTCAACTACATATCCTGAACTTTTCAATAAATGTACATACACATGTTTCCTGGTACTAGGAAATTAATTTCTATCTATTATTCAACCACCTTCAAATGAGCAATTCCAGCGGAGAGAATTAAGTGCTTCTTTGGGGCTAGCAGGCAAAATTGCGAAACCCTTGTAATAAAACATAAATGCAAGGACTTACAAAGTCGTAAATTAAGTTCAATGCTGCCGCCCAGTCGATGAGCGCCATTGTCGCTTTGTTACGCAAGAGTAATATGTGTCTTTTGAGTGTGCGTTTTGTGTAGAAATTCAATAAAGTTGTGTCTCTGCAGAATGGTAAATGTGCGATAATGGTAAATGTGCGACCATGGGAATGCGCAGGAAGAAGCCAAGCTCCGCAGAGTACAAAATTAAAATTTATGAGCATAAAGGATGTTGTTAATTTGAAAAGGAAGTTCATGTCGGAGGAGGAAAGCATAATTATAGGCTCAGTGGCAGGAGACTAGGGTGAAAACTCAAAGGAAATTATTTCAATTAATAAAATTATTGTGTGATTTGTTTATGAAAATGTTTAACAAAAGCGAACTTATATCTGTATCCTGGAGGTAAAAATTAATAAAAGCAAGAACATATACTACCTGAGTTGCAAATCTCTTATGATATAGTAAAGTATCGGTACAAAGAACAAAGAAATTATGAACCCCAAACAACTTGAGAATTGGTTTTTTGTTAACGTTCCAAAACTTGGCCTGGATATTTAGTATATATCAAAGACCCGCCATTATCCCTCTATACACGTTTTTTATAATAATATAACGTCTGCTTGATACTCACTAACTCTAAGTTCTCGAAACCTTACGGAAATAAATACATTATTCTCTTCTTTTGTGTTCCAGTACATATTTTATGCCTGTGAACTTTGTGGTTTAGACTAGATATGCATGACTCTACCATAAATTTAGCTGCCTAATTCACTTTGATGTGCGTTAAATTGTTACTAGTCCTGCTAATTCCTCCACGTGCCAAAATGAGTTTCGCTGTGTCGATGATAGTGCTGACCACAAAGATTTTCAGTTTACACAGGGACAAATTGAACTAAATGTTTCTAAAATACGACCACATAAATACGTGATTTGCACGCATTTGTTACTGACACTATTTTGCCGGAGTGGTCATAGGCATTTATGGAAACGATAATGTGTGGTAAGTGAAACACGAAAGTAATCGAATAAAATTCAGTCCTGAAAATGGTGAAATAATTTAAACGGATATCAATGCTCCAAGTACTGAAGCTCCAGTTAGAAATGTGACATACGCAGACCTCTAAGAGCAATGAATGCAGCTACAGAAGCATTAGTTAATTACCTATTGCTATGTTAATTATAATTATACTGAAATATATATTATAATGTAGAAATGAAAATAAAAGCATTTACATGAGACACAATATAATATTAGTAATAATATATACCTTTAAAGCTACATTTTGAACATAAAAAAAACAATGATGACTCTTTTGTTTTGTATAATTCTATAGTGTATTTTATTTTATTATTGAAACCGAATAAAAGGTAAATTTCGGAACCCCAAATTTCTACAAATTCATTGTTAATATGTTCCGAAATGAAATTATGAATCAAAGAACAAAATAATATTGAAACATAAAGATATAAACATTGAAAAATGTATTGAGTAAAAGAATGAGAATCGAATTTAATACATAATTACATGAGGACGCGCTTTCGGGAACAGCAAGACCAAGTGTGATTAAAGAAATTTGAGACTACATTGAGAGAAATATGGAATTGAGATTGGAGGTAGGGTTGTTTTTCTCGTGGTTCATTGTGTTCATAAAGTGTTTCTTTTATGCTGCAAAATGTGTTCGTTCTTCCTGAACACTTTTCCCACTTCTCTTCCGGAATAGATAATATCTGCTGGAATATATTGTAAAATATTTCCACGGTTTTTATGCACGTAAAGAAACATCAGGGTCAAATGATACTGTAACGATATGTCTGAAATGATGAAACAATGATGTTGGGAACTCGTAAACGTATGAGCCTAGAACGAAATTTGGGATGTTACGATTGCTTCCAGTAACGTAGGAAGAATATTAAGTTTCGCAATCCCACGGTAATTGGATATTGCAGATTTACTGCCCGATTTATGAAGCGGTAAAATATATGACTTTTTCAACATATCGGGAATATGACCATATATAAGAGAAGCACTAAAGAGACAACACTCCTTAAGAATACAAGAAGGGATTAAGTCGGGACCTAGAGTAAAAGATGATTTCAGCTGAGACAAATGCTTGAGCACAATGTCCTCATCAATAATAGGTTGATTCACTATGGCGGGTTGTATAGAGAAGGGATGATCGGCTATTTTATATTCTCCAGTAGAGTAGTTGAACTTAAAAGAATCAGCGAAAATATTACATAGACCTAAATCATCATTGGAGATATTGTCATTAACTTTATCGAAGTTCCATCTTCGAACTAGTCTTTCGTTTTGTTCTTAGGGTCAACTTCGTTTTGGATTTAGGGTCAACTTTTAAGTTTAATTTAACTCTAGCCAAATAGGTATCAAAGATTTTGGTGCTTATATTTAATGGATATATAGGACCTAAGGCTACCTTAGCTGAAAATTTATATCTACGATAATATTTAACTTTTAAGTTACGTAGCCTGCGGAGCATATCAGTAAACCAAATTGGGGAGGAAGAAGCAGCACCGAGACTTTTAGGAACACATTGCTCGAATGCATCTTACAATTTTCGGTTAAACAAAACCACTGCTCTATTAATCTCGCATGGGGACTGAGGAGAGAAGCAATGTTGTTTTTATTTATATATCGAATTTCTAAATTGCATTAAGAATGTGTTATTGCTCCGTTTTGTAACCCTAAACAGATCATTGATTCATCAACATACACCAGAGAATAAGAAACAAGGACAAGACAGTGGACTTCTCCTGGAAAATCAAAACCAAAGAAGACCAAAGTAAGTGATGGAGACTATTTTTTGGAGACAAATGGGATTATTCACATCGATTATATTGAAAGAGAGAGAATGATCACTGACTATTACTATTGAGAGGTATTGGCCAGATTCAACTCTGATTTGATCACAAGTTGTCATGGGAAAATTATATCAATTGTTGTACGATTTTGTTCCCTATTCAGCATATTCTCCTGATTTGGGGCCCTGCCACTTATATCTGATGGCTAAATTGAAGGAATGGTTCGGTGGAAAGAGGTTTGGCTCGAGATGTCTTAGGTCGAGATGTTTAGAATCTTTATTTAATTGAAGATTCGGTAATCATCAAGATATTGCTTGAAGGCCATTAATTTCGCTGGACCAATTCTAAAAAAGCTTACATAAACTTATGATCCATAAAAAGTTCGGCTCATTTTGAGTCCAGGTCTCCTAAAAATAGTTAAATATAAACTACTCCAATCCCGATGTAAATTTATTGAATTTCTGGTAACAAATGTTCAAAGTGTGTGCTACAAATTTTCTCGTTTTCCAGTCTTCAACTAATTGTTGGAACATCATATATTTATATACATATCATATCGTATATATTATTCATTGCTCTTAACCAGTTCAACGAATTCAAGTTTGGTATTGTTGAACTATAATTAATGCTTCCTTTGTGTATGCGGAACTAAAAATATAAATTTAATATTTAATGTGTTAAAACCATTATGAAGCTGATTATGCATGCAAAGCCGTTTTGAGGCAGAAATCCTTCTAAACATTGAATTGATTCTAATTCAGCTGGAATATTTTAACCATATTAGCTCATTGCAGTATTAGGTTTCCCTTGGCTTTATCATAACACCATTTTTTAAATTATTATTTTTAATATTTGACATCCTGTGGAAATTTGTTTCTGTTTCCATTTGAATCGTCTCACTTCCCACTATTTCCTTCAACACTCACTCACTGTCCCGGCGGGTATTACTATAACAAAGGGCAAAAATTTAATGAAGATAATTGCAACACGAAAGATTGTCAAAATTTAATTTGCTGTAAAATTCACATTTGTGAGAAGGAAAGAGAAAAATAATTATATACATCCTTCTTTGCGCCACAGTCGACATTCGGATTCACAACTAACAGATCTATTAAATGTGTTGTCATCGCTCTCCCATCATCCAATCTCCATCGTTGTTCATATTTTTTATCGCCTCTGTTGATATCGCTGTGCAATGCGAATCAATATCTTAACACAGCATGTTTTTATATGAGATTAGAAGGAAAACTAAAATTTAAAAAGCTTAACAAACGTTAAGTGGTTTCATCAAACTCTCACCTTCTGTAAAGGCGGTATCAAAATACTAGGAGATTAAGTTTTAATGCAAATTTTCTCATTATAAATAAAAGCATATTTTTATTATTATTTATTATTTATTATTTTGTCCATTAACTTTACTACACTATTGAAAGATTCTTGGGTAAGTTGCATAAGTTCTCTTACTGCTGTCTCATGAGAATCCCCTTGTTAATAATCCAATTGTCCTTTCCGTCAATAAAAACATTATGAAGGGTGTAGAGTCCTTTCATCACAGAATTTGCATTTACAAATTGGTGATCAACCCCTTTTACAATACTTCAAAATCTGCACTCATAAGGTAGGAAAGTTAATAAATGAGATTACAATTGTATAGACTTGCAGCTATGGCTGGAACATGACCGAGAAAAATTGGCCATTGAAGGATTTTCGGGTGGGTGCATTTAAATTGTATTCAATTCAATGATAACTAACTATATATAGTGGGGTATACCCACAGTGGATCTATCATTGCCAACGCAATTCTAGAACAGAAAATAATGGTTTCCCAATTCAGACCATAATAAAAGTCACAAAAATGTATGAATGTAACAATCATTCTATATCAAGGTACTGCCAAAGTTAATTAAAAATAGTTTATAACTCAAATACATTTTTTTCAGAATTATTATAGAACATTTATTCTTAAATACAAATTATAAAGAACGAAGAAGTGCTTCCACTTTAGCCAACAGTCAATTGAAAGACACCTCTTTGTAAACTTTTGGGTCATTTTTCTTTAAGATAATATCAATATTGTCAACAAATTTAAATGCAGTACCAAAACTTGGAGTAAATTCAAACTTCAAGCTGTTTAATCCCTTTTAGATTCTGCAAGGACTTCTCTCTTTAGAGAAAAATAATGCAGATACAAGTTCATGCGATGTACAACTTATCATCAGACAACTTAGCTCAGACAACGGAAAACTACTGGACACTTTGGGGACACTGGCCTTCCTGTTTCTAAACGTTTTTTCTAATCTCCTATTTTGCCGCATAGACGAAAAAATACCAGTCTTTTTAAAGGAAATGAAGTTTCGGAATTGAAGTTGGCAGCTAATTACGTAATTTCTTGTTTGACATTTGAAACAGTGAAAAGGTCAACATGTATTTTTAATAACTTCAGTTCGTTCTCCGGTCAGTTCCTGACAAAATGAAGAAGTGAGATCAAGGACAAAGAGACAATCAGAACTAATTTGGAGGCATGCAGTATTCGCCGACAAATTCCAATGAGCGACAAAGTAATGAGATAAGTAGACGAAGTCATTGTAGCACCAGATACGGTCAGCAACGGATTGCACAATTTTCTTAAGTTACTCCAAATGATAAAAAAAGAGAATATGCGATTATCCAGGTGCTATTTCCTAAAGTCTAGAGTACGTTTTCTGCGGCATGAACTGGATGCGAATCGGTTAAGGGAGGAATCGTGAAAACCGTTGCAATAAAACAGTGTCCTAGCACTACTAATGCAATGGTGATGAAACGATTCCTCTGACTCACAGGATTTGTCTGACAATTTCTTGAAAATTATGCAGATACAGCTCAACTATTAACGCGACGTACGAGAAATGATGAGGAATTCAAATTGTCTGCTAAGTGTGTCGAGGCATATCGCATCCTAAAGCAAATTTTAAATGACGAACCAGTCTTAACTGATGATGCCCAAAAAGAGCACAAGGTTCATTTCGATGTAAGTACCGTGGGCACCACCGCAATTTTGTTGCAATCGATGCCAGAAGATTTGTTTAGACCAGTTGAATATTTTAGTCATATATGCATTGAAACAGAACGCAACTATCATAGCTAATAAGTTGGTGGTTCTGTCTATAGTGGAAGAGTTATAAGATTTCGCAAGCATGTTTTGAATAAGAGCTTCCCGATTGTCGCGGATTGTCAATGAATCATCTGCACAAAGCCGGTTCCCGGTTGCGAGGATAGCCCGACTCTTCATGATGCAAATATGATTATGATATAATGTACCGACCAGACAAAACAACGGCTAAAGTTGATGCGAAGAAGAAAGCGCATGTTGTGTTGGCAGATTAGATTGAGGATATTCGCGTGGACTCATTAATATTTCAAAAAGATCCAAAATTGCAGAATATTATAAACGTTATAGATAGTCGTACCGCCTGGGTGTAGCGCAGAGGATGTGAAGCTGAATATGTCATCAAGGACTACTGTCGACTTTTAAAAAAATTGATGAGAAGTTTTTATTGCTCGTACTACGAGGCAAACGTTGGCGAAATTTTAAGCAATATTACGCGAAATATGCTTGTATTGAGTATTGTTTCAATCGCGATTCATGAAGAAAACAATACGAATTTCATGGAATAGCAGTGCCTACGGCTACCATTTGATGCGTTGCATATGGACCACCTGGGCCCATTTATCTAGATTCGACGAGGAAACGAATATTGGTTATCGTGGATGCTCTTACATAACATTCCATTATATCACCTGTGAAATCAACGAAGATGAAGGCTCTTATCGACGTTCTGCCGAACTTTATTCTTTACATTGGTCCACCGAAAATAATTACTACTGAACGTGGCAAATCATGGGTTGTTTTGAGCACTTCGGTTGTGACAACGAGAAACAGTATGTAAAGGTTGCTGTGAGAACACCGAGAAATAATAGCCCTGCTGAGGGTCTTAATCAGTGAGTACTATCAAATCTTACAGCATCAACAATGAAATTGAAGTACTGGGATGTCAACACCGCGATTAATTCCACAACGAAATTTCCACCAATAGATTTTATTTACGACTATCCGCTTCGTGACATAAGTGGTAATAAAATGCTTGTTGCAGTGCATGCTGATGACACACCATTGTGAATAAGCGACTGAGTCAAAATGCTATTATAAGAATCGAAACAGTGCGATTCGACGCCAAGCATAAAAAACCAATAAATTACCAAGTTTGGGATATGCTTCTCCTAGAGATAGATCTGTCTGGTACAGGGGATTACTTTCAATGGGACGCTTTGTGTCGAGGTCTTTATATCATCACTATAGCTTTACGGTGTGGTCGAAATATAGTAGAAGGTATCATAATCACTTATCACAACGAAACAAGGTAATCTCAGCAGAGTGGTAACCAACGATAAGATAAAACCATTGTGTGAGTTTTTTTCTGTTATTGGTGATGATTTTAAAGCATCCAGATGCAGATGGTATTAAACCCGATCAATTCTGATAACTGGTTATAAGTTGATATAAGAGATGGCTTGTCACCAGTATTCTTATCGGGTGGCAACTTATTACTTAATTTATTGTTTTCTCTTTCTAACTTTGTAACAGTCAAAAGGTCAACGTATTTTAACTACTTGAGTGCATTCTTGCACAAGTTGCTGACACAAGTTTTAACTTATTATTAAGAGTATTCACTTAAATATATTCATTTATTCGTCTGCCTGTCCATTACTTGGCACTTCTTGTTTAAGGCATTCATCAAGAGCAAAAATAGATATTGAGCTGAAATGTCGGGAAGTGTCAACCAATTGCCAGATATTTTGTATGACTCTTTATCCCTTGAACTTGGACCCTTGGCATACCAGAGGCTGAGCACAAATCCACTGAGCCATGTGAGGCATTGCCGAATATAAATAAAAAGACAACAATGAGAGAAATTTTTGAGGATTTAATAAAAACTGCCATTTTCATTGAACCACAAGAATGGATCTAAAATATTGATGAAAAACCAAAGGAAATTTTTATTAATTATTTAAAGAGAAACATTTTAAACACAACTGCCTTACAGATAAGTGTTTCCTTTTCCTGATACGAGTATTCAGGCATATTGGGAGACATTTTTATGCCACTTAAATAATTAATTTCCACCATCATTGCAATTTGCTGAAACAATAACGCGTTATGGTATTCACGTTGCTGTCGTATTCGTCATTCTGCAACGTATCCTTACACGTAACGTCGGCAGCAGCTGTTTGTCTGCACTTTAGTATGCCACTGTTTCCAGTAGCAAATTTTATGAATACGGAAATATTATGTGCGCTCCGCAGACTTTCAGCATAAAGCACGAAATTTCATTCAGCGGTAGGATGGGTGCGGTGTTGTGCAAGATAGTACAGCCCATAAATATTTATGAGTGCCTGCAAGAGAGTAACTTGCCTGGGATACTGACACCATTCTAAAGATTTACCTTAAGCTAGAGGCCAGGACAATTAAGGCAATATTTATATATGGATTTTCTGTATTGTAGGATGTGTGTTGTGTAATCTTGAGACGTGTGAATTTCGTGGATTAAGAACGAGAATCTCATACCATATCTGCAGGATACGAACAAAAATATTACATAATTCTCGGTTTAAAATTGTGTAATGTGCCTTCCATGCCTTCGTAGTTAACTTGGCGAATAAGGGTATACAAAAATGCATCAGAAGCCTGAAGTTAGATTGAATTTTAGGGGTTATCACAATTGCTCCTTGCGGCCTTAGTACTCCTTCATATTAAAATACAAATACACTTAGGAAATATTCAAACCCTGTCATTTCACTTTCGAAATAGTCTGCAGTTCATCTTGGCCGACGGCTAACCTGGGACAATCACATTGAAGCGAAAATAACGAAAATAAATTTCACGGCAAACGGAAAAAACTGACTCTTCATCAGATAATCAAGGATTAATTACACAAGACCCATTATACAAGGTTATCAAACCAATCTGGTCTTGTGGACCTCCGTTGTGGCGAAAAGTTTTCTTCGAACGTCGAGCTGAGGACCGTCACAATCAAGAATCCTGCGTGCAATAATTACGCATGCGCCTTTGATCGTTTGAATATTGACATCCACAAAATTCTCAGCATACTGCTAGTTAAAGCAAAGTTCACAGAGATAAGGCGCAAATGCAAATCAAAATTCGAGAGCTCTCCTTCAGCTAAACAACTACTTGCAGTTAAGTCGCCAACACATCTTAAAATATTCGATTTTCCTACTTATGAACGTTTGCTATTAATTATTTTTGTGTTAAATCAAAAAGTACATCGGAAACCGACAAAATCTTTTCCTATATGGACGTGGGGTTTCCTCTAACCGTTGTTAAGGGAAATATATATAATGAGTTCCTCTGCAAGGCTCAGTAGAGGTGGAAAAGTACTGCGACATGTGACATTTCGATAATGACGTGGCCTATTTACAGTGCAAGAAGAATGAATCAAAGCTAATGGCAGGAGCTGCAAATACCCACAAGCGAGGGAAAGAGTCGCCCACTTTCTTTGTGATTGCCCAGCACTCGCTCACATGAGACTCATTTTTTTTTTTGAAGCCTTTTCTGGCGATTCTGGGGCTTTGGTCTAGATTAAAACTTTCAGAGTTAACATAATTTATATACACCTCCGGCTGATGATAATTCATAGTATATTACCATCGTTAGACTCGCGAGGATATGGCATCAAAACGACACTATTGCTATTTGGGAGATCAAGGGCTTGTCAGCCAATATACCTATCAACCCAGCCAATATACCTACCTACCTAGTTATCCCACCCATTTTCGATTTGTTATTTTATAGTCGTACTGTGATCCATTTTGTGTATAGTCGTCGATGAATCGCATCCCAGTTATCAATGTTTATAAAATGTGGGCTCTATGCTGTCCATTTTTTGAATGCATACCAATATGAAGCCAATATATACTATTGCAGATTTTCATTCATGTATTATCATTAGGAAGATAGCTGGGGTAACTTCAAGTGGGATGCAAACAATTTTCTTTATATGGAATCCCTTTATATGGCGTATCCCTTATCTGATCGACCCCATTTCTTGTATTTGGATTTATAATGCTAATATCTTATTCACAACAAATATCGTTAATATATTTTCTATAAATCTTGAGTTGTGAACATGTGTTTATAGTGAGTGTGGCTGTGAACATATACGACCCATATTTTGTATAGAGACTAGTAGGACCCACATCTGGATAGCTTTCCAATCCACTAGGCCGAAGTTATTGTCATTTTATAGAAGGTGGGTCATAATCAATTCGTAGCTATTTGCTTCTGTCTTAAGGTCTAGAATATACTTTTGCAAATTTTCATCATTCCAAGCGATGTGGAAAATTTGGTCACAAACTTTTATGAAGAAGTTTATCCATGGATAAGGAATGTACATGGATAAGGAATCTACTTAGAAGTCTGTCCATGGATAAGGAATGTACATACTCCATTCCCAATACATCTTACCCAAATACGCGCTTCCTCCTTCTGGCAAAGGTAGAAAAAACGCAGAGAAAATGTTCTGTGACGCCCTGTTCTTCCTCCTGAGAAGAGCCACAGTGCTTACTCTTGATGATGCCTATGGTCGCCATGGGTTGTGGCCCGTGATTAGCCCAAAGAATCACGGTTTTGTATAAGCACGAGGCCCCTGAACGAAATTGCTCCAAATGTCATTCCGTCTTTGTTGGCGGCACCCTTATTAACTAATCTGGATTACTTCCGAGCAGGTTGACTCTTTATGGATCCAATACATCAGCAATACCGAACTCCTCTTTTAGTTTGTGAAAAAGGATATTAGCAGAAATTCGCCACATTATTTTAAATATGTTTGCAAGTAACTGCAGAGTGTGTTCTGTTCCTCTACCATAAAAATCAGTCAATGCATAATGTCGAAACTCTTCAAAAAGAATCCATTTTAATTGAAATCAAATTGGAATGCATTCCAATTCATTCATCCGTGCGCTCCTACATGCCAGTCCTCGGTGAGTGAGTGTGCTAACAATTTCAAAATAATGAAGCGTGTCAGCTGTCAAATTTCAATTGTCATAAACCTTAAATATGCACGCCAATTGAAATTCAAATTTTCACACTCATGCAGCACGCCACGCCTCGTCATGCCAGCCACGCCATGTTTGCGTTTTCGTTTACGTGTAAATTTGATTTGCATGCAAACCGAAATACAGAAATGAATTTTAACACGTGAGTCTATAAATAAATGCATAAACAAAGTATAAATCATATATAAATAGTATTTTGTACGAGTTTGTTTGAATTTAAATATTTGGAGTTGTTTGCGGAATTATTCATTCGCGTTTGTGCCAGAACTATTCCGCACTGGAATTAGTGGCGTGCATGAAATATGAAATGCAATTGGAATTGATTCAGAAAACATGAGAGATGAAAGGAATACGAGTTGTGTTTTCTGTGGGGTGAGCAGCACAAAAAAAAAGATACCAACAAATGGTACGCACAGTGATGGAATGTACGTCAGCCAGGAAGGTGGCCAGACCTCAGTTTCTGTTAGAATTCATTTATTTTTAATTCAATTTTCTGATTAGCATTTTTTCAGTTTAATCTTTTGGGCTATTGTAAAAATTTAAAAAAATTTGGAAGGTTGGAAGATTATGAATTCAGAATATCGATGAGTGAAATTCGTGTCCTTAAACAGGAAATTTTTTAAGTTGTCCTGAAATAATATATATTTAATTACTTTTTCCACCAATGAACATATTCCGTTTATCATTTTATTTTCTTGTCAAAATAAATATAATGAATGGACTTCGTTTGGGACTCTAAATTTTAGTTTAAGTCTATGCAAGTTGGAAGGTTAGTGGTTATAGTCTAAGCACTCTTGTAATATAGTCAACAAGCATTCTATTCTCATTATTTATATAGTGACTAAGATATTAGTAAGGGAAATTAACAGTTTCTTGAAGTGATACTACAATTGGCTCGTCAGGTATCCGGTGAGGATTCGCAGCTGCTCGCTGTTTACCAAAGAGAGCTTACTGGATACTCTGTTATGGTATCGTTTCTTCTGGTACCTTGCGTATTTCTGATATGTGGTACGTCCATCAGTAGACAGGTTTGTTATTTCCACCAGGGCATATCCGGAGTATTGCTGCATGACAAGCGTCTTCCAGATATTTTGCAACCTGGTATGCCCTTTCACCAGCTGTGCCTGTTAGCGTTAGGTGTTCTATCGTAACTGGATAGGCGTCAAAGTTGAGGTTGTCTGTCCTTTATCCTTTGCCCATGGAATCTGCGGTTTTCTTTAGCCCAAAGGCCAACAGATAGTTCGCAGATGATGGCCTCGTGGTCACTGTGTGTATAGTAGTTGCTCCCTTGTCATTTGGCTTCTCGAGACAGTCTGTCGCTCATGACCGCGAGGCACTTCCCTTGATTTACGTACAGTCCACACCCATCAGTACCTCGTTTAGGGCCGCAAAGACGCCCCTTCGGTGCAATGCAACTGCAACCCTCCCCATTGCCGCTGCATTGAAACCAATATTGAGTATTGTGATAAATGTAGTCTCTCATAGAGAAAAGAATACATAAATTTGTACAGAAACATGCGGCTACTGAGATATATACTTGAGCCATGGATGTCCACGCTAAAAGTTGAATTGTGGTGCAACTTTCTAGCTCCAGTCAAATATTGCTTTGCAATGTTGAGAATAATCTGTAACTTATACGAAGAACATGATTTTAGCTAACTCCAAACTACCTCAGAATATGTTTTATTGGAATTCAAATCAAATTAACTATGCCATGAACGACCAATTGAGTTTGTGGGCATACGAAGCAGTCGTACCCAAGGCATAATTAAAGGCATTCACAATGGAATGGATGCGCTCCTTCAAAACCTTACCACGGTATGCATTTGTCTGCATCCCAAGTTTACCCATTTAATTCACAAACTTTAACTCAACATTACAGTGAAAGACAGTCCCTACGCAAGTACAATGATAGTTAAATGTACTCGTATGTGGGTCTGACCCTTTACTGTTTATTTTTTTCCGGGAGTTCCATTAGCAATAAGATCTATAGTTACAGCGTAGATCTCGTTCATGGTCTGAAAGTAAGCTAAGCAAAACATATGGCACAGCGACTCGCTTTGTAATGTGCCATTTGAGGCAATTGGTGTGTTTTTATAGGTGATTGCCATTATTATTTCAAGTAAAAATAATAAATGATACATATTCGCTGCAAAAGATAAAGCTTGATATCAGCCGTGGGTGGATATAACATTAATACAGTGAAAATATCAGTACACAAAAAAGTAAATAAACACAGAACTATGGACCCCAACACTTTTGATTTTAAACACCTGCAAAATTGCAAAAGTTATGTGTAAGGTCAACGATAGGAAACAAACACGATTTAAACTCGCGCTCTCACGAAAAGCCTGTAGAATTATCATAGGTACAATGACAGGACATAATTTACTGGCCGCACATAAACACAAGATAGGAATTACGGGCAATGACGAATGTAAGAAATATAGGGAGGTTGGAGTAAGGGAAACTCGAGAACATCTCCTTTGTATATGTCGTCCGTTATGAAAAACGCGCTTAAAATGCTTACAAGCCACACAATTTGGGAGATTGGAAGCTGTCTCAGGAATGGAGCTGACAGCACTGCTTAAATTCACAAAAAGCGTTGACATCCTACGAGATGTCTACTGGAAATCTGCATAAACGTCAGACCCCATCTGGTAAGGATCAATCGGTATATGCGTGGCTTTATGCCAGCGAGGTTAACCAACCCTAATCTAACACTTTTTATAGTGTGATGATTATAGTTTTGATTACCAACTCAAACTTCCTGTGAGATACCTTTCAGACTATGTTTTTGCAAACATTCACAATTATGAAATTTTACAAAATTGGCAATCTAAACATATTTAGGAAACCCTGAATAAAAGTGGGAAGGAATCCTTATAATCGCCCAGAAAAGCCAGGGTTGCCGTGGCAACAGAGGCAGGGGCCGCAAACAAGATAGTCTACAGCGACGTGGTCCGAAACCACCCACAGATAGCGATAGGGGACGCCCACACTAACCGCGGCAAAGAAGCCCTGGAGAGATGAGGAGAGATTGATGCCAGGTGGTCATAAATGGTAATGGACCAAGTTATGGACAACCCGACAGCAGCCCCGAAGGCGCCCCTCCCCGGTTTCAATTCGGCCGAAAGTGGCAGGGGATACAGGGTGATCAAATGTGATAACCAGTTCTCCAAGGAATTTCTGGAAGGCTGTATCTCCAAATTGGGGAAACAGATGAGAGCTTGAGGATCAGGCTCATGGCAGCCAATGGAATCCCGAAGAGGGCAATAGTTCGCATTTGGCTGCCCAAAATGACATTGGACAGAGAAAAACTACCTTCAGGCCCCTAATCTCGACATACCTATGACTGACTGACAGGTTATTAAGGCAGAGGCTCCGCAAAAAACTAGTATTTCCCTCCTCCTGGTTATAAACGAGGAAAGTTTAACCGCCCTGCAAAAGGCAGAAAATAAGCTTCGTTTTGGCGTAAGGCACGTGAAGTTAAAGATTTTCCGCTCCTCCAATACGGAAGAGGAGGAGGAAGAGGTCGCTGAAGCCCAAAAGCTCTTAGACGGCTACACAACCCGGTACCACCCGATGATTTGTAAAAATTGTGTTGAAGGTTGTCCAGGTCAGTCTCCCACATTATAAGTAGGCAAGGGACAACCTTGCCGTCCTGCTATCGGAGGAGGACGTGGACATCGCCATCATCCAGGAGCCATGGGTGCGGGGCACTGAGGTGAAGGTGTTCCTGAGAAGCGATTATAACCTTTTCTATAAAAAAAAGCCGGTAAAGCCTAGGGCGTTTATAGTTGCGAAAGACATTTTAGCATATATCTCTTACCTCATCACAGCACTAGTGACACAACGGTCGTTGAGCTAGATGCGGCAGACAGGGCGAGGCTGAGAATGGTCTCAGCATATAAGACGCACGATAGACCCACCCATCTTGACAAAGTTAGGAACGTGGTGGCCAACGACAGCGCTATAGTGCTGATAGGGTGCGATGCCAATGCGAGACACATCCTATGGGGAGGCACTGAGAACAATGAACGGTGTGAGTACTTCTATGAATTCCTCATCAATACTAATCTGATTGTGTGTAATAGGGGTAATGCCCCCACTTTTTCCTTCCCAAAGATGGTTTTACCAAAGATGGTTTTGTGGAGTAAGAGTAACAGTTGGTTATTACACTACTTTCCGAAAATATAGTGATAATGGTGGAAAAGTGAACAGTATCCAAAGAGAGATCTTTTTCTGATCACTCGTGGATATTATTTAAAAAAAGTATTCAACCAAATCATAATCCAAAACAGACTAATTAGAACCGGTTTATCAGAATTGTTCTTAAGAGGGTAGGGTACCTATCGCTATCGCTGAGATTGTCTCGGCGGGAAAGGTGGAAACAAATATCGGTCGGTTATTGGGCGTGACGGGAGCAGCTTTCAAAACCACTTGTCCGATTAAATATTGAAAAAAAATCCTTCTCACCATGGTGCAATGATGAACTTTCATGTCTCAGGGCTGAGGTACGAAAGACGTTTAACTCTAGCTATTCTTCGGGTAACTGGCAAGGCTATCAGGATAGTTTAAAGAAAATAAAAAAGCAATCAGAACTTCTAAAAATAAGGGTTGAAGGGACTTCTGCTCTTCTATCGAAACTACCAAGAAGTCAGTAAGACTAAAAATTGGACTAGGGGCTACACAAATCCCTCCTTTATTAAGAGTTGGGACGGCCACTGAACAACATGTTCGAAGAAGGGTGGATTAATGCAATCCTCAAAACAAGGGTGGTAAGTGCGGAGCTTGGTAGTAGCCGCCTATATAAATATGAAAAGGGGTCCCTCACAGGGAGGGGTACTATCTCCCCTATAATTGCCAGGGTTGGCGTCCTGAAAGAACTAAACGAGGGAGGTGGTAAAGTGGTGGTATATGTGGATGACGTGTTAATGATGGCATAAGGGATGTGCCCTGATGGAATAATTAGCGGAATCCTCCAGAGGTCGCTGAACAGATTAACTGATGGAAATTTATTGAACTACGATATTGAACTCGTATATCCAGCAATAACCCACAAACAAGTTCTCTGATTGTATTTTTTCAGCTACCGAAACACTTCACAAGTCGTCCTGTCAAATCTCTTTGGGTACTTGGTTTGTATAGGATTTGGTTCTATACATGCAATTTTAACAGGATTCCTAGATGCCATTAGAGTAGTGGTTCGCTCCGCTTTTAGAACAGGAAACATATTATTCTGAATAAGTAATAGTCAAATTTAAATTAATTAAATACCGCATGGCATTCTAAACAATTGCCGTAGGCAATTCCATTAACTTCAGTAGTGCAGCAAATGGCGCGCATAGACAGTGCCAGGATAAACATTGTGAATTTGAGCTGACACAAAACATTTGGGTGCCATTGAAATATAAATGGAGTATTATTTTCAAAGTGAATGCAGCATTTTGCGTTTAATTATTACGAGCAGAGGGACGCACTAACAACATTCAGCAGAACAGGACAGTGCAATTGGGATGAGTGTTTTGAATTAAACGGTAAGCAGATTTCCTTCGGCAACGAATTTGAATTTATTACACTTCCATTTAAATTAATTTTTCATCTAAAATGGATCTAACTTAAAACAGAACTAATTTATTCATATGTGACTCGTAAGGACATTTGAACAAAAGGCGGAAACAATCACAGATGCTTTCGACTTCAGTATTAAACATAATCATTTAAAATTACACTTACAAAGGTTTTGCTTTGAAATGCAATCTTCTGCAGCTCAACGCATTTGGCCTAGCTTTCTCAAAGTTGGCAATTGCCAGAACAAAGTGTTTGATTTCCATTCCTTCAGGAGTATCATTTGCGGCCTCTATGGTGTTTTCGTTTATGCATTCATCCATTGCAGTCGAACATGACATGACTTTTTGCTAAAGACACAAATTTCAAATGAGGCTATGATGGAATGTTCGGCCGCATTCCCTGCCTTCAACTGGTCTGAAGGTAGAGCCTGGCAACGGTTTATAATGATGGTCCGAAGGTAGTGTCTGGCATCGGTTTATAATGATGCTACCATCTTGAATAGAAGCGATTCGAAATTAGCTTCATACATCACAGTTTTATTTCCTTTTCTGTCAATATAAATACTGTTCATGTACGCAAAACCTCTAAATTGTATCACCAATATTAAATATCTCTACTTAGAGCCTTCAGTAACTTTAGAGAATAGAATAAAATAATCTCATGGCTACAATTTATAATACTCACTGCAGACAAAACTGAACTTTCCTTTCACTACAAATGTAACTGATTTTTTCAATATTCCATTTTCCCCCTTCATCCATTCTGCTGCCAATACAGCAATGTATTTGGAAACGTGTTCGTTTTCCTGCTTCTGTGAACAAAAATATTGGAATTTAATTTCAATTGCGGCAGCACAAGCTGCCAAAAATACAGCTGCGGAAAAGCTGGCATAGGAATATATTTGAAAATGCCTGGCAGCTGACCAGGTCTGGGTGTGAATTGTCTGCAAGCACACCAAAGCGTACAAAGGGTGATTCAATTGGTGGCCACAATGTAAATCTGGCAACGGAATGATATACATACAAGAGAATGACTTATTTTTATAAATGAAATCTATCTTTAAAATGTAGAAAGGTGCTTGGAAACACCTGGAGCTTCGCTCTCTTTCTTATTCACTGGTGTTATACAACTATAGTGAGATCCATATTACTCGATGGTATATTGGTTAAAAAGAATACCTATATCAGACCTATGGAAAGATTCCAACGGAATTATTCACTATGGGGGCTATGAAGATTTCACCAACAGCCGACATAATACTATTCTCAATCTAACCCCAATCGATATTTCTTCAGAAAACTGTATACATCTGCAGTAAGATTTTGCTCTTAGATCCTTCGAAGTTAGCAATGTGCGAAGTAGTCTCGTAACAGACATTGTGATTATGTGACTATGCTCCTAAGCTTTCCAAACGCGATAATAGCTACTATTAAAGTGGAAGGATGGCTCATAGATACGACAGCGTTTAACAGAACATTCGGGGACAGTACTAAAAAGACAGACATTTTGTATCCTTTGTCTTCGTTTACTGCCCAGAATTTAAAAACAGTTACATTACCCGTCCAATTTTTCAGACAAAGGTGTTTGATCCCGAAAAAGCGACAGAGGTATATTGAAAATTACTAACTCGACTATATATACAATATACTCGTATATAAGCAGCTATTAAAGCCTCAATATCTTATTGCACACCCACAAACATACTCTAACATGGAGAGTTTTTCGCCAGATGATGGTTGCATGCCGATTGGATGCCAGGACACAAAGGCATAGTGGGAAAAGCAACAGCGCACACGATTTTCAAAAATATTAATTATTTGAAGGGCTGATCAGCAGCGAACTGATGCCTTTACAAATGGTTAATAGAGGTTTGGAGGAAACCATGGTGCAAAAGGTGGTTACGAGATGGAACACCATGCCACCCGCAGAATGGCAAAGCTCATATGTAAACACTATTACAAACGATATTCCAAGTCTTTAATGGAACTTCCATGAAAGGATTGCAAAATGAGGATGGGTGTACCGATCAGTGCTTAATGCAATCACACGCAAATAAAATGGGGAGGACAAACATTGATAGGTTCAGGCAATGTAAAGAGTCTGGCAGCAAGGAAATCTTGAAGCATCGCCAATGCTTCTGTTCATCGAATTCTAGAAAACACAAAAAATACTTGCTATCCCCTGGTTTCGAAGATTTTAAGAGGGTTCAACTTTGTGAGTAAGACCTCTTCTAAAATTCGCTAAAGAAAGCTTCCATCTCTTTAGTTCCTCGATCCTTAATTGGAAATAAGTCTGGTATCTCTACAAGTCTATACGTGGCTCATTCGATTAGTCACTTTCACCCAACCTAGCAATCTCCCAAATGACAAAATCAGCACATCCACAAAAGCTCACTGTTTGGAGTGGCTTTTCGATCGGTGTGTTGATTGGACACAACGGAACAACTTTCCAGACAGTGCAAAAACTATGCAGTTATTGTATACAGTATTGGCGATGAAAATTGTCCGCCAATATAGTACGAAGTCACACCTCTGCAGTCTTTGCTTCGGGATTATATGAAGGAAAATATGTGTCCCAGCTACCCATAAACAGGTCCGGACTTATAGGATGAGAGTAAACTATATATTTGTGAAAGGGCGTGATAACGAAACTCGCTACAACTGCTTTTTAAACCTTTGTATAATATTTGGTGGTCAAATTTTACACCAGTCTTTTAATAAATGGTGAATAATAGGGGTGGTTTATGTATTTGTGTCCACAAATGAAATGTGAGGTATTCAATATAGATATCAGAGACCAAAACACGGAACGTATTTGTGAACTGCAGATCAAGCATATGGGACCACAAACTACCATTAATTATGGTCACCCCCTATCGTTCGTCTATCGTTGTTATCGAAAAACTAGGGTCCGATGACGATGCCCACCATCTTCATGAAAATGTAAGTTTCTCCGGGTGAAATGGAGGTTCAAATAATTGTTTCAAGTTTATTGATTTCAGCACATATACAGGAATTGTCTTTATCTATAGGGCCACTCTGTCAATAGAGGATCTCAAATGTAAATAGTCGAAATATTGACATTTAGCTTTATTTTAGAATTATGAAATTTTGCAATAATGCTAATTCATTCTCAGTCGTTGTAGGATTGTGAAAAGATGGTAAAGTGTCAAATGTTACAAAGCATTTATTTCACTATAGATCTCAAGAAGTATAAAGTGCTAAACGAATTGTAAAATGGAGATATCCCAGTGACTCGTTTTGAACGGGATATTTGAAGTGTTTCTTATATGAGTCAAACAACTCTTCTGGATATTAATAATTCCCAATATTTTACAAATTTAACAAAATTGATGTGGTTGGCAGAGAAAATAGTTTCAAAACCTTGAATTTGAGACACTTAAATATGATTATTTCCCACCTTTAGGGTAAAGAGACAATGATAATATACGGCGAGAAGCAAATATGGATTTCAGATTGCACGCACTGAATTGACTCAACAGCAACTCTTCTACAATAATCCAAAGCTCATCTTAAACTAACTTAGTAGAGAGAAACTTGATAACGAAACTTTTCATATATCATTGATATTTCCTCTTGCTTAAATATTTGGATTGGGTTGTAAGGGTGGACTACTCATTGTTCTTATAGAAAAATATATATAAATATATAAATATAAATATACGGCAGGAAAGGTGTTCGAGCACATTGTTTGTGATCACATTCAGGGGTAGAAAGAGCCGGAGGGCTCTCCTACCAGCAGTGTGGATTTAAGCGATCGAGATCGACTGTAAATGCAATATAAACGGTCGTAGACATAGCACCCAAAGCAACAAGCCATCCGGCACCATGAAGTATTGCACTGTCGTCACTTTGGACATCAAGAATGCATTCAATTCCACCAACTGGACGAGGATCCTGAGGACACTTCAAAATTTTGACGTCCCCGCATATTTTCTGCGCGTGAACTGCAGCTTCTTTTGCGACAGAGTGCTGCAATAGGACACGGAGAAAGGACAGAAAAATTATGCGGTGACGGGTGGCGTCCCGGAATGTTCTGTTCTTGGTCCATCATTGTGGAACGCTATGTGTGATGGTCTACTGAAAAAGAAAATGCATACAGGCGCAACACTGTTTGAATATGCCGACGATATTGCACTGATGATAGTGGGCAAGCAGATTGTGGACGTTGAGTTGACATGGAACGGCGCGTTAACCAGAATCCAACGATGGCTAAACAAAGCAAATCTAAAATTGGCAGCCGCAAAAAGCCGAGGAAGTATTTCTTAGCGCAAGAAGGCGAAAAGAACACATGACGGTAAAAGTTGATGGGTCTAACATCAAATCGAACCTGGGAGTCATCATCGATTCACGCCTTTACAGACCACTTATTGGCAGTCAGCACCCAGGCGGCATCAGAAAATGGTGCGCTCACTCGTTTACTCCCCAATATAGGGGGAGCGCAAGAAGCAAGGAGACGATTGCTCTCCGCAGTCATGGACTCTATTGTCTTATGTGCGGCACCCATATGGGCACGAGCAAAGCACACTCATTTGCTCGAAACAAGAGAGGCTTATAGACTCAGTGCACTACAAGTTGCTTGAGCGTACCGAACCGTGTCCAAGGAAGCTATCTTAGTGATCGCTGGGAAGACCCCCTTGACATTCTTGCTTGAGTAATTCAGTGAATGTATACAGCACCGGTGCTTAACGAATGGCAACTTAAATGGGAGCCAGCGAGCAAAGGTCGTTGGACATTTGAGTGGATCCCAAGAAAAGAAGTATGAATGGAACGTAAACATGGACAGGTAGATTTCTACCTAGCGCAGCTATTGAGCGGACATGGATATTTCCTATCCTACCTGCACAGGTTCCAACTGGCGGATACTCCATTCCGTCTTACCTGCCACGGAGAGCATGAGAGTGCAAAACATATCCTCCTCTAGTGTTGAGCTTTAATCAGGAACTCTCAAGAGCACTTGGGAGAACTCCCACAATATCAAAGATGGTTGCGGAGATGTGTGCTACGGGGAACAAATGGGACGCTGCCTGCTAGTTTGCAGCGAGTGTCTTGATTAAGCTCCGGGATACTGAGCATATGCGGAAGAGTGAGCTGCGGCAACAACGATTACAGCAACAAGCCAAACAAACTGAAATCGCCTATGCGTTCGCAGATAGTGGCAGAATGCACACAATTAGCAAACAACAACTTGACTGACTATAACATACGCTTGAAGTGGTAACGCTCATAGCGACCTCCTGACATATTTACCAATCGGTAAATAAATACTCACTAAAACACACCTTCTACCGTGAGGTGTGTTTTAATGAGTGGAAGACGCGCACTGACATGAGGTTTTCGATGCTTTCACGCCTCAAGAGAATAATCCCCAATAGGGGCGCCAGCAGACTTTTGAAAAAGATCGTCGTAGCTACTTTCGATATATGCAACAACATATTTGGAATCACCAGGAGGATTATCTTCTCACCATTTTCTTCATTTGTGCTTCTTTAAGAAGCGAAAAGTCAGCCTCATCAGTATCGCTAAAAAATGAGAAAAAGTCATCGATAAAAGAGAAAATCGAGAATAAAAGTAGTCTAGTACTGCAAAAGCACAAGTTGCCAGTAGACTTGTATGTTTGCGCGAGGAAGTCATAAACCTGCAACTAGTTAGCCTTTATGTGCCCCTTAACTGGAGGCACAGATACAATGATGGTCGTCAACTATTCAATATTCGACCCATTTGGTAACTTATTTTATGATTTGTTTAAATCTGAAATTCTGGGCTTCTCAAATGATATGTCTGAATTTTTTGGGCAATAAATCGGAACAATTATGGTGAGCAATTCGAATGATTTATAAGTGTAATGCGATTTTATATATTTCGATGATACCAGCATTGTAATTGATGTTTGTGTAACTATTATGGCAAAATATCAATTAGAAGGAGCCAGATTTTTATTGGGGGTAAGTCAAAGCACATCGAAGTATTCACTGCAGAAGACATTGGCATGAATTTGTTTGTTAGTTATCGAACTCCCAACCATTTTCGCTATATACGAGTATATATTTGATTTTTCTTCTATATTCGTCGACACGAAATTAGTGAAAAAATGTTTCATCATTGTTTCTGCAAGGTGAGCAAGGCTGCAAGGTTTATAACCTAATACGGAAAATTATTATTGTCCTTGAATATCCTTAAGCTACTTACTATAATAAATCACTTCTCGGATAGCCAGGTGGCCGCCAAGTCAATGAACTCGGTGGCACTGAAACCAAAGGTTGCTCAGGACTGCCGGGCAGCCCTAAATGATATCAGCACCGTTTTCAGGGTACGCCTTATATGTGTTCCGCAACATAGGGATATTGAGGGGAACTGTAGGGCTGATGAATTAGCCAGACGGGGCACCAACCTTCCTTTATGCACGGACAAATGCGAGGTTGGAATACCAATTGCCACCTGTTGCTGAAGGATAGGGTCGTGCGTGAGGCCAATTGGTTGTGGGCACATGAGGGTACTTGCTTAACGACTAGGCTAATGTGGCCGGAGCTTAATAGGAGGAAATCTAAAGACTTTCTTGCCCTGTCGAGAGAAGACATCTCTAAGGTCGTGGCTTGTATAACTGGTCATTGGCTATTCGGCAGGCATGCTCTCAAGCTGGGAGTATTCTCTCATGAATACTGCAGAAGCTGTGGGGATGAGGAGGAGGAGGAGACTGTGGAACATCTCTTCTGTAGTTGCCCCGCTCTGGCTAGAAGCAGAGCGGGCTCTTTAGGCAAATACGCTTTTACCTCTCTTACAGAAGTGTCTGGCGCGAAGGTCAAACATATCCTTGACTGTATTACAATAGACTCATGGTGGCCTGAGTGAGTTGGTCTGTAGACCGGCTGCCACGGTAACCTAATCTAACCTACTATTTATTGGCATTACTCTGAATTAAGTAAACTTGTCATGTTTATCCTGCTCTTGCAGACTTACCCCTCCCTATACTGATGTGTTTAAATATTGCCTGCCATTTACTTCTCATACGAAATAAACTTTAAACTCTTTAAATATCACAATTACGAGTTTTTATAACTATTGACCATGAGTCCTTACAATTTGTCTGTTACACTAAAAGTAATTTAAATACGGTTTACTGTGCTTTTTCTAGTTCCTTATACCCACCAATGACATAGTGTTATCAAATAAAAAACGCTCTTAATTAGTACAAAGTTCTTTATAATTGCTTTCAAGCTTAACACTAATTCGCATGAATACGCAGAGAAAAGGGATGGAAAGTAATGCGCTTCAAAGCATTCTTCTAGTTCACTTGTCTTATTTCTTGACAAACTTCTATTAAATTCCCCACAAACTTTTAAATCTACCTCGTCCTCTGATTTGAATTGAAGTGTCAAGCAGGATGCAGAGGACTCTTGCTTCAAATAAAAGTGGTGCTAAGGATATTTGTACTTTGATGAGGCTGCTGCAGCGCGGTTTCTTTTTGTATAGAAGACCAATTCCACCAAAAGCGTTTTTGGGATTTCAAATTAAAATGGAAACTTTTGCTGCATCACAGCATTTTCTATTCAAAGGGTATCCTAGTTCCCTTTGATTATGCTTGCTTTTGCTCTTGAGTGAAATAGAGAAAGATGCTCAAGTCCAATTCCCTCCTATAGATAATTTATAACAGACAACACAGAGAAGGGAAAGTCTTTTTCGCTACCAGCGTCCGTAGCGAACACACCACGATTTTGAGTGGATTCACCACGATTCTGAGTGGATTCACCATGATTTTTAGTGGATTCGAGACAATGTCGGTCTGCTTTATAACACTGCTTTGCCGTTTGACGTTTAAGTTTCTTTTCTCTGTGTTCTCTGATTTATAATTCCCGAGGTTTCCAGAACAACCAATTGAAATGAGGTGAAAAATTCCTGTTCAAATCTTCTGGCTTAGCTCAGATTATATGCAAAGAGAATCTGCTTTGGCAGAGTTGACGCAACTCCAATTCCAGCTCTTACTGCCGCTTTAAATTGTAACGAACTTCGATTATCTAAAGAACAACAATGGCACTAATCAGTACAGGAGGGAAACATATACTCGTATGAGAAAATAATAAATACTGAGGCAAAGCCACAAGCACTGATAAATAGTCATTTTTATTGAAGCCTTCAGCCTGAAACAATTATTTGCAGTTATGCTTCTTTTTGATAGAGATCGAATTGAGTAACGATCTTAAAAAACAATTTGTCGCCAATTGTTCATAGAGTTTCAATAGATACATATATATAAGTGTGGGTAGGCCGTAGAAAAAATCTTCTACACATTCTTTCACCTGATTCTCATTATACTATTAGCCTAATGATAGTGTGAAAGTATCGAAAGGGGAGAAAGCTGATGAGCTTCGAAAGGGAACGGTACATCTTTTCAAACGTTCTGTCGTTTATGGTTCACAGAAGTATGTCAAGATATAAGTGCCTTGTCCATAAAATTTGACAAGATCAATATAATCCAGCAATATTATTTGATAATAAAATTTTTAATTGAGTTTTGAAAGAAAGAGATAATACCATTTACCATTTCTTTAGCAGACTACGGTTTACCAGATCCTATGAAGGACATTTCTAAAATTCTATACGATATTTGTAGTCCGGTATAATAGTAGTCCGGATACAAGCCACTGCAAAACTAATCTACTGGCGAATAGGTAGTTAAATTAATTACCAGAGTAGTTTGAAGTTCACGAAAATACATTTACAAGTGTAAGAATTCGGAAAGGATACAATGTTATTGAAGCTCTTTCTGTAAATCGTAGTTTTTTTAAATAACATTCCAAACTAGGACAAGGGAGATGCTCCCGTAGCATATTTAGGGAGGGAACTGTTCGGTATTTAAAAGCTGTAAAAGATCCACAACCAGAATTTATCTTAACGCACCAAATATAAATGGGATTGGTACCAAAAGCAACTTCTAAAAGCAATTTCTGTCACAGATTTAAAGGAGGCTCAGTTATTAGTGCTGACCTTTATGATACTGTATGATACTGTAATCCTTATGATCCTTATGATACTGTAATCAAGCAGCCCACCGGTTAGAACTTTGTTGTTACTTTCGCGTGGATGTCGGTTAAACCCTCACACTCGTTACCAGATTTATAAAAAAGTGTTGTAAAGTCAGGCACCAGTTAAGACCTTATGCCGATTACGCTTAAAGGTGGAGCAATTCTCCGCATATTACTGAATGTCGGTTAAATCCTTACACTGTTACTAGTATAAGAAGTCTCAACGTTGGTTTGCTTGAGAGTATTTCGCTTGCTTGATGGCTTACAGTGTTACCGCCGCTGGATGTTCGAAAGGAAAGAGTATAATTCTGATGATCCAATGCCTTTTATATGTTTCTGGATATGTTCACGCATTGCATTGTTATTTTCCAGTTGCATAGTATGCATTCTCTTGTCTGTATATCATGTTGTTGTCTTAGCGGTTGTGCCAGCTCACCCCCTTCCTCTTTCTGCAGTTCTAATTGTTCCTATTTTGCATTTGTTGTTTTCTGTTTCTCTGAAAATTGTTAGTGTGATTGCAGTTTTAGGGTGTTATGTCATTGTTTGAACTGTTATAAATTCGCAAGCATGTAATTGTATTATAATTATATTATTATATAGACATATTTTCCCCTCTTATTATAATGGTTGTAATATTTCTAGTAATCGTATAAATGTAATTATTTTTCAAATATAAACATATAGTGCAGGAAGGCCAGCCTTGTATATTAGGCTAGACACAAAACCACTTAAATAGAGAGGAGTTGTTTTAGAACCCGGTTTTTGTTGTCAGAAAAAGAAGTCAAATATAGCACTAAGACTGCAATACAGTCATTCTGCTATATTTGGCTTCCAATTTTCTAATTTTCTTTGAATCTGTGAATAAATCTCAGAACAGCGGAAGTCCCTATGGACCCAAACATTACTCTACTTAGGTTGTCGGTGCCAAAAAATTCGAATATGTTTCTCGAGAAAGCGTTTCAGTTATTAGTGTAATGTCCATTGTACGTTTCTATATATTGGTTTTGGAAAGAAGGTTGAAGTGATTTTCTCGATTGATGGCGTCAATTGCCAATAACTTAGAAAACACACTCAGGAACACAATCGTTAGAAGGGTGACACTTCCCGCGTCACTTTGAACGTATACACATCGAAATTGGTGTATTGGTTGGAAATTTGATTGCGTTGGAAAATGGGGAAAAATAATGGAAAATTGCGCTATATTTTGCAAAATAATTATTATTACAAAAGTTGAACCGCTGCGCAGGTTTGTGAAAAAAAGTGTGCTGTGTACTTTGAAGGTACTTATCAAGATCTGCTGCATGGACATGGTTCGCTCGGTTTCGTTCAGGGAATTTTGATCTGAAAGATAAGTCACGATCTAGTCGCCCAATCACTGAAAAAGCGACTGAAATTCTTGAAAAAGTCCAGTAAGATAAGCATATCAGCAGTGTCAATATTGGTAAGAAGCTAGGCATTGAGCACAAAGCTGTTTTGAACCATTTACCAAAGCTGGCTACAAAAAGAAACTCGATGTATGGCTTCCTCATAAGGTAAACACGAAAAATATGTTAGACCGAATTAATATCTGCGATGCGCTGCTGAAACGTAGAGAAATCAAGCCATTTCTGAAGCGACTCATGATGAAAAATGTATCACGTACGACAATTGGAAGCGTCAAAGATCGTGGGCAAAGGATTGTGAGACTTCACAAGTCTTTGTGAAGCTAGGACTTACGCTGAAAAATGTGATGCTGTGTGTGTGGTGGGACTACAAGGGAATCATCCACCATGACCTACTTCCAGTTGGTCAGAGGATTGATTCTCAACTCATTTATGGACAACTAGGGAGATTACCACACGACCCGAATTGAATAATAGGAAAGGTGTTGTCTTCCATCATGACAACGCCCGACCACACATTTATTTGATTACCCGTGAAAAATTTCAAGAGCTTCGTTGAGAAGTTTTGATACATCCACCGTATAGTCCAGGCATAGCACCCTCTGACTACCACTTGCTCCGATCACTGCAGAACTCTCTCTATGGAATTAAGCTGCTTTCAAAAGAAGCCTGTGAAAACCAGTTGATTCAGTTTTTCAATGAGAAACCACAGACGTTTTTCAACGATGGCATCATGACTCTACCCGAAAAATGCCAAAACATCGTCTATAACAATGGAGCATATTTGGCCTAAATTAATTCATTTCCAGCCTCTAAGAAAACCAGTTGAATTTTACTAAAACCTACGAACTTTGTCCCAGACCCATTAATATACCCTTGACCTTTAAAGATGGATAAAAGGTATACTAATTGAGTGCTTCTGAGAGGGGTTTTAACTACAAAAAGGGGGCGTGGTAGATATGGACATATATATACAGATTTGATCATTACAATTTTCATTTTGTCTGTCCGTCCGTCCATCTGTGTTTTTCAGACCGTTAGAGATACTTTTGGAAAGTTTCATTAAGACACTTTCCAAAAGTATAGTCTGGACAAAGATACAGAACCAGATTGCTATACGAGCCCATTTGAACAAAGACCACGCCTACCTTTTATATATTCAGCTTTTTCACCTTTTTTAAAATGACTTTAACTTCGGTCCAATTGATGGAATAGTGACGCAATTTGGTGGTTATATAGATGTAGGTCATGGTAAACACTACGCAAAATTTGGGCGGTATATATTAATTGCCACGCCCACTAATAATAAATATTTATTGCTTAGGATCTATTACAGATTTATGGACCAAATTTTACGAGATTCCACATGTGGATATTATAAAGATAACTGCAAGAAATGAAGCTGAGACAGGGCACCCCCACTTTTGATATAAGGAACTTTCGGATCGAAAGGTAAAATTAGCCTACCTATGCACGTATTGATGCTATCGAAAAAAAATGGCAGAAATGTACTGGGGTCCATAATAGTGAGGGTCAAAATATGGGGATCCTAATTGTGCAACCCCCACAATTAACCAAAAATCATTACTAGGTCCCTATTAAGGATTTATCAACAGAACATCACAGAAAGGTTGCGGGTACTACCATTAAACACCTTACAGAAAATATACAATATTTTTGGGCGAAATATTATATTAACTTAGTACTTATATTGACGCTAGGAATGCTGACAAGGAATGGGGACGATAAGATAAAAAACACGCTTCCCTTCCATATAATGAATTATGGGGACCCCACTTAAAATTAACCCATATGGCAAAGTTCAACACATCCGGTTACCAAAGCCGAATTAAACTAGAACTCAGAGAACTCAAGCTTTTCATGAAGAGGGAGAAAGATTCCATCATTGCTAGCACACTCAACAACTTAGATGCAACAATCCAAATGGACTATTCATTGTGGAAAGTTTGCAGAAGCACATGTTATAAAATAATACATCACCATCCCCCCTTACTAAGAGCTGATAAAAATTGGGCGAAATCAGACACCGAAAAAGCGTATTTATTCGCAAACCAAATAAGATTGAATGTTGCCAGAGACAGATTGATTTAATAGTGAACAAGTTAGACGAATGTCAACAATTGGAATTGCCCATAAACACATCTCAAGAACTGAGTTAATAAGTGTACTAGCAAACTTGAATGAAAGAAAGCCTCCAGTATATGACTTAATTACAAACAAAGTACAAAGCAAAGAATTACCTCTTTTCAGAAACAAACTCAATGCTGCACTGCAAAGAAGTTATTTCCTAGCACAATGGAAAGTGGCCGAAATAAAGATGATTCTAAAGCCTAGGAAAAGTGACATCTTATCGTCCCATCAGCTTATTGCCAATGTATTCAAGTGTTTGAAGTAAAGGGTTTTCCTATAAGTGGTGTTATTTTGGTATTCAAAGAAAAATGCCATTTTCTGAGATAAGTGATCAGATGTTTACTTCATAATAAAGAGGTAGATATGCCGTTAATAATGAAAAACAACATCAGCCAAATGGCCACCACGACCACGCTTACAGGACCATATCCTTTTCATGAAATATTCCATAACCAAATCGCAAAGTGGCTGCCCTATAGCCTCACGAATTCTATCTTTGAGGACTTGAATCGACACTGGGCTGTTAACGTAGACCTTATTTTTCACGTGGCCCCAAAGGAAGAAGTCGCAAGGTGTTAAATCACAAGATCTCGGTGGCCAATTGTGATCACCTCTTCGAGAGATAACACGGTCCGGAAACTTTTCCCGTAAAAGAGCAATGGTTTCGTTGCTTGTGTGGCACGTAGCGCCGTCTTGTTGAAGGTAAACATTGTCCAAATCAATACCATCCAACTCCGACCATAAAAAATCATTAATCATCTCTCGATAGCGCAATCCATTCACCGTAACTGTTGATCCAACCTCATTTTCGAAAGTAAGGTCCAATGACCCCGCCGGACCATAAACCGAACCAAACAGTCACATGTTGAGGATGGAGAGGCTTCGCAACAATAACTCTTGGGTTTTCCGAGCCCCAGATGCGACAATTTTGCTTGTTGACGTAGCCACCGAGGTGGAAATGGGTCTCATCAGTCAAGATGATTTTTAGATGGAATTCCGGATCATTTTCATGCATTTCAAGGACCCAATCAGCAAAGACACGACGTTGTTGATGATCGGCCGGCTTGAGTTCTTGTGTTGACTGAACTTTATAAGCCTTAAGACAGAAGTCTTTATGAAAAATATGGTGTAATGACGTTTGTGGAATGCCCAATTCCAAAGAACGACGATGAATGGACAAACCTGGGTTTTCTTCAACACTTTGGGCTACAGCAGCAATATTCTCAGTTGTTCTTGAGCGACGCGCACGGGTTTTATTCTTCACATCACTAACTTGTCCCAACAGCTCCAATTTTTCCACCAATTTCTGAAATGCGGTCCGACAAGGTGCTTCACGACGACCCAAAAATGCTTTTGTTTTGCGAACTGTGACGAAGTCTTCACTTTACAAAAAATCAATGCCGGGGTTCCTCATGGAAGTGTCCTTGGACCAATTTTATACCTTTGATTTACGTCAGACATGCCTGCACCCATAATTATGTATTATAATACATACAGCTATTCTGCCCTTACACAAAAATGCCTTTACTGCTGCTAAAAAATTCCAAGAAAGTCTCGATAACGTCACAAAATGAATGAAGGACTGGCGTATTAAACCAAATGAAAATAAGTCTGTACACATTCCCTTTACGCTAAGACGCGATTATTCCCCTGCACTTAATATGAACAATTCCACAATTCCCCAAGCGACTGAGGCCAAGTATATGGTTGGACGCACAGCTAACATGGAAACCTCATATACTTGCAAAAAGGAGAACTCGGGGATTAAAATTTCGTTCCTTATACTGGTTGCTCAAGCGTAAGTGAAAACAAGTTGCTGATGTATAAAATTATCCTGAAACCAATTTGGACTTACGGGATTCGATTGTGGGGCACTGCTTCAAGTGCCAACATTGAAATACTACAACGTTTCCAATCGAAAACTCTTCGAACTATTGTCGATGCACCATGGTTCGTTACCAATACCCAACTTCACACAGAACTAAGATGGTCATTTATAAAAGACGAAGTTAACCTTCAAAATGCAAGTTATAAAAATCGCCTCCAAACGCATCCAAATAAGCTGGCCTAAAGCCTTTTGACTCCAACTACATCATTCACAAGACTGAAGAGCAAAGCACCACGAGATTTGGTAGCAATGTAGTATAGAAATTAAAAATATAATAAAAAAAACAACTATTTTTATTGTTTCTAATTATAATGCACACGCCACTGAGCGTATACCTTTTAAGATTTTATGTTAGAAATAACTGTATATATGTAGGTAGTATTATAATTGTAAAATGTTTTTAGTCTACGATAGAATGCAATAAAATCTGATTAAAAAAAAAATATACGAGTATATGTGCTTCTAATGATGATATATGAATTCAAATTGCTGGCAGTATATATTAGATCCGTACTACCATGCTTGAAAAATATGGGATTATTACTACTGCCACGCCCACAATTGACCAATATACATTTCGGGAGCCTTATGCAAGATTCATCGCCGAAACTTCATACGAAGGATCAGAGTGCTAATATAAAACGCAAAACAAAATTGGGCTGCATATTTCAAGAGTCAAGCCCTCTATTGATACATGTTTAAAACTTAGGGCCTATGCCAAATATCTTGGACCAAATTTTATATGAATTAGTATATTGCCGCTGCAAAGCTCATCACAAGAAATGGGGTCGATCAGACCATGCCTCCCTCCATTCTAATCAACCTAGGGTAGAGTACAGAAAATATCTTAGCTAAGCTCCTAATGATCATATCTGAATGAAATATACATCGCCACGATGTAGCTCGCACGCACATGTAAAAGTAAAGGGTATTTCGAAGTCGGTTTAAACCGACTTCAGACTTCTTTACACGTTTTAGACATTGTTGTGTTTAAAGCTCGGCTAAATAATTAAATATGCTATTAGGTAGATATGCGTTTAGTTAAGCATTTGTAATGGCCGTGTTGATTGCCAAATCGTTCTGCTCACAATTACCTATTCGGCCTTATTCCATAGTGCACGGTTAACACTCTTAGCAATGTGTAGTTAGCAGATACGTAACTCTGACACCTGTCAATGCAAATGTAGGGAATAAGTTAGATACAATTTATAACTAGGTTTATTAGTCTTATTAAGCCAACCATTTGTCACGTCGAAACAAACGTGTTCTTATTATTGGCAACTGGACAGCACCGGAAGCACAGAATAGGCTGCAACATTGGGCTGAGTTGTAGGGAGGGAAAACACAACAACGTAGTGGAGAAAATTTGTGATACAAATACACTTTAAAAAGTTTAAATAGCAATTGAATTCAATTTAAAATGTTAGTTCAATGAACTGAGAATGGAGGTGAATTCCTCCAATTAAGTGCTTGAACAGACTTAGCCGAAGCAATTCATCACCGCTAGTTAGAGCAATTGTCTGGATATAGTTGGTGTGCTACTGCTTTCACAGACATAATTTCTGCTTGCAAAATTTACTGTCATTGACATATATCTAAAGAGGAGAGTGGTTTGTCCTAAAAGCCATATAATACATATATCATGGGTCTTATGATGGTGTAACCAAATATCACAGACAGTGTGCGTATGCCAATCTGAACTAAAATGTCATATCCTTAACTAAAAAATCTTAAATTTTTCGTTTTAGTAGTTACCCTTCTTAAGTGCGACCTTTTCGGGTGGCCGCCTTACCTACCTACCCTTCTAAGATGCTGTTGGTTCGTAGCACTTACCAGCTTGACTCCACATTGATCTCCACGACTAAGATGCTACTCGTATAAAGACTAATTTATAATTGCCAAAAAGAAAAGTACTGAACAACTTTATTCGAGATATTCTGACGTCAATAAATAGATTTGCTAGTTCTTAAATTACACATCGAGGAAAAGCATTTCCACCCTGATTACGTTGCTTGGAGAGGTGCGCCAAAACTTTTCGCACACGTATGGTTTCCGTAGTTCTTGTTTCGGGCTTTTGTTTCTGGTGGTAATGCTGCTGCTTCCTCTGCGTTATAAACACATTATCACGTAAACGCGCTTGGCTGATTTATTTGTTTTGGTTTTCCGTGCACTTTTAACAACACGCTTGTTGTTTGCTTATATTCATGTTTAAGGACTTCAGACTTTTTGGAGAGCAACTTTAAATGAGATATAATTTATTCCAAGGTAAGTGCTGCAAGCGGTTATTATTTGGAAGTCTGATAATAAGACTACAAAGCGATGACTTCGTTAGCGTCAATTTGCTGCAATATTACCGGCAACAGCTTCAAAGCAATTTGACAGTGTTACCAATTATAGTTCTGTAGTCTCCATACCGATAGCGAAATTTGCCTATTCAGATTTTTCCAAAGCCATCACGTTACAATATTTTTTGATAGACTTTAAAAAGTGGAAGAACAGGGAAGAACATACAAAATTTCTCATAATTTCTCTTTGTGAAGATATAAATATTCACTTATATTTTTTTTAGTTTCCTTCCTGTTGCTTTTAGTGGCTTCCACAGGCTTCCCATTAAATCATGCTAGAGTCATATTTAACAAAATCTGGTTTGTTGCTTTGCAGGCATGCAACAGTTTGTCAGAAAACACAAAAAATATTTCAACACTCCCTCCTATACTTTTGCTGCTTAGATGTGTGTTGCCTCCGCCCTCTTGAAAAAAGGGGTTTCATTCATTTTACTTTTGCTGTAAATGTTTGTGTGTATTTCTGTTGCGAAAAATGCAACTTTAAACTAAAAATTGTGCAACAGCGTGATTTATGTCATGTTCCTAGTGCTAGTGAGTTGCCATTAGAATATATATATACTCGTATATATAGTTATGGTACATGTATGCATGGAATATCAAGTGAGCATCCTTGTGTGCAAGTACGATGAAACCGCGAGACAGATGCTGAAAATAAAATATATATCAAAATAGAGGAGAGTAGAGCATGTTAGGCTGGTTCCGTGAATAGATTACCTATTTCAATGAGTTGCCGTTGCCGTGGATATGGTAAAGAGTTGGAGAAGGTGGTGGATATTGAATGCTTATGCTACTCACCACTAACACCAAAATTGTGTACAATATTAGCAAGATATGATTACTAATAGCTGATGGTATTCATTTTGTAGGTATACTAAAGACTTGCTTTGATGTAATTGACAGTAGCATCTATAGGAGTTCCGGATGGTTTAATAATATTTCCTGAAGACATGGTAAATATGCTATTTTCCCTAAGGATAATATATCTACCCTATAATAGCATGTAGAGCAATCATACGAAAATAATCTAGATAATTTCCTAATATATTGAATATCTATATTTATAAATCATATGGAGCTCCCTTTTAAAGGACAACTTACCATAACAAAAACATTTGGGATATAATAATCTGTAGTTGCTCACATCTGTGTTACTTGAACGTTAATATGTACTAAATTGGAGTTAAAATCATACATTTTAGAAAATATTGTTTTTTTGTGCTGATAAATTTACTAAATTTTAATTTATCAGAAAGTAAAAAATAAGTTTTGGAGAGAGTTTTAGTTCTCTAAAGTGCATTTATTCTTAGATGCATATTTATAACGTTGAATGTACAAGGAGACAGCAGTGTAACCTAATCCAAAGAATAGTTGGTTCTCCTTTCTAATCATAAAAAACATCTCCGGGTAGTCACCTGAATTGGTATACATAGAAGTGTACGAGCTTTACTCAGTCTATGGAAGAACCCACAGTCTAGAACTAAATCCAATACACTTTCCTACTAGAGATACCCTGAAGCCTTGTAAGGAACCTTCCTGCCTACGCTTGGGCTGCTCGTCGTTGTCCAGGTATCTTACAAAATTTATTTGTTTTCATGGGTGATTTTTAATTATTATTTTATTATTAGTAAACTTAACCTATCCTAACACTTGATACATACTTAATTCTATGATAATGTGATTTTCTGAAGTACGGCCGTGGTTTACAATGCTATGATATTTGACTATATTTACGTACGGTGGCGAGGAATCCCAGGTTGCGGCCAAATGGTCCGTGGTGTTCACTTATCTGCTGTACATTAGGTCACGAGCGTATGGGTTCGCACAGAGAAAAGCAGACGAATCCCGGAATTCTCGGTGAAACTAAAGCGCCAACGTGTCCGTGAATATCGTTAGGCGCTGCTTTGAACAAGAGCTGGGAAAGGCAGACGAATCCCGAAATTCTCAGTCTTGCAAAAAGTCAGAATCTCAAACGAGTATCCTATGTCTAGGTTAGCATTGAGAAAAGAAGACGAATCCCGAAATTCTCAGTGTATGCGTCAGTGTCCTAGTATAGTTACCTGTGGTGTGGTGTGGTCACTCTGCTGGCTCGCCGAAGAAGAAGGGCTGAGTTACGCTCTGTATGTGTTTATGTAGTCCCTTCTCAGCTGTTTGTGGTGTGTGGTGTTTGGGCGCGTTACCATATGGCCACCAAGTGTGCTACGTTCGACGTTACCATTGTGTGTAGCACTAGTGGCCGCTAGATGGCTGTGATAGTTTTCAGGTGTGGGCAACTCACAAGCGCGCGTGTGTACCCACGTTGTGAGGCCAAAATACGAGAAAGTTGAGCATTTTGGTACCTCACAGTTTCTAGCTCACTGAGTACCATCATTGGGACTAGCACCAAAAAGTAGGCACCAGCTTACCAATAATCAACTAAACATACCTTATAAAGGAAACTATAAATAGTTTTCCAATTACGGTTGGAATACTATAACTAATTATAAAAAAGCTCCTTAGGGTAAATAATACTTTGCTGATTAGATTATTAATATAGTCTGTGCAGGAGAAGGAAGAGTATCGAATGAAGCTCATCAATCAATTTCAAGGTTACCATTACCAACAAATATCAATCAATCTGATTTCTGACATAGTAAAAGAACTGATTTAACAGACTTCAAGAACCTGTGTTTCAAAGCTCATTCCTATATTTTCTGTAGGTCTTGATTTATTCTTTTAAAACAATGCTACATGGCATCTACGCTTAAATATCATCTGATTACTTTCATAGTGACATAAGTACACACTATTAATATGCCTTTAATAGAAATCATGGATAATAATGGAACAAGACTGGATCCTCAGGGCAAAAAAGTTGTTATAAATTTATTTTGCGACACAACCAACTTTGCATTTCAATTTACAACAGAGTATATTGTGATGCAAATTACCAGAGTTTTCAAAAATTCAGGGAGTTATAACCAGAGAATAAAGAGTAAAGAAACTTAAACGTCAAACGGCAAAGCAGCGAAATAAAGCAGACGGACGCTGTACATGAATCCACTCAAAATCTTGGTGAATCCACTCAGAATCGTGGTGAATCTCCTCAAAATCGTGGTGTGTTCGCTACGGACGCTGGGAGCGAAAAAGACTTTCCTTTCTCTGTGTTCTCTGGTTATAACTGTTTAACCTCAACCCAAAAAAAATTGAGGCTTATGTCATCAATCTCCTTCAACATGGGCGTTAGGCAAATATCCCCAGTATGGACACCAGATTGTAGAGTGGACAGACATTTATTTGTGGATAGAGTCACTGAGAGATACTCCACCATGAGAGCTTCACACATTTTAACAAGAGAGAATAATATAGAAGTAGAAAGATGGAGAGAGAGAGACGGACCACACCTACGAAAGCCCTTTTTGCCATGCTGCACTGGGTCCCTTCGGGGCTCCTGGTTAAGCAACAAGCCAAGTTGACACCGATTAGACTTAACACTCTTTCGCACTGGCGTATAACCCTGACGGGCCATGCCTCTATTCTGAATCAGGATCCACCTGTCCCCAACTTTATCGATTACATGTCGGTCTATCTCGATTTGAACAGAGAGTTCAACCTCACTATTCCAGGCAGAAATGACTGGACTCTAAAAGGCTTAATCGTCGGTGAAACGTTCGAGATCTATACTGACGGATCCAAACTTGGTGGTAGAGTCGGCAGCGGTATTTTTTCCGACAAACTGGACTTAAACATCTCCCTACGTCTCCCTGACCATTGCAGCGTCTTTCAAGCTGAGGTCATGGCCATTTATCACGCAGCCAAATGGATGCTGAGTAGCGATATCGGCGCAGTCGACGTATCCATCTTCTCAGACAGCCAAGCCGCCATTAATTTTCCTTTTTGGTCATTAAATAAATTTATCAATCATTGACTTTTACTTTGCGACTTCCAATTATTGAATTTCACTTTTCTTAAATTAATATTTAAAAATTTCATCTTGAATTTTTGTCAGCAATACAGTCATAGATGAATCCGGTAACTATCAGACATGATTACGATTTTATGGTTAAAAGTGAATTCAGCAATTTAAAAGTTATTTTAGATGGTTTCATAAGTTAGAAGACCGTCTGTCCATATTCAATGCATGTACTCAGCCAACGCATGAGAACTGACCATATCGCATATGGTACTACCTGCTACCGCCACACCCATTTCTTCGTACTCATAAACATTTTAATACACTTTTATGCGAGTGCTTACCCGTCCTTCTACGGAAGTTGACAGAAACTTTATCACCGTAGCAGTAAAATTGGAAAATAAACATAAATTGAATAAAAAAGCAAAGGTAAACTGTAACTTATTTTATTGCATTCCCTGCTCGAGTTGGTGACAGTAAAGCCAAGAGAAGTGAAACAAAACTTTTGCAGGAACTGTTGTTCTAGAGGGGATACTATTTCTCACAAGAGAAGGGGATGTGAGAGTGCCAAAGTATGTTGGAATTTTTTATGTAACACATTTAAAATTCAGCAAAATACGTAAACTAAAGATATAAAAAACACAGTGAACATAGTAGCTGAAATATTTACCGCGAAGTCAATTTATCGCAAGTTGTGGAATACTCGCATGTTCAATTGATGGGTTGCTTTCATTAATACTCATAGAAAAGAATACACCCTATTAAAACACTGCAGGCATAAATACTTGAAAAATTATTAACAAATTCTCATTCAAGACTCAACTAATACAGAAACAATGCAGTGTCTCTCTCCGATATCCATTTTCGAATTGATTTCTTTCTTCTCTCTACAAAGGACAAATTATTAGAATTAGCTTTGTTGGAGCTGAGGCTAAAGTAATTCCTGCAGCACGACCATGTGGGTCTACTCTTCACTGATTGGATTTCAAATATTTAAAGACGGTGCTTAGAAAACTTGGTCATGCACAGATAAATTTTAGTGGTATTTTCCTCCAGTACACTTTTCTAACAAACGCTGATATACTTTCGTAAGTAAGTCGTATTATTAGAACAATTCCATTGTTTCTTCTTAAATGAATAGCTAACTGTTAATTTAAATTTGTTTTAACACTATACTATGTTTTGGTCAGTGTTCCACATAAGAGTCTTATATTTAGCCCGTTTAAATCTACGGCATCTTTGTTTCTATTGTTGGCACAAATATGAGGGGTACTATTTACATTTAGGGAACTGGCAACACTAATGTCAATAGCTAAAATCTGGCAACACCATAATAAAGTTTGACATTTTTTAGCATAAACGTACCCACAAAGTGTTGATGTGCAAGTGCTATTTGTTTTGTTTACAATGAGTTAAGAAAATCAATTTGGCCAAAAAATGGAAATTTCAAGAGAAGGTTTTCGTTGGATTATCTTTCACAACTTTCGACGTGGAATATCTTAACAAGAATGTGTCGATGAACTCAGTTCTTTGTATAGCAATAAAGTACCATCAAAAACTACAGTATATCGCTGGTATAGTTATTTCAATCGTGCTCGTAGTTCGGACGCCAACGAACACCGTGAAGGTCGTCCGAAATCGGTTGTTGTGCCATCATCAACATCGATGCAGTACGTGAACTGATAATGCAAGATCGTCATGTGACATATCGTGAGATAGAGGATACCTTGGGCATTACTTCCAGTTCCATACATTCAATATTGCATGAACATTTGGCTGTAAAAAAGATTTGTTCGCGTTGGATCCCACATAATTTGACAATCGCTCAAGAAAAGTCTCGTGTCAATTGGTGTAAGGAAATGATTAAAAAGTTCGACCGTGGTGCTTCAAAAGACGTGTATAAAATCTTGACAGGTGACTTATCATGGATATATGCGTATGAGCCGGAAACAAAACAACAATCGACCGTTTGGGTATTCCAAGCCGAGCTAAATCCAATAAAAGTTGTTCGTGGAAGAAGCACAGCGAAGCAAATGGTCGTCTGTTTCTTTGGCCGTATGAGTCATGTGGCCACTGTTCCGCTTGAGCAACGTAGGATGGTCAATTCCGAGTGGTACACAACCATTTGTTTGTCATAGACGAATCATTCTCCATCATGACAATATGATCTCTCACTCCTCTCGTCAAACAGGTGAATTTTTGAGCAGTGAAAACATCGAACTGATGACGCACCCTCCTTATAGTCCTGATTTGGCACCCAATCACTTTTTCTTGGTCCCGAATATCAAAGGTAAACTGCGTGGTTAACGATTTACGAGCGCCGAAGGAGCAGTTGAAGCGTCCAAAAACCATGCTTTGGAGGTGTCTCAAGAGGAATGGAAAAACTGCTATGACAAATGGTTTGAACGAATGGGAAAGTGTATTGATCATCAAGGGGAATATTTTGAAAAACAATAAAGCCATTTTCATTTAAAAATGTTTGTTATTATTTGCGATTCCCGAAATATAAAAAGTACCCCTCTTTGAATCTCAGATGACAGTCTCCTGGCTCAATGATTCATTTGTTCTTGTACGAGTCCATTTCACTGCATTTACGATGTGTTTTTGTGTTTATCTGTATTGTGGGCTTCTGCTAATTTAGGGCTCTTCATTGAGATTAAGTATCTATACCCTGGTATCCAAATAAAGTACTCTTTTTCCAGGAAATTTTATAATTTATGTCATTCTAGCAATGATTTGCAATGGAAAGTGATATTTTCTGGTGCCTTAATGACGGCTTGCTGCTTCCACATTTGATCAATTATAATTATAAGACAATACTTATTGTCTTAGTTGTCTTTCTTTCGAGAATTCTTATTGTATCCTCGCCTATTAAGTAAAGTTCAGTTGAGAAGATATTTAATTTTTCGAGCAACCACTCTGTAAAGCTACAAGTACTTCAATGCGCCTATAAGTGTCTGATATGCACATGGATCAATTAGCTTTTGCGTACCATCATCTCGCTTGACCTGGTAGCCAGCATTGAGAGGTGTTGGCGCTGGCCTGCATTGCTGCAAGCCATATTTTATCAACAGATTTTTGATATACTGCTTGTGACCAACAGTGACAGCGCCGAGTGTTACCTTCACGCCCCACCTCAGTCTCCAAGAAAAAACTTAGAGATCTCTTGTCGACTATATCGAAAGCATTAGCTAATTTATATCATCTTGTGACGAACATCCTAAAATGAGATCATCAAAGTAAGTCGGTGTTAAGACCAACAGCTACATGGCTCCTTCTTGCAAGATACGAAGCCCATGCACTGCAATACGGAATCCAATTTGGAATCACACTCCTGGCCAGCCTGTTTCAGGCCCCAGATCGCCTTTTTTTAAACTTATAACACCGCCTGAATGATTGCTGCTTATAAAGTCATCGGGTGGTCGCATGTAGCAATCCTCCTCAATTGTGCTGTTGAAGTAGGCCGTAGTCATATCAAGATGATGTTAGTAGAGTCAATGATGTCTTACGACCGAGGATAAAGTTTCAAAGTAGTTTACGCCGTACTCTAGGATGCAGACCTAGGCTACAAGCGTAGCCTTCAATATTTTGCAACTGCCATCTTTGTCCACCCTTAAATTGAAAACCCATTTACTTTTAGTTGCCTTCTGCACTTTTGGCAGAACAATCGTACGCCTTCTGAGCTGCTTCACGCCATTCTAGTGCGTACTTATTATTTTCCGTATCCTCGAAACACTGTGGGACTTCTATTTCATGTGTACTTGTTATCGCATTTAACTCATTAACCTGTTAGGATTCACACTTGAAACGATTTTCGGCCTCCCTGGACGTCTTTAATTTTTGTTTTCGCTTCAGCTTACAAGTTCTCCACTGCCGTTATTTTCGCCACCGCAACTGCTTCCAAATTCTCCAGTATTGCTAAAGCTGTAATTATCACAGCCTCTCTGTTAGATTCTATATCTTCGTTGCATGTGTAATAAAAATGCTCATATTCGATAAGATGTACATAGATCTTTATGCTCGTTACCGCTTTCACGTTTCACTTTTGACTTGGGTTCACCAAATTATGCAACTCTTCTTTTGATTATTCGGTGACGTTTTGAATCGTAGAAGCGATAAGCTTTCTTCGCCAATTTGCCGCAGTCTGTTTGCTTGGTTCTTATTCAACGATATGGAGAAAGCTCCTAATACAAGGAAATGACTCACGGTCGGCTTCTTTCATGTCGATATCTCGAAAGGTGGTATGATACCGAGTGCTTTAGTTAGACATCGGCTACGAATATGATGATGTACAAATAGGTTCTACCCATAGATATTCACTAAGACATTTTTACGAAATTGTTCAAAGTGTAGAATTGCTTTAAAACTTATTGTAAAAATCAGTATCATTGCTACTGATGAGAATAAGCAAGCAAGCCTTTGGAAAGTCTTTATTTTGGTTAGTATTTCTCCACTAGATAGAGGCTCAAAGAAAACTGATTATGTGGCATTTAATTATAAATTAATAACTTAATTTTGAGTATTAAATAGATGCCAAGGAAAACTAGTCTTATAACTCATAAACGAGAGCGGGTTGCAAAGTAAATGTGTTGAATTTTCAACGCTTAGCCTGCCTCTTTTTTCGAAGTATCCCACTGGCCCATTTACCCACCCAACCGAATGAGTTGCACGTCCGCATAACGTACGGAACCGGTGACCGGTCAGCAACGGTCCGCACTGTCCTGAACTCATGATCACGATCGCGACCTCGACAATGTGATATGATCTATAAAACAGCTACAGATTATTTTAGAGGCTTCTAGAGAAAACCATATATTTGCGTTTGTCAAGCTTTAGTGTCGTCAAATTTGCTGAGCACCATGACGACAAAGAAGATATATCATCCAGTAGCATTTCCTGAAATGCAGGTGAATAGTGGGATAAATACAGCTGGAAGTCGTCAGCGAAATTTCAAATGTTAGAAAAGTAAATTGTAGATGGAAGGTCATTTATAAAAAGTAAGAAAAGAACTGGACTTATATGACGTTCCTGGGGAACGCCAGAAGCAACATCAATTCTCTCTGACCCAGCATCCTTAAATGGAACCCTTTGTGTGCGACCACTTAAATAGGATTAAAAGAAAAAAAGTTTTCTGGCGTTCCAATACAATTTAGTGTCTTAATTAGCAGGTTATTGTTAAGTTTGTCAAAGGCTTTACTGTCTGTATAAATAATATCAGTTTGCAGCCACACAGAGAAACCATGAATAAGTGAAGAAGACAATTCAAGAATTTTAACTCATTAACTGAAAATCTTTCGTTAGGCTCCTTCGAAATAAAATAATTGGATTACACCATGAACTTCAATTTTATCACTTTCCATGAACACTTCCGGGTTACTTGCGTATTTGATCATGTGTGCCCGAAACTAAATTCTGTGAACTATCAAATTAAATCGAACTCCGCATTCGAAGACAGAAGTTACTGCATTACGCAAATGAATACAAATAAGCAGGTAATAATAGGAACTTGTCATTCAAAAGTATGGGGACAATGTAATTATGAATGGCAAGTTCCCATCATTACCTATTTTCGTCTGTGACACATTTTTAACTGACTTGAATTGCATTTGCTTCAAGCGCTGTTCTTCAAATCTATGAGAATATTAGAATTAGTTTGAAGCTGGAATCCAAAATCGTAAGAACATTGTAGGATATTTTCTAAGATTGAATGTGGCACCTAAAACACACACTTGAACGAATTATTATTATACATATAAGTTAATGTTTTGTACTTATCTTGTGCGATGTCACGAAAATTAAGTACTCATTTATGGGTAAACCATTCAAGTTTATTGCTCAAAACAGGCTAAAAACTAAAATACAAAATATTCTTATTATGAAGCTAGACTTGACTTATAATCGCTGGGGCAGCAGTTATGTTAAAGCGGATTGGGTTTCGGGTGTCGGCGCATGGAATGTTGGCGGCAGCATAATTGTGCCAAAGTTGCGAAAGTAGCTGAACATGCACCGTTGACTGTGAATTGCATGATCACCGGGTCAGTCAACTATGCCTGGCCAGATGTGTTAACTTATATATATGTATAACTTACCTCCTATTCAGTTTCTGCGGGGAGCTAGTTTGGGCATTTTTATAGATCAAAAGACGGATTTTTCCTTCAACCTGCTAAGTAGAACTTCTGATTAAGCAATTACAGTAACTAATTGTCGGAAATTTGGTAAATTTATTTCAAAATTTCATTTATAAGTATATTCTTTAACCATTATTGTTATAATCCTTTGCATTTCTTTAAAAACTATTTGGCTATAGTCATATTAAAGTAGCACTGCAAATATTTCACACATTTTATATTCGCCTTTTACAATAACACTTCCTACTTTTCGCTGCATATGGAGCTGTTGATATGCTTCATGAAACCTCATTTCAGCGCTTGACCGTTGCGGTTTCAGTCAGAATCGTGTTGTTTTTTTGTTTAAATTGCTCAAAATGGGAAATAAAAGCCAACGCGTCAACACACACGTGAGGACAACGATGCCAGAATGGTTGGTTTAAGAATCTATTTGTGGGTTTAAAAAAAAAAGTGCGATGAAACGAATTTGTCATCAACATTCTTTTAATTGCGGTTAAATTTTCCCTCGGGTTTGTATAAGAGTAAGATGTTTTTTTAAATGTTCAAACTTCTTAATTTTAGGACATTATTCTTAGGTTCTTACCATATATTCAAAATGTTCTGACGACAATTTTTACTTCAGCCATACAAGCTTTGACTTTAGATGGTTGAGTTCAGCGGTGACTGACAGTAATAGCGAAAAGACTCATTCAGAAGCGGAAAACTAAAGTTTTGAAAACTGCTGTAGTAAATTTAAGTTAGTAAAATATTGCTACTAAATTAAACTGATTAACTTTTCATGCAATATTCTTATAATATGATATATTCGTAGTCTAACCATAGCAAAATTTTCAAAAAAGGATCATTCGAATATAAGGTGAAATATTACCTGAAACAATAAAGAAAGTCCTTCTCGTTGAATAGGTGGATGCCAAGTATCTGCTTACACAGGAAATTCTCTTAAGTAAGTGTAGCACATTCTCATTTTTGTAAGCATAATGATATACGAGTATTCACTTTATTTAAAAGGCGGTTTAGGACCAAGGATATAATGGATTATCTCTAGAGCAGTTCCTGCTCCAGTCGACGTGGCGACAGAAGTTCTCTAACTACAATATTCGTATGAGTATTTTGTTTTATTTTATCGTTTCTGGAATGCCAAGTGATTTCCTCTTCCACTGTCAGAATACTCAGATCCCTGTGCAGATTCTTACATATTTCGGACATATCAGTAATCATTCTGAGCATTTAATTTTGCGAACGTTGTAGCTTCTTTATATTAGAAGGGCATACTCGTATTGTTCCCCAGAGTCCATAGGTCCATATAGGCTCCAATATGGAACAGTATAGGAGTACTTTATGTTCAAGTGGCACTTTAGAGTGTCCATTCATATGCCAGTACAAACTATTCAGTTTGATTTTAATTTGAGCATATTTGGCTTCAATATAATTGGACGAGATAAGATTTCTATCTAGGTGTACATAAGTTTATCAGGCAGTTTATGGCGTTACATTGAGGAATGTTTTTGATCGTAACTTTTAAATTAGGACATGTTTCCCTTTTCAGTGAAAAAGTCCTACGCGCACATTTTTTTTCGTTATTTTTAATCCTTCAGCACTGAAATCAATGTACAATAGATTTGTTTGAGGTTTATTTGACGACTCGAGAGTGTACTCAGTACTACTGTATCAGATGTAAATATGTCGGTGTGACTTTAAGTAGGAATCTGCAGTAAACAGCAAGTAAAAGAGTATCCCAACCACATTTCGTTGAGGAAGGCCAGCTTTGATAACAAAGGCTACTGTGAGAGTCACCGTTTTACTTTCTTTTCTTAAGATAGTTTTTATCCGGTTTGTGTAATTTCGGAGACAGTAAACATATACATATATTTACATAAAGAGCCCATTGTGCCATATTTGTTCGAAGGTTTGATTTATATCCAAGAACACAGCAGAGCAATATTGCTTATCTCCAAAGGCGGACACAATGCGTGAAAGAATCCAATCTACTTCTACAATTGTGCCAAGCTTTCCTTGAAAGCCGAATTCATGGGCAGACAACACCTTTCAAGCGTGTTTATAAGGCAGAATAAGATTTTTCAAATATTTTCTACAATGTTGACATAAATGTCTTCACACCTGTGAAAGATCCTTTCCTGCTTTAGGGGTCATATTGTGTTGAGAGGTTTCCTATTTATTTGAGAAGTGTCCTGTTCGAAAAATGGAATTAAATAAGTATAACAAGAATGTGATTGCAATTTAAAGGAGTTCCTTAATAGTTTTCTCGGTAATTAGATCAGATTCCGGAGCTTTGTTTGGATTAAGATGTTTAGTAATGATAACTCTTATTGCTGTTCTTATTAGGACTAGATCTCTTCCATTCGATGGGGTTAATAACTGATAACTGGAATTGAATTGCTGGTTCAGTTGAAGGACGTTTTTAGGTATGTCGCAAAAGATTCGCCTTTGCTCTCTTCACTTTTACCCCAGGATTCATCCTCCTTTTGAATTGGAGTTTTGTAACTTTTCGTAGGTTTTCATTATTTTGATGTATCAGCTTTAAATTTTTGAGAGGATTTTTGAAAGAGTCGCGTTTTTCTCATTCAAGAGGAATCTGAAGCTGCAAGGACAGCTGCTGTTTAATTTGTCGAGACCTGTACTTTGTCCATGCCCTTCTAAGCTGCCTTCTCTCTGTGATTATTGCTTCTATATCACTTTGACAACAACAATTGTGTGGAAGCTTCGAGTATGAATTCTCAGGTGGTGATACTCGGACTGCTTCAATGAGCACATCACTGAAATTTTCTATAGCTGTGTCAGTATTTTCACATTCTTTCAGAGGGACACATTTGGAATTCCTTGTAGTTTAGCTAGTTTGTAAACTTATTGGAAAAGTATGTGATTTCTTTAAGAAATGTGAAATAATTGATATGCAGAATTGTTAGTGTGTGATCAGATTGATAGATCGAGGAAAGATTCTCCTATTATACTTTCTCTTTTTACCCCTTTGATAATTCCAAATTATTGAGATCAGGCTTTGCAAATCTCAAATAAGCAATAAGTTGGACGAGCTGTCGAGATAGCAACCAGTCCCAATTTGGATGACACGTCATATAACCTCCTACCATTTGGAGAAGTGATGCGGGTGCCCCATTGTGAGGGCTTAGCGTTAATATTCTCAGAGGCTATAAATTTATTCGCAAGTTTATTGAAATAGTCTGGAAAACTCTTACTTGAAACGGGAAGGGCAGTACAGGGCTGATATTGTTACATATAGATATAAAGCCAAAAATGTGGGGACATTTCCCTGTATCTTTACCACATATAATTTATATATTTACCATAGATCTATTGTCTGAGTCAATGGCACGCGCCTTGCCTAAAGGAATGTTAGTGGATAAAGAGATCAATATGCTTCAACGACATATGTCAATAATAGCGTGATTTTAGTTAACTAAAAAAATGACAACTTATTAAAATGCTCTGCATTGAGAAAAATACTATTCCCACTATATCCAATATAACATTTTCATGGTCATCTGATGTGGTAATAAGAAATACATAGCTACAGCATTTTTCAAAAATCCAATTTGTATCTCTGTCAATGGAAATGGATTTTATGTGTTAACTTTAATATTTGGCAATTAAAAAAGTTGGCTGCAAATAAATTTGACAAACTGCAAACAAATAAAATTAAATAAATAAAAGAAGAACAATAAAGTTGCAGCTACAAAGGCAAATTGCGCCAATAAATTGCTGTGGCTTGCATGCTTAGCATATTCATATCTGCTACGGTCGTATCGAGATAATTTCATTGACAAACTTTTGTTGCTGCTTTTGTTTGTTGTTGTGGTTGCGAATATGTTATGCATTTCTAATAAAGCTCGTTTTATTAGCTCCTGCTTTGTTGCAGCTAATTTTGTAGTTTTAATTATTTTCTGTGTACTGGTGAGCCATGCCAACAAACTCAGTGGTGATAAAAATTTCAATATGGAAATGAGTGTGGAAGTTTTTCCTCTTTTTATATGTGGGGAGGGATTTTTATGCTTTACGTGTGTTCCTATTTCCATTTCAGTTTTACATACAAAGTTTATGCACATTTTCAAATGATATTTCCCAATGAGCTTCGCCATTGGAGTTTGGATTTAATATTTCAGAACAGTACTTCTTTGACTGCATTCTATAAAAAACAACTCCCTTGCAACCCTTTCGAATTGGGTGAGACTGAAAATTCAGTTCTTTATAGCAGAACTACTAAAAGAGATTCATATTTCGGAATATGTCACACTACGTCAACTTAATAATACTCTATTTTTACAAGATTGAGTACAAATGTAGAAAGAAACTTAAATTTTAAACCTCATGAAGGAGAGAGTACAAATTTATTTGATAAGGTTTGGTAGTGTTTCCATTACAGCCAAATTCAGAGCTGCTGCTCAGATATACTCCATCATATACAAAATACCGTGATCCTGCAGTAAGAGTAGTTTTTATATATTGTTACGTAATTGCCTTTCTGACAATTTTTATCAAGCTCAATACTTGGATCGTATCGCTGGATTGTAAAATAAGCAAACAATTCCTTCTTCAGTTGGAATAATTGGCTTTATTAGTATTCGTCCAACTTACTATTGACTTTACTTCTATTTGTTCGCTTCTCACGCTTCGTCTTCACTTAGTCAGTCAATAAGGCTTCAGTCAGTCAGTTGTTGCACTTCACTTTTTTATTTACTTCTGCTTCATACTACTGTTTCTACTCTCACGATTTTCACTCTGCGACGAACACTTCTCAACTGCCCGTTGGTAACACGATGTTCGCTCTGCGACGATCACTTTTCAATTACCGCTGCTACTCTAAGGATTCGGCTATGATCACTTGTCAACCGCTTGATGCCAATACGATTTTCACTCTTCTATTGTCACTTGTTACTAGTTAACTGATCCCTATATCATTTGTGTGGCCGCTTATATACTTCTTGTATACCAGAACTTCCACAAGCCTTTGAACGCAGTTTCGCATGCCTTCTCGCGTACGTATTAAGGGTTGAAAATGACGCATACCCTAAAACTATGCAACCAACCAGATGACATGTTGATTTCGTAACAATATATATTGGCCAATACCCTAGCTCTAAGCATTAGTATGGATCAATAGATCAAAGACTTCACCTTCAAGTATAATCAATTGAATTTAATTGTGTAGCCAATGGACTATATCCAAACACATAAACATTGTTACTACTGGCATGGTGATCTGTCGGCAGTCGAAAATTGCTGTTAAAGTGCAACAGCCAAGCAGAAATAGATGCTTGCTGGAACTTAGTTAAAATGATTTGAGATGAACGATTACTGGGGTCATCACAGGCTTTACCCCATTGATGGTGTATCTCACTCGAATTGGAGCGGGACAATCCATTTATTACGACATGTGCCTGAAAAATGACGAAACCTGCGAACACTTCGTTAATAAATGTCCAGTTTTGGCCACTTCAGGGGCAAATGCTTGAACCGGATGTCCACCATGTGGAAGAACTCTTACAACTCGAATGAGTAGGGAAGCAATTACCGAGGTTAAATGGATCATATGTATGTCTAAGTGGCTGTGTTTTGGACACTATATAATAATAATATACTCTACACCCGGTGGAAATAATAAAGAAATTGTTTCGATTACCTGCACTTAACAGGCTGGTAAATTCGTTAAGTCAGTTCTTCATCACTCAATTGCTAATACTGAATACCCCCCAATTCAACCTGTGCACATTGGATTGTTGGCAATCAGGGGTAACAGACTGACTTCTTACGGATCCTCACTGACCCTGCGCGACTTTACTGACTACCACTCCTGGCCACGAAACTTTGGGAATACCTTGGTCGGCGTAATACTTTCTCCAGATACAAATTCGAGTCTGCTGAGCTTGCCGTATCGAGCAGGCAGACGTTTAAGCAATTTTATTTTTCAATATCCAGCGGTCCAGTCTCGGAACTCTTTGTAATGGAGGATAAAGCTACCAAAATTGTTGCAATTTACACCAACAAACAATATTTTAGAGGTATTAGCAACGAATTTATGTGGAAAAAAACCAAGTGGATTCTCTGACCCTCTCTTCCTCAAGCAACGAGAAACCGACAGGTGTACTTGAACCTAACGCTGACTCTCTTCACTTCGGAAACAGCACTATCACTAAGAATGCAGCCCCAGTCGTCTCGAGGGACACTGGTGTTAGGGGCAAACTTAACACTGGTGCTGCATCCATCCCCTCTATCAATATACGGGCACTTGATTCTCACTGTGCTGAACATTTCCCCCTCCTGAGAGCTGTTATGAAAGTTTCCACTCCCACTGTTGGCGGCAAAACTCTTATGTAGAGTGTCACTCCGTGGTCCGCCAAGACCGGGTTTTTGATCCAAACTTTACAAAGACAAACCGTTCACATGTGCTGGTGAGCATGTTCTGTCTAAGTCAGTGGATGAAAATCATGGGTCAAATCAAAGTGATAATGCCGAAGACTTTACTCTGAATTTTTTTACATCTCATAACCTCTATCAGAATCAACGAGCCCTACAGTCTTCAGACCTTTGAATGAAAATTTCAATATTTTACAGTAGCAAAGAAAGACTCAAAAACTTAGTTTCGAAAATTCATTTCGACTGCAAAAGTTTTTCTGCCACTTCTTTTCTTCAAACAATGGACCAATGTACTCAAATAGCCTTTTATTAACAAGATGCTGTTAACGATGCCAGTGTTGTTTGGTTTCTTCGATATACTTGCTAATCTTATGATATTGAATGGGTCCAAAAGCTTTCTTATTATTCTGTCGGCTCTCCTTTTTTTTAATTCTGACCTCCACATTCCTTCTTATGTGAGTGGTCTTATTTGCCACCCTTCTCTAACAAGATAAAGATCACCGCTTAATGCATTCGTTCTGTTCGGGATGTTGAATAGCCAGATAAACATCACTTTTGTGCTCAGCATTCTTAACATTTATTCTGCACCTAGAAAGGGCTTTCCACTCTTTTCTGTCTGCATCCTTGGAAGCAAACCATTCTAGTCTTACAGTCGAGGGGTCGCTGGTCATTGGTTCGAATCCCGCCCAGGGAAATGATTGTATCTAAAATATTTTTCCCTACGAGTCTATGAAGGTCTTAGTTGGTCATATTCATGCTCCGAAACCCGGGCACACATAATTAATTATGGTGCTGGGTATAATCAATATATAATCTAAATGTGACTCTTCGCTGTTCTCAACAATTCTTTGTTTTTGTAAAGGAACAAAAGTATTAAAAATATACTGACAAAGCTTCTCAAATATTTTCGAATACAATCTCTACTGGTTATAAGAGAACAACACATTCCTCAAAACATATCCCAAGAGCATTCGCATATGGAAATATGAATATGAATTGTTATGCAACAAAGGAAGATCCATGTTTGTTGACTACACGAAACAACCAATTTGACCATGAATTCTGAAACAAAATGTAGTGAAATATCGCAATAGAATCTCCGTATGCCTAACAAGCGGCACATATCTTCAGTATCTAAACAAGAAATCAACGCCATCCCGGTTTGCAAGTGCCACCGTAGTCGGAAGCAAATTAAACAAAACACGCACTGAAAACAAGAAGGGGCGCTAGAAATCATAAATAAAAAATTTCAAAAGTTACACTATCAACGCCTTTCCCCTTGCACCATCAACTTGACAGTCAACTTCAAATCCTGTGCAGCTGTGGTCGTACTTCCGCAGAAATGAAAAACTCTCAGAGACAAGTGCTGTGATTGATGTACTCCATGGTGACCACACTTTTCATTGTATCGGTGCACCTTTTGCTACTTTCCTGAACAATATAAACGAACATTTCTGCATGTGGCAAAGTGAATGAAGGCAAGTGTAGCGCTTCAGCTCGAGAATTTACATGTAGCAATAAAAATGTCCAGAAAATCTCCAACGCTAGAATTGACATTGAATTGTTATGCATTGTGCCACCAGCAAAGGACTGCAGTGAGCTGAGTGATTTTTATTGATTTTATTTGCATGAAGAAGGATAACGTTCTGTATTTGGTCCCTGTCCATTTGTGCTCAAAATTTTGGTTCTGATTTTCATCATTTCGAGCTGCATGGCGCATAAATTTGTGAGTTCTTACAAAAAAACAAGGGAATTGTTCGTTGTACGTGTTGTACGTGTTGTGTGTGTGCCGAATATTTCAAATGTACGCAATTTGGAATGATTTCAAACTAATGCGTAGGGCAACACTGTTGAAACTGATATTTCTCATCTTTCTTAATAAAGAGTTATTGAATTTAGCAAATATAAATCAAATCCATCGTATTTACCTACATAAACAATAAGCTGCAATTTGTAACCCATAATTTATGTGTCTCCTGTTGGAATGTGAAAAAGTCTCACGTTTTATAACACTTCAATTCCTAAACATCAGAATTATTCATATAGAACCAGTTCATTGTGGGAGCACGCACCATAAATAGCACTTAATATGATCTGCTCTTAACATAAATAGCACTTAATGTGATCTGCTCTTAACACTTTCACTTCCTCACACTTAAACTTTCTAAGGTAAACAATGGCATAGCCATATGTCGGATATCGATATCCTGGCAATAACAGCATTGAATTTTAAACTTCGGCATACCTTAGAACACCCCACTTTTAATCAAGTTTTCAATATTTCCACAGATTTCGTAAAAATGCAATAACAATTAAGGAGTTGGTATACATATCGTTTGGCGGTCTACAGCGAAAGGATTAAAATTTTATCATATCGAGACCAATTATATATCATACAAAAACTTCAATATGTTAAATGCCAAATTTCATGCCATTCTTTCATTTATTTTCGTGGGCTGCTCTTAAAATTTGCATATTACTCAGTAATATTAAGAAAAGATTAATAGAATTTCAATTTGTGGAGTGATCCAATTATTTTATTGGGAGTGAAAGACAGTAAAGAAGATTCTTGATCCAATGCTTTCGACATTGGATGAAATATTGCATTCATATGAAACCGTTCTATGAACCCATAAAACTTTGGTTGAAAGTGTTGAAGAGGACAATTCAAACTACCCATAAAGATCCACACAAGATTTGTGCCAGAAATCGTTGATAAAAGTTGATATATATATGCCTGCTGCAATTCATTGATACCGCTAGGCAAATGCAAACCCCGCTGGTGGTAATCGGAGATTGCAGACCTACGGAAAGTCTGTAGGAAAAGTCACCAACGACTGGTTCCCTTTCAAATCCAAGCAAAGGGAAATTTAATATACTATTAAAGAAGCGAAAAGTTCTGCTGGGACTTCTGTGGTAACAGCTAGAAAGCTCCGCCGATACTAGCAGATACGGGGAAGATGCTAAGTACAACATCAAAGCCTTGGACTGCATCCAGTATAAATATGGTGCCTGGTTTTGGAGTCTGTATCACCCGAGGTCGTATTCGAATCTCACTTCCCGAGAACCAAAATCTCTGTTGATCAGAGGTTGACTATTCTACAAGCGCCTCTGCCGGTTTTCAATTGACCAACGTTCATCTCTAATGAGCCATCAAACTTTCAAAGCTTTTAAATCTCCCAGGTCAGATGGTATTATTGCAGCGGAAATCCAATATGCACCTGAACAGTTTGCACCATGACTTGTGCAAATCTATAACGCAGGCTTAAATTGTCTTAAATTCCTAAAATCTGGACAGTAACTCTTGTAGCTTTCATACTTAAAGCAGGGAAGGTGTCCCATCCCAAGAACTATAAACGAATCAATATGTTCTCCTTTCTTTTCAAATCTCTGGAGAGTTGATTATGATCTTCATCTCAGAAACTCCATAAATTCTATTTGTATATCTAAATCACACGAGGGCTATATGAAAGGCAAGTCTCTAGAAACTGAGCTGCACGGGCACAATGAATGAGTAGAGAAATCACTTGTCAACAAAGCATAAACACTTGCTGCATTTATAGATATCGAGGGGACATTCAACTACCCTGACACTGCCATTAAAGCTCTATCAAATCTGGGTCTTGATTGCAATCTGATAAGATTCATAGAACAACTACTCAGTGCACGTATCATCAGCTCCTCTGAAAGAAATGCTTAAGTTAAAAGGGCCGTTAAAAAAGGTACGCCACAAGGTGCTGTGTTATCACCTCCTATTTGGAATCTGGCAGTGAGCATCTGCTAAATATAATATATCAAGCCGGGCCCAGAATAATAGCTTATGCGGATAAAATTGATATTACTCTACCTGGCAAGTATCTCTCAACTCTCTCAAAAAGGGTGGATGGTTCAATCTGTATCTCAGTGGTGTCAGGAATTCAACCACGATGTAAATACCTCGAAAACAGAGATTATGCTTTTTACAAGGAAGTATAAAATAATTAAATTAAATTACCAACCTTGATGCGACCGCATTTCGTGTAAGTGTCTAGGATTTGTCCTGGATCCCAAATTCCGTTGGAAAACCAACATAGGAGAAAGTGCATGGAAAACCTCGTGTGCTGCTCAAAGGCCCTTGGAGCCAAATGTGTGCTTCAACCCCGAACCATATATTGGCTCTACTCAATGGTAGTCGATTCTTTTGTATGGCGCTGTCTTCTAGTGGTCAGCTATTGCGAAAGCAGTTGATCGGAGACCTCTAGATAAGGTCAGAAGAACGGCAGAAATAATAATAAGTGAGTGTACTACCTCCATGAGAGCTATGTTGCCATTCATTAATTAGCTGCCTACCACATTTCTGGTGAAATAACAAGGTAAGTGCTCAAGCAGACTCAGTGCTATATCGCTCTGGACTCCCAACTTCAACCACGAGCTTACTACCTATATTCTTAGCAGAGATGAATGAGTTGAAGATAAAATGACAACTAAGCACACAACTAGCATACACGAAGAAAGCTCCAAGCTAGAGAACAAAATCGGTTGCGACAGTTTTTCCAGCTAGCTGGGAATGAGACTATATTTCCGTCTTTGCGGATGATTTGGAATTATTGTCAGAGGCAAGTTTGACTCTACCATAACAGATCACATGCAACTAGCTCTTGACATCACGCAAAACTGGTGTCAGGAGAAAGGACTATTGATAAATCCGAATAAGAAAAACGTGGTAATCTTCACCAAAAGAAGGAAACTGAACCTGGGTAACTTAAGTTTAGGGACCACGAACTTAACAATGTCCAACGAAATGAAATATCTGGGAGTAATCCTGGACAAAATTCTAGTTTGGAAAAACCACTTATCATACATAACTAAAGCATAAGTAAATCCTTAAGAGTAACCTACCAAAAGTAAACCAAACAAAGGCTCAGATGACCGATAACAAGATTCACCTACACCATGTGGTTAAGAGGATGGCAGCCAGCGCAGCCCTAAGGCTACCTAATCTAGCCCATCTTAAAGAAGGCAACCTAACGGAGCACACAAAGATTCTGGACACTGTCTGGAATTCTCCGCGCCTCATGGTCTTTGAAAAAATGGACGGAAAATTTTACTTCTCCAAGCACTTCAAAGTGGTCATCAGTGACCGTTCCGCTTGGAGAAACAGTGAAGTAATAAAAAAACAGGACTCACAGTTGTGGTATACAGATGGGTCCAAAATGGAAGATGGCAGTGCTGGAGCTGGGATTGTAGGGCCAAATTTCCAAAAAGAAATTGCAATGGGTAAAACAAACAGGAAAAACTTGGTCTGCTAAACTACTGGAGAGCCCAAAAAAGCATGCGGCAGTCGAGACTACTCATTGTGCCCGAACACATTAAACTCTATACTGAACTTTTAACAGGACACTGTAGACTAAATTACCATCTGAAAAGAAGGCGATTCCTGCCGACTCTGCCAAGAGGAGCAGGAAACAGCAGAACACATTCTATGCACTTGCCCAGCGGTGGTAAGACGCAGACATAACTACATAGGCAGTAGGTTCGTATCTCCAAATCAACTATTTAAAATTAAGCCCACAGAAGTTACGAGATTGATAAATAGTCTAGGACTATTTTAGTTGGGTACGAGGCTGCACAATAGATCTGTTAGGCCGCGGTGTTCTTTTAGCCTGTTAATAATAATAATAATATTTCCGTTTCGCAAACCAGTAGCAGTGTCTTTCAGGCAAAAATAATGGCAATATATCAGGTATATGCCCAATGGGTTATGTGCAATGAAATAAGTGATTACTCCAATAGCCAAGTGATTACTCCAATGGGCACTAGATTGGGCACTCCGCTTTGCGAAATCTCCAACTTATGTACCATTGGTGTACTCTTAGCAATTGTAAACCTCGAAACAACACTCCCTCGAGGAAGCAAAACGATATTGGGTAGACAGGCATATCTATGGCATTGTCAGACAGACTTAGATTACCATGGACAAGAGGCGAACTGGTTAGCTACTTAACCTCAGCAGGAACACCATTAGCACAACAATTTCTCCACTCACTGGAAATTGCTTGGTAATAAATTGGTAAACAGGCTTATATACTATGATTGCCAACTTCTGTCGCAATTGCGACTCTGAAGCCGAGGAAGAATCCCTTATTCTTCCCATATGTCAATGCTTCTCGATAGCGAAGTGAAGACATAAATTTCTGGTCTCATCCTTCTTTAATGGGGTCATCAAATTATCCATAAATATCAAGAACGTAGCTAGAACGTTAATATCCGAATCACAATGGTTCCCAATTTTGTACGGTGGGCGTAGCGCTTGCTTCATACGGTATCACACTGGGTTTTAATTGATCTGAAGGGAGCTTTCATGAAGAATGCTGCTACTCTAACCTAACAATCTAAATCGACTCAAAACAAGTTCAGAAAAATGGGTGGTGTGTTTACTCAGTTTTGATCAAAAACTATTTACAATTTGCACATTCCAAATGAGAGTAGCTTTCATTCGACGATTTGCTACCATAGATGAAAATTGAAAATCACCTCTTCATACGCAACAAGAGAACTGGGTTCTTCACTTCATCTTTCACAAACAATTATTTAAACAAGAGATAAATCGTTATGAACCGACTCTCAAGGAATTCAAATATGGTCTCATCTGCCTAAGAGGCATAGGCTTCAGTCTTTTGGAATGCAAAAACAATTTTTGTTGATTGCATTCCAACAAATTGATTAATGACGAGTTGCATACTTCACATCTGGACCTGCTCAAGGAAGCGGGTGCACAAAGAAGACGATTCGCTTTCGGTTGCTCAAAACTGAACCAATTGAGATTACAAACGATCAAAGACACATTCAACAGATTTTGCTTTATCGGTATTTAAACTACTTCCAAAACTGAAATCTTTCCTGATTATGGAAACCAATAATACGCCGACTGAGACGCCGACTGAGGCAGATATAGGCATGGAGAAGGCAGCAGACCCCCCAATCGACAGCGGCAGCGACTGAGACGCCTACAGAGACGCTGACATTATCAGTGCCGTAGACGAAGGCATTTTTGCACTGGTTTATGATTGGAGGCAATTGACTTGAACGACTGCAGATCAGCAGAAAGCCTTCAAAATTCATTTTATGATTCTATCTTTAAATATATAAATATATATATATATCACAAAAATATAAATATAACAAAAAAATACATTTCTATCAAAACATAATTTTCCTTTAATGCGCCCGCTTGGTAAAGTCGAACTCCCAGACTTTATTGTCCAATGGGCAGACATTGCGCGCCTTCAGCCAACGGGATATGCAATGGAAATGAAATGCATGACTGCATCTCCCCCAAACTGGTACGCACTCCTCTTCCTCCTTATCCAACTCCATTCTTTTATTAGCCACTTTACTGGCTTCACACTCAATGCAAATGTCCATTAGCTGATTACGGCAAATGGCACAAATGTCTACAAGCACATCGTAGCTCCAAAGAGCGTGAGCGTTCCACCTTTTGACTGTGAAGCGACAATTTTGTTCTTCGTCCAGGTCAATGTCCATTTTGTCAAATGATTGACAACTGGGACTATTATCTTCCATTCTAAAAAGATTATAAAATAAATGTGAAGAGCTCCAAAACTAAAACAGAAAATTTTCTTCAACTATAAAAACTAATCAGAACGTCAAAATTTGTTGTAAATTTTGAACAAATTTTAAATGAAGTACGAGTGACATACGCAATACATAACGGATTTTGGAAAGGTTTATATTCGTAGCATCTAAAAGTAGGTGCGACAGGTATGGTCGAATGTTTCAGAGTAGATGTGGTCGTCTCCGTTGCGTGAAACCACCGAGTGTTCACTATCCAACAATATGGAAGGTGTCACAGACCAGTTTAATTGCAAAGCTAGGCAAGGATGTCACCAAAGTGGATTCATTTATACCTATAAGTCTTCTACCAAAAATATCAAAATTATTTTAAAAACTGCTACTAAAATAAATGATGCCTGCATTGGAAAACAATCAAATAATTCTACAGCACCCATTGAGTTTCCGAGCCAAACACACTACAACGGAGCAAGTGGGTTTCTTGTTATAGCTCAAGCTTTGGATAGCATCTGGCACGACGGTCTAATCTTCAAAACTAAAATGATTTTGCCATCAAATACACTTGAACTGAACAAAATTATTCAACAGGAAATTTACAGTAGGATATCAAAGATATATTTCAGCGAGCCAAAATATCTCTTGTGGAGTACCACCAGGAATCATCCTCAGTCCAATTCTTGACGTGCATGATGTATATAACATCTCATTTGCCCACAGATCCAAATCCAGCAACCTGAACATTTGCTGAAGTCACAGCAATCTTAAGCGCTCACACTAATGCAAAGAATATAAATCTAAGAATTCTTATTAAAACATGATAAAAAAAAGTCAACGAGACCAAATGAGGGGAAACCTGCCCAGCAATAAATTTAAATAATCATGAGATTCCTGAAGACACCTGCGTTAGATATCGGCATTCCACTGGCAAAAGCCAAGCTCGATACCAAAAGGAAATATCGGGCTAACGCCTACAAATCCTGGGCTGACGAGGAATCCTGCCACACGGCTAGACTAACTTGGGCAAGAATGGACAAAAACAGAACCAATCAACTTCTTCGACTTGATTGCGTATCACTGTCGACAACTGTGTCGGTTTTGACCTGCCACTGCATACTGGGAAAGCACGCAGAAAGGCTGTTCCTCCCCTCAACCGAATTCTGCCGAGGTTGTGGCTCCGAGGAGGAGACGGTTTTCCACCTCTTATGCCACTGCCCATCCTTGAGCAGAAGAAGAATTCGCACCATTGGTGCCCCATTTCGTACAAGCCTGACAGAGCTGTCATATATTAATATTTGGGATATAGCAAGGTTCATCCAACTATCAGGATGGTTTCCTGCAACATGATGGGGGAGTCATGCCTTTCCTGGCGCTGTTCTTGCGCTGACTATCACCATCCCAAGCAAGAGAACTGTACTGCACTTAAGGTTCCCTTTTACTCTGTTTTAAATCTACCCGACTTCAGAAGAAGTAGAAGTAGATCCTGTGGTGCCAAGGAGCCAAGTTGGTTACTCCTCAGCACATCAGTGCCAAAAATCCCGAACCTGATTCGAGCAAAGGCAGGGCAGACGCAAAGAAAATGGTCCGCCGTCTCGTCTTCCTCTCCACAGGCTGGGCACAGCGCACTGTCTGATATGCCAATCCTTTCCATGTGCCTAGCCCATAGAAAGTGCCCTGTCATCACGCCAACCAACAGTCTGCAGTCGCTCCTACATAAAGATAGAAGGAACCGTGACCATCGGTCAGAGATAGCAGGTAGCATAATTTTCGTCCATCCGCAGCCTCTCTCAGCCCGCCATGCTCGCTTGTGGGTCGAAACAACCCACTTGTTTGCAGTGGCTTTGATGGCAGCGGAAGGGAGTGGCAGAACAGGCTCAGGGCCAATAAAAACAGCCTCGGAGCCCATCCTGGCCAAGGAGTCAGAGGTCTCGTTACCCGCAATGCCAGCGTGTCCCGGGACCCAAGTCAACGTCAGACTATTATGTTTTCCAACACAATTTAGCCTGGATTTGCAGGACATGACTATCGTGGAAGTGGTGGTCGGACTATCCAAGGCCATGAGCGCAGCTTGGCTGTCACTGCAGACACAAATAGATTTGCCTTTCCACCTGTTTTCCACAACAAAGTCCATCGCCTCAAGTATCGCATACACCTCCGCCTGAAACACAGACGCATGCAGACCAAGGGCAAAGAACCGACGGGTCCCACAAGATTCCACGAAGACACCAGAACCTGAACCTTCTTCAATCCTGGAGCCATCAGTGAAAATACGGCAGCAGTGTTTGCCGGGCTCGTTCTCGGATCTAACCATGAACGAGCCTCTGGCCGCAACATATTGTACCGCTTTTCTATTATGACGGTTGACGACATGGAGTCCGGGGGCATAGACAGGATTGCAGAATCGATGTCAGTGCCTGCGCCGTCATCCAACATCGCGCACATCCCATACCAGTGGCCACTATGTTTCACTCTGCAGATGGCCTTAATGGCCTCTCCGCGGATGAAGACATCTAGTGGCGGGAGATTCACCAAAGCATCAAGTGCCGGGCCTGGAGTAGTCGGAAATGCTCCGGTACAACATATGGCCACAGCACGTTGTAGTTTTGATAGAGCTTTTTTGACCCCTACAAGAGAGAGTCTGCTCATCCAAACCATCGATGCATAGGACCTTACTAGGGGAAAGACCCCATGTCTTACCAAATATACCCTTACACTGCCAAAAAACTGACAGTGCTTTGGATGTCTTCAGTTCGACATGTGTTTTCCAAAGAAGTTTGTTATCAAGGATGACTCCAAGATATTTGATTTCCTTGGATAGCTGGATAGTGACTCCTTTCAGTGTAGGCAGAATAAGTCCATCAAGCTTTCTCCTTCTGGTAAAGAGGACAATACCAGTCTTGACAGGATTAGCCGATAGCCCATTCGCACTGCACCAAGTGTCAATCATATCCAGAGTTCTCTGCACCCTTCTGCAGACAATCATAAGGGATGGACATGTCACAAGACAGCCAACATCATCCGCATATGCCTGAGCGTATACCCCCGAGTCCTTAATGGCGTTAAGCAGGGGATCGATTACCATGCACCAGAGCAATGGAGACAGTACCCCACCTTGGGGACAGCTTCTATTAACCCCAGACGACACCAGCAAATCTTCCTCCGCCCGCACCGTTATGATTCTCTGGGTCAGCATTGAACGTATCCAGTTTACTAGGACCCGGTCTACGCCATGCCGCCTAGCAGAGCCGCACATACTGTCGAAAGAAGCATTGTCAAACGCACCCTCTATGTTCACAAAGATGCCTATTGCGTATTCTTTCCTGTCGATGGCTCGCTCTATCCTTCCAACAAGGTTTTGCAGAGCCGTCTCGCAGGATTTTCCGCTTTGATAGGCATGCTGAAATGGAGACAGTGGATGCGTCTTCAGAGACTCCCTACGCATGCGAAGCTCCACCAGCCGTTCTAAACTTTTTAGCATGAACGAGGTCATACTAATAGGTCTGAAGCTCTTGGGATTGGTGTAGTCGTCTCTTCCAACCTTAGGAATGAAGGCAACCCTCACCATCCTCCAAGAGCGTGGTACATAGGCCAGTGCAAGACATGCAGTGAAGATCTTCTTCAGTGCTGCCATCACCAGCTCAATGCCTTCCTTCAACACAATCGGATATATGCCATCCAGTCCGGGCGACTTGAAGTTGTCAAAGGATTTGATAGCAAATCCAATAGCAGTCTCATTCGCCACAGTTCTGGCGACATACCAATCATGTCGAGAGCGCGCAGCTGCCCTGACAACATTTCCGACCAAAGGTGGTTGTTGACGGGCTATGCTTACCTGATTTCCTGGAAAGTGTGACTCCAACAGCAAGCTGAGTGTCTCACTTTGCCTCTCCGTATAGGAGCCATCAGGTTTCCTGAGCGACCCCAGCTTAGCGGTTTGGTCTTTTTCAGGACTTTCACCAGTTTTTCCGTGTCACTCAGGGATTCGATATCACTGCAGAAGTCTCTAAAAGAAGTCCTTTTCGAGTCCCGAATTAGCTTCTTGTAGTCCCTCTGAACACGTCGATATCATTCCCAGTCCTCGTCAAGATTCGTCTTGAGGGCCCGGTTGAGGAGTTTTCTAGACTCACGCCTCAGCACCTGAAGCTCTCGGTTCCACCATGGAACAGGAGTCCGGCTAAGAGGAGGTCTAATTGGGCAGGCTAGCTCGAAGCTGTTTCTTAGAGCGGTGTTGAGATGCTCAACAGCCGCCTCAAATCTGAAGCTTACAAGTCGCGAGAGGTACACCCATATGCCCACTGACATTTGGCATACAAGTGCCATCTCTCGCAAGTTGATCAGCCATGCAGTTCTCTGGTACATCCCTATGTCCAGGTACCCGGCACAAATGGATATGGAATTGCTTAGCCATCTTATTTAGAGATCGGCGACAGTCTAAGATACTCATTGATGTTATTTGGAATGCATTCAAAGCCCTTAGTGCAGCTTGGCTGTATGATAAAATACATATATCCTTGACGATTACCTCGTTTATCCTCAGCCAATTCAAGGTTTCGTGAATGCTGTTATTACCGCTTGAAAAGCACTGCACTGATCCATTAGTTTTATGGATTCACTGATTGATGGCATTTCGCAATAAACTCCTGATCCCACACCGGTATTCATTTTTGATCCCTCTGTGTATATATTGATGGGAGTATCTAGTGATGGATCCCCCTCGTGCCATTCCTGTCTGAAAGGAATCTTCATCCAAAAACTTCTTTCGAAACAAAAAAAAGAAGAAAGGTAATCAATATAACTGTGTGTGTCCGTTTAGGATTCTAATATGGTACCATGTCCATACGAGACAGCTTTCCATTGTGAGCTCGTTTTGAGTCGAATGGCAGAGCATGCGGCAAAATATTTGCAGAAAAAATATAAGGATGATAGATGGTGTCTGATATCCAATACCAGGGTTGGCGTGGTTTTCATGGTGCCGCTTATTGCTAAACCCTTACTGGTAAACGGGGCAAAACGAAGAAGATGCTGTCTGCAAACAGTGGAACGCGGCGTCTAGGCTCTCATGTTTCAGCGGGCACCTACAACTTTGAAATAGTCAAGGAATTTACATACCTTGTCACCGCCGTAAACACGAATAATGATGTCAGTCTGGAGATAAAGCGAAGAATCACAATTGCTAATAGGTGCTACTGCGGGTTCAGTAAACAATTGGGTTGCAGAGCCCTTACTCTATCGACGAAGCTGCCACTTTACAAGAGGCTCATTCTACCTGTGCTTCTTTATGGCGCTGAGACATCGGTGGTATCGCAAACAGACGCAGCCGCTCTTGGGATATTTGAGAGGAAAATTCTTTGCAAAATCTTTGGTCCTCTTCAAGTTGGCGACGACTATCGCATTCGATTGAACCGCGAGCAGTATGAGCTCTGCGCCGACATTGACATAGTTCAGCGATTAAACATTCACTGACTACGCTGGCTGGGTCATGTCCATCCTGTGGATGAAGAAGCTTCGGCGATAAAGGTATTCGAAGTAAGAGCCGAGGGTCAACGACGAAGAGGCAGACCGTGACTCCGGTGGATAGACCAAGCTGAGGAAGCTTTGACCACGCTTGGTGTGACTAATTGGAGAAAGCGCGCGCGAAGCAGAGGTGCCTGGCAAGAGGTACTCAAAGCGGCTGTAACCCGATCACGGGTTGTAATGGCCACCTAAGAAGAAGAAGCTTATTGCTAATTCTGCTGATATATGTGCCTTATTAAGTATTTTGCAGTCCTTTTCTCCATTATAGTCCACCAGACAACATTTCCATATAGGGGAATGGGCCTGACAAGTGTAGTATAAAGCCAGTGAGCTACCCTAGGCTTAATTCCCCAGGTTTTAGCTATAGCTCTTTTGCAGGCATAAAAAGCCACCCCATCTTTCCTAGCTCTTTCCAGGGTGTTTGACTTCCCAGCTAGTTTCCTGTCAATTATAATACTCAAATATTTAGTTGCTCCTAAATGAGGGATTTTATGTTTCCAATTAAACATAATGACATTAATCTTATACGCATTTACTTCAAGACTGCAGTACTCCCCCCACTTTGAAAGAATATCTAGAGCATTTTGCAAAAAATTTCGCAGATTAGATAAGAATTTTTCAGAGACAGCAATAACAACATTATCAGCATTTGTTATCACCTTACATCCCACCGCCTCTAATCTTAACAAGAGTTTGTTAACAACTGTGATCCATAGAAACGGTGAGAGGACACCTCCTTGGTGTGTACCTCTGCTCACAAACTTAAGTAGGACCGATTCAATGTTTAAAGAACTATCCAAAAGTCGGGTACATCTAAATTAAGAAAAGTGGGTTTCTTAAAATATAAAAAGGTCTGGATTAGAAAGGAGCTTATTAACTCAGGGAGCATTGACATATTTTTTTAAACATATCAAGATTTTAGGTCTTAACTAGGAGCAATAGCTTAGAACTGTGGCATGTATCCTGGTAATAGAAAATGTTTTAATGTCACATTTGAAGCCAGAGTTAGTTGGCTAAAATACTACTTTAAAATATATTAGAGATCACCATCAACAGAATAGTAATTCCAAAGGTAGAACTGAGATTAAGGATATTTAGTTGAAAAATACCAAATCATTCCATTCTGAATTGATTTTAATTATAATATTGATGGAAGTGAGGACTTCATAAAAATCTCACAAAAGTTTACAATAATTTGAAGGATAGTTTACTGTTATTTCATTGTTTTCAAACAAACCTGTTCTTATTTTGTGAACACATAAAATCGAAATAACTTTTAAAATAATTATAATTGCCTTTAATTTGTAGATAGAGGAGATATAGCTAGGAGTCAACATACATTTACTCGTTCTTTAGACTTTCTATTAAGAGCAAGGTAGATAGTCTACTTAAATACACTGATTAATCTACTTCATTGCCTGCGCTCACAGAAATTAATTTGGAAATCTCGTTTTTGTCAATGATCTCACCAATCCGCGGTAAACAGAGGAAGTCATTCCTGAAGTTACCTAAAACTGCACCACCAATTAGAGTAATTTCAAAATGGGCAAAAGAAAAAGCACGCCATTGGATCAAGAAGTGGTCCTGGCAGTAATTTTGCTATGTAAAGACAGACTCTTTTTAGTCTCATTATTCGCCATTAAATTATTCGTGTAAAACCCACTTCCGAGGGATCATCACAATCTGAATTTAAGTCTGACATTGGACTGGAAAAAGTTCTCGGAATTTAGTCTGCTATATATGCGTTGGGCTACTTCCGTATGCAGTTGATGTCGATACCGGTGGCTGAAACTAACCTCGAATGGGTGTACGAGAATAGGGCAACTTCCTCAGTCTCTTCCATCAGGAAAAATGTCAGTCTCTGGACTGCGACTTCCCAGAAAACATATGGATATATTTTATATATATATATATATATATATATATATATATATATATATATATATATATATATATATATATATATATATATATATATATATATATACATATATATATAATATATATATATATATATATATATATATTTATATATATATATATATATATATATATATATATATATATATATATATAAATATATATATAAATTTCACCTCTTATTGCTGGTTTGCGGATTATCGCAATACTTTAACATAAACCAGGTCTGGGCCCCAGGCCACAGAAATATAAAAGGCAATTGCATGGCTGATGAGGTCGTTAGGGAAAGGGCAATATTAACTATTCTCCCAGATGAAATTGCAGTACCAATTCCTTTAACAACATGCTTTTGCATAGACACACTGTCGAAGTTGCAAATGTTAGATGGGGGCAGTTATCATCCTGCCTAATAAGTAGGCAGACCTGGCCGGAATGAAATCGCGGACGTACAAAACTGCTGTAGAAATTTAATAGGCTGGATTTGAAAAATGCGATAGGGGTACTGGCGGGTCATTGTTTAATTGATGGACACGCAAGTTGACTGGGGGTACCCTATTAAGACTTTTGTAGGAGCTGTCCAGATGTCGAGGAAGAGGAAACAGTGGAACACCTTTTGTGTGGGTGCATGGCTCTATACAGAAAAATGTTCTCCGCTCTTGGATTCGCATTTCTTGACAGTATTGAGGATGAAGCTAACGAAACTGGCTACTTTTATCAAATTCACAGAATGGTTTAAGGAGGATCCGGAGGTGTAGGCAAAATGCTCTAGTGGCCACAATGGGCCTTTAACAGGCCTAAGTGAGTCTTAGGACAGCCACTCAACCTAACCTAACCTCTTGCTAGTTTTTAGGGAAGTGGATGGTGGATGGCAACATATTTCTGGATTTTTGATTTGATGCTGCAGTTCCATTGTAGCAGAGTTTTAGCAATGGAATATGGATAATATCAGCGATAATAAAATATTTTTTATGATAACCATTTAAGCGACTTACAGTAGATTCACAAGTATCTATGAAACCATGGATTTTTACTCTTCTAGAACGTCATATGTTCAAACAAATTTAGCTTTATGATTGTATAAATAAAAATATACTTGGGCGAATCAGTGGAATGTATTAAATAGAAAATACATTCAATTGATTATACACATTCAATGTAATCTTTAACTGAAAACAAACATAAATGTTTGTATATAAATATTATGAATATCTATTTGTATGCCCTGTGATTATAAAACTATGCTATTATTTACGCTTGTTTAATTTTTGTCCCCGATTCGCAGTGATTCATATATATTGAAGTTGATTTTAGAAACTATGATTGTCAAAGCAATTTTCTACGTATAATATATGCATCCTTTAGTTTTCGTATTTGGAATGTAGATAACCTCGAATTTTTGGAATATTGACAAGGATTTAAAATAATTTTAAAGTTGTTATGGAATAGGGCTATGTTAAATCCAATACGATATATCATTTATCGAATATATTGACGTAAAATGTAGCATTCTAAGTATCCATACTTGAAGACTCAGATATGCCCTGTATTTATGGTTTACAAATTACCTTCAGAAAAAGGTTCCTATAATATCACACTTAAATTCTCCTTTTCATATTAAATATTTTTCTATCTCACAATTTCTTATATGTTTCTAAAGGTTGCTTCTACAGCTTTAAGCTGAATACTCACCGAAGTTAAAGCAATTTATCTACTGTCTTATGAACCAGTATAACTAGAAACATGTTTATGAGAAAATACACGTTATTGAAAGACATACATACTTGCACATTCTGGAAATTAATTGGAGTATTGCAATGTTTCTAGAGAAAGCACAAATTGGTAAAACCTTTTTTCCTAACGGAACATCCTTATTACATGAAGCGACTGTTTTTCTATTGTTTATAAAAATGGACACAGAAATAGAACCAAATAAAGCCAACAAAATGGGGATTTAAATCAGTTTTTATATTATCGCAATCGATACATTTTGAGAAATCTCCTATATCTACCATATAATCGGGAAAATTGTTTGCAACATAACAGATCGTGTTACTAGTCTCCTGCTGAAATTGACGAAATATTGTTGCTTAAATCTTTCTTTCCATTCCATGGGTGGGTCTCATTATTTCCCGTCATAGTTTCGGAACCAACCCATTTCACATTACTTGTTGGAACTCATCCAATTCTGAATTTTGATTTTCTTTCTTTTCTATACCTCATTGGAATACTATTTTCGTCCTAAAAGTTTGGAAGTAAAGAGATATGTTCCTTTAAGAATTGCTTCCCGCTATTTTAAAGGATTATTCTCATCATTCCTTATATGTATGTATTGCCAAGAAAAATATATTATTATTACGTCATAAATATTTGAAGAGAGGTATTCTAAATTGCGAACGTGCACTATACGCAGTCTTCATTTGTCAATTTCGTGAATTGTGCAATTATAATGGAACAATTTTAGAACAAAAACTTCCATATTCCATCGCACCATTGTGAAGTCTCTTTTTCAGCTTTCATGACGTCACTAACGGAGAGATAATCATTGCATATGAGAGAGTAAATTTAAAATAGAAGCTATTTACAAAAATCAGACATATCAGTTTATATATATATTTTTTAGTGATTTCATTTTTAGACATTGTTTAAAGATATGTCATACTTCGTCTTAAAGATATGTCATGTTTCATATAAATAGCCTCATAACACTGACTACCATAATTTCCGCACTGATAATTTATCGATTTAATTGTTAAATTCCATAAGGAGGTACCCTAATTATATCACCATCAATGACGGCTCACCAACACATTTCACGACACATCGTACATTTACCCACATAAACATCACCTTCTGTTCCCCTTTTATTGCAATACAATCTATTTCAGGCAATGACCACTTTTCCATCATAATATCACTATTTTTCCACCAAACCCGTAGCAATCTAAAATGGAGATCTAAGTTCAACATTAAGTTAGCCAATTGACCTTAATTTACATTAAATTCTAATAAATTCAATAATAAATCCCTCACAACCCCACAAGCTCTAACATAAACAAAGAAACAGCTAATTTTAAACAAAATTATTCTTCACTCCGCGCACACCTCAATACCACAAACATCTCCAAACTGCAAATACCGTAAGGTTCCATGGTGTAAAACCAGTTAGCTAAACTAAGAAACTCCTACTGGAATGCTTTCAAAAGAGACCTAACGCAAGAAAACTTTGCTAAAATTTAAAAAAGCTAACGCCATATTTAAACGCGAATTAAAAATCGCAAATCAAATTCCGTTACTGAATTCACTTCAGAAATCAATCCATCCACACCAACAGAGAAAATTAGGTGTAACATTAGAAGATTGCGTGGGTACAATTCTTGCCATGGAATTCACTCTATTATTCCGACCAGTTCTTCAAAACCACCAATCACCGAGCAACACCTAATTGCAAGCGAATTTTGTGAATTCTGGTCAGCGAATTCATTAAATGAGAATTTTCCAATTAAGTTCCAACATAAGAAAAATAAATTACTCAACACTACGCTTAAAACGTATCCATCAATAACAGCACTTACCATAGAAACAGATATAAATTTCCTTGAATTAATCGCAGCCCTAGCGAAATTGAAAGGCAAGACCACTGGATTAGACATAATATCATATTCTATGATCAAAAACCTCTCCATATCAACTAAATACCGTTTACTAAATCACAAGAATAATATATTTTATAATTATATTCCTCAAACATATAAGACTAGCCTAGTTATCTCAATCTTGAAACCTAATTCCGACAAAACATCACTAAAATCGTATATACCGATCTCATTAAACTCCTGTCTTTCTAAGCTACTACAGAAAATGGGGGTTTGTCTCCGCCAAATTAATCAATAGTCGCCAAATGGGCTCCAATAAAGGCAAAATCTGTATTCGATACATAGACTACGAAATTGCTAATTGCCTATCCTACCAAGAGCACATTTCCATTGTTTCGCTTGATTGTGAAAAAGCTTTCGACAAGGTTTGCAAACACACCATAATAGATCAACTACACATTTGGAAAATTGGGCCAAAAATTATCAAGTACGTAATAAACTTTATGACTAAAAGAAAAATTGCAATCAGAATTGGCAACACCTCTCAGTCAACCGTCCAGTAGAAAATGGCCTCCCAGAAGGATCCCCTCTTTCGGTCATATAGTTTCTTATAGCTTATAATAAACTATGCGATATAATTACGATCCATAAAGAATTAAACTACTGTGCATACGCCGACGACTTTCATTTATTAATTAATTTGAATAATAAAAGAAACCTAAATATAAACCTTGACAAAATTTTCCGGGATATTGCTTCTTGGTGCAACTACTCTGGAGCAATTGTGTCCCCCACAAAATGCAAACACATTCATTTCTGTCGGAAACGAAACTGTTTCTGCAACATTCACTGCAACAATACTAAATTTGAAGAAGTACAGAACTTAAGAATCCTGGGAATTATTTTTAATAACAAATATAGATGGAACGCACACATATACTACATGATAAAATCTCTCACACAACAATTAAACATAATTAAATACTTATCCAGTACTAAACTTAACTGCAACACATATTCCATTATATCAGTTCTTAAATCACTTGTCCTATCAAAAATTTCTTACGGAATATTTCCCACCAATAAATAAAATCAAAACTGTTCTCAATTCAACAATTAGAATGGCCCTTGGAGCCTTCCGCTCAACACCCATCAATAACATGCTTTTTGAATCAAACATAAAATTCCTAAACAACCAAAGAGACTTAGTTACCACAAAACTCTTCAAATCCCTCATACTCAGCAACAACAGCCCTCTCCATAATATAGTTATGAAACACTAAAATAAAAATAAGAATCAGAAAATTATACCAGCAATCAGCAGGATTATATAATAAATTCCATCATCCTCCACATACCTTACTCTCACCTCAATTCCACAGACTATTTCCATCCTCCATGGCTTTTCAAACAGTCCTCAATCAATACCTCACTTCACCAATTTGCAAAATCCGATAACTCCCCTGTAATATTTCGAACTTTATTCACAGAAATTACGGAAAAATTACGCAACTATTCTTTCATCTACACCGATGGCTCAAAGTATGATCAAAATTCCGGCTTCAGCATAACTAGTACTAACAAAATAATTAAAATAACAACCCTTTCATTACATAGATCAATATTCGCTGCTGAAATTATTGCTATCAGTGAAGCAATACAACTCGCTATAACTAAAAAAAACAACTATGCCATTTGCACAGGCTCCCTATCATCTCTAGAAGCCATAGCCAATATCAACAACAGTGACTACTACCCCTCCCTTATCCAAAACGCTCTTACCCAATACTTCCCTAAAATAAAACTAATCTGGATCCGTGGACATACTCTAATAGAGAGCAATGAATTCGCTGACAAATCCGCCAGATATGCTAGTCGAGCCCCACTAATTACAACTCACAATTTTAACCTCAATGACAACACTCAATACATCAAAACTAACTTCCAAAGCAAACGTAAACAATTATGGAAATCCACCTCCGAATGGTACAAAAAAATTAGTCCACAAAAAATGTCCATTAACAATTACCAATACAATGCTGACTACAATCTCTACAGAACAGATATCACAAAATTCATACGCCTACAGTTTGACATACTAAAATCTCCCACGAATACCTAGTGAACAACAGCACTAAATCCCCCAGCCCCTTCTGTAATTCTACGACCCCTACCCATATCCTTCACCTCCGCACTAACTGCCCCACATTCGATAAATCAGGAAAACAAGCTTCTAAAAACCAACCCCTATCGCTAATTAACACTCCGAATACTGAAAATATGCTAAAAAATATTAATTTCCTCAAAATAACAGATTTATACAAAGTTATATAAAATCAAAAATTAAACTATTACATACATAATACAGTACATTGTAATAAATATACCATCAAACTATTTTCTATATAATGTAACTAAAATACAGCTGTATACGAAATATATCAAAAACCTTAACTTTAAATTAACATATATCTAGGCAAATATGAATAGAGATGAAAATAACTCAATCTAAGTTGAACTTAAGGGCTAAGTCGCTATAGCTAAACATTAGCTTTAAATTTTAATTTTAAGTTAGTGAATAAATAAATAAATAAATAAATAGACATTATTTTTCATTATATTTCATCTTAAAGATAAGTCATGCTTCATATATTGCCCCTCATAACACTGACTACCATAATTTTCGCACTGATAATTTATCGATTTAATTGTTAAATTCCATTAGGAGGTACTCTAAGCCGTTATTTCCAGAGACTATTGTATCCTGTTTTTAAGGAAAAATTAATTTGGAAGGAAAGCACGGACAAAAAGTCTTCACTATTCATTATCATCCCGTTTTGTGTACCCTGTAATTACCGTAGCTTCTCTATTTGTGCTGTGAAGTACCACATGCCTCTTTTTAGAGCAACCCCCATAAACTTCCTAACTTTACTCAACGCCTTCCATTTCATTACCTGATTGTCCTCATTGTCAGTGCTAATCAACCTACTAGTTAGTAAACTCATCAGCATCTGATTATACCAACTCTAATATTGGTGCTGCTGGGTGGGGGTGGGTTTAATTAATACCGGCCAGTCTTGTGTGGTAAGTTGCTTTGTTGTTAATGCCAGAAATGTTGTTGCTGGTGTTGATGTTGATGTAATTAAAGTATGCACATTTGTGCAAAAGGACAATTGGCTCGTTCAGATGAGAGAATACAAGTTAAAATTTGCTTGAAATGTGTTGGACTTTTCGTCTCTGTTTTTTCATCTTCTCTATTTTATTTTAATTTATTTATTCCCCTATTTATCGGATCCAGTGTAAATATTTGTTTTATTGAGACACGATTGGATGTTTTTATCTGACTAAATTCCATTGACTGACTTCTTAAAAATTTAATAAGCGGGTTTTATTTTAATACCTCTCTGAAGACAAGCGCAATTAAATTGTTCAAACTAAAGAGAATTATTATGAAATCTTGAGAACTTCAACTGGGCGAAGCTATATAAACATCTGCCATCCTAACTTAGCCAAAACTAATTTAAGTTAACACGAAAAATTCTCAATGTGCATCCGCACGGCTACAAGTCAAATAAGACCGAACTTTGCATACGTATACATATTGTTTCCCCCCTCTCAGCTCATAAGGATAAGCATGTGGATGCATATTGTTGTCCTTACTTATCCGTATCATAATTTTGCAATAAAAAAACAGACAATCAATGAGATTGCATTACATGAAAATGCAACAAGAGAAAAAAACCCATAATGCAAAACTTGCCACTTTCCACAAAAACATTCTTACTATGTAAATATTCACCATATACCCGTAAATACTCGCATATATATATATATATATATATATATATATATATATATTTATATATACTCATATAAGCTAGCACATACTTGCCGTTATTGGCTTAAAATTTCAATTTTCCCAATGGCGACTTTTTGTCTTGAAGGTATCTCCAAAAAAATTCCCTCGTCTTCCAAACCAGGATACACTTCTTTATCGTGCTCTTGTGTGTATGTGAGCATCTTTACTGTGGGGTATACTATCTAGTGTTTTTGTGTGTATGTGTGTTTGTCATCCCTTCAGTAAAATTTCGAGAAATAATCTTCAAAGCAGTTCCAAACAATTGACTCGCCATAAAGTAGAGGGGCAGTGAGTAATTTTATAGGAAGGAAAAACCAAATACATACGAGTATAAGAAAACTTTGAGAAACGCAACTTTGAGAAACGCTTCACAGTTGTGCTTGGCAACAAGAAAGAATGGAAACATGAATCACTTCAAGATATTCTAAAATATCATATCATCAAGTGGTTCACAGATGGTTCAAAACAGAAGAAGGATAGGATAGGAGCTGGCACAGATGGACCGGGGGTTAACCATTCCGAACCAATGGGGGAATCACCCAGCATATTCCAGGCAGAGATATATGCAATATCGCCTCTGTCCTATATTTAATCTCCGACGTAACCTTGTGGGTCCAGACATTGCTATCATGTCTGACAGCCAAGCAGCTATAAAAGTACTCAATTCCTAGGAGATTTTTTCTAAACTAGTATGGGAATGCATAGAACTTTTAAATAAGTTAGGGTGCCTAAACTTTCTATAATATGGGCTCCTGATACACTGGGATTCCTGGAAATGAAAAAGCGGATAGTCTTGCCAGGCAGCCACACTATTTATTGGTCCTGAACCTTTCATTGGTATAGGAACAAATTGCATAATAGATAAATTAAAACAGTAGGAAAAATCCAGAAAATCACGTAACTGGGCCTCATCCCCAAAACTTATACAATCCAAGCTCATGTTTGGGGACAATAACTCAAAACGTGCAGCTCTATGGATACAGTTAAGCAAAAATTATTTAAAAACTCTGACAGACCATCTCATAGGTCACTGTTATTTAAGAAGCCATGTCATGAAGCTGGGACTCTCACCAGTAAACACGTGTAGATTCTGCACGGAAGCAGAAGAAACACCAGAACACCTTCTAATGAATTGCGAAGGATTTGCTCGCAGTAGGAAGAAATACCTGGGGCATTACTGGCCCGAGGGCAGAGATATTAGAGCAGTGAACCCCAACTCAGTGCTAAGTTTCTTGAGAACTGTTGGACTAATAGAATACCTTTAATAGGTACATCCAGGAGGAGTACAATAGATCAAATTGGTCGAGGTGCATTTTGCCTCTTTATGTCATTTATTCTTTCAAATATAAGAAAATGTTACATACACGTATTAAAATTGAAGCCATATGGAAGCCGTCTCAGAGGATCGCAGGTTCAAATCCTGCCGGGCTTGGTCTCAAAAATGCTTGTTTATATAAAATCTTTTTCACTTCGAGTCGAAAGCCTCAGTGGCTAGTACTCATTTCCAAACTTCTTGCAGTCACAGTTAATTATGGTGTAAAATAAAATAATCATAATAATAATAAGCCTTAAGCCAATGCTTTTGTATTGGGACTACTTGAACTCTGGTCCAGATAAGTTGGTCAATTAAAAAAAATACAGCCAAAGTAATTGGAATCGATTTATCTAAGTAGAAAAAAACAGAAGGCATATTATATGAAATTGTGCCCTGCTCTAAAGAGATGCGTCAGGAATCGAACTGATTTTAATGTGCCTAATCTAACTGAATCAGGAGTACTGTGGTGCCCTACTTTACTCGAATTAGTCCTCCTTTTTATAGTGTTTTAAACAGAAATATTATATATACGAACGAACGTATACTTGTATGGCCTCCACCTGATTTGAGAACAGTATCTACACTAGCCAGAAAAAGTCTGCGTACACACCCAACAAAGGAACAGAGTTTTTTTTTTATAAATATATTGAGTCGTTGGATGTGTACTCAGACTTTTTGTGGTTAGTGTATTTAAATTTCTGGCAATTGCATACTGTCAAAAATGTTCTAAGATAAGTGAATACATTTATTTATGTTACCACTACTTAAGATTGTATTAGGTCAACAACACAAACAAACAGCTTCACTGCAGGGATATCTATTATCATATTGTAAAATACAGTGTTGAAATTTTTCCCATTTTCTTAGCTTTTCATGGTAGTGATTTGGCTTTACTTAAAGCTGCAAAATTCTTGTCTTTTGTTCCCTTTTTGCTCGTATTATCCTCATGCGGTTGTGTTCCACTTTTCACTGCCTTTGTGTATGGCTGCTTGTGTGTGTGGGTTTGTGTGTGTATGTGTGTGTGTGTTTGTGCGATATTTCTTTTTAAAAATATTACTTTTACCATGCAACCTTGCCATGACAAGTATTCGATTTCTATTGTGGCTTTAATACGAATACTATAAAATTTGCTAAAGCGACTGAAATATTCGAGAAACTTTTATAAGACCGTAAGAGATCTTAAAGGATTTTTTGATTCTAAAAGGATAAAAATTGTTACTAAGCAAAAGGTGATTTAAAGCTATAAATTAACAGTGCTACGTTGTCACTGTGGCACCAACACAAAACACTACTGCCAAAAGAGATGAAATTGGTTGGGTTTCGTATTCTGTTAGCAAAGTTAAATATCACAAAAGAAGAATATTAATATTAACACTGAATATTTTAGTTTCCTGATTATTTAAAATTTTGAACTTTTTATCAATTGCTCATTGTTTAATACCATTCGCTCCTTTCAGCCGCAGATATTTGATTATTAAATACATATTGAAAACGTAATGAATACTAGACTTGTAAAAATAGAGCGTGTGACAATAGGTAGTTTTGGCCGCAGAGACTTGGTGACTAGTTCCCGCTCTCAGTACAATCTATCTATCTATATACAGTTCATGAAACTTTATACTTGAGGAAGACGATACCACTCAAACTGTAGTATTGTCATCGTATACAGAACGGATCTGGTTATTAACATTCTAATAAATTTTTTAAAGGCTTTTCGTTGATGTAGCTATCGGACGTGGATTTTGAGTGCAGTGAAGCTTCGAGGCTTATTGATATTGACTCGTGTCTTATGGTACTCCATTGAAAATAATTCCAGCGGCGTCAGTAAACGCTGTGGATAGGAAAATTGTATAATAAGCTTTACCAGCGCTCTGATATTTTTCTTTTGTCCTGTACTTCTGGTATCAGCAATTCTGGCTTTACACGTAGTCGGCGGTATTATCTCGTTTCCATTAAAGACGACTCTTTTCGCACCATGATCTTTATAAAAACCAACGGTTGCCTCTATAGAGCCCGTATAGAAATAGTTACTGCCAGGGTGAACTGAAACTAGATGAGAAACCAGTGGAAGGAAAAGTTGAATGTAAAACTTCTTATATTAAATCCTGTTTATTTCGACTACTTTTACTCGAATTAAAGCTATTTTATCACACGAAAGTTTTTATTACTACACACAATCCAGTGATTGAACTAGAAACTAAATGACTACGCCGTAGAAGAGTATTGGTTTGATAACCAATATAAAGATCTACATCATTATTTTCGGTTCCTAATCCCATATATCTTACAGATTGCTCTCTTGCAAGAATAAAGTATGTAACGACTCTATTTCCTGGCTGGGGTAAAACTCAGCGGGTTCCAGGGGTCGTGTACAGAAATTGTATATATATAAACGTGCGTGTAGTAGTGTGCTGTACATATACTTTATTGATTTAATTAAAACTATACATGTGCTTATAATTTATTGATAATTTAATTAATTTAAATAATTGACTATGCTACTCCTGCTGGGTACCGTTTGTGTGTTCGCGGTTGGCAGTGTTAGTCTCCGCGAGAATCGGTAGAACCATAAACTCGCTGCGCTGTCTGGGAGTAAATTTTAGACTCCACGAGAATCGGTAGAACCATAAACTCGCGACACTGTCTGGGAGTAAGTGTTAGTCTCCACGAGAATCGGTAGAACCATAAACTCGCGACACTTTCTGGGAGTAAGTGTTAGTCTCCACGAGAATCGGTAGAACCATAAACTCGTGGGGAGGTCTTGGCGTTTGTCTTAGTCAAAGTGTTGTACTAAAAGTTTACTCTACCTTGCTGTATTGCTTCTGGAGTTTTGCCGTGGTGTGTTGGTATGGCGATACCAAGTGCGATGCATCTTCGCCGAGTGCTGCTGGATCAAGAGAGACCCTATCGTCCAGATCATCCTGGTTATGCAGTACTAAGAGTCAAGGGGCCAGTGCATTGTTTTGTTGCAAGTGCACCGTTGTATGGTTCCGTACTCCGTTGGCCAGCTTCACCTGTTGGCAAGCCCATGCTTGTTGTTGTTGCATCTCAGCTGACTTTGGGACACCTTGAACTTACAGTGGTCAATCACCTGGCTGCAGTGGTTCCTATTGACCCGAAGTGTTGGTGTCTGCAGTCAGCGCAGCCCGAAACAATTGCTAGGGGCCGTAGTGTTGTTGTTGTAGCCTTACAATTGTTGTTGTCGCCTTACAATTGTTGTTGTTGTAGTTCTAGTAAATGATCACACTTACCACCAAAGAATATCTAGTAAACTTTATTATGGATATAAATTACATATTTCTATGTTTAAGATAATTAAAAAAAATATTTTTTCTTTTAATCAGGCCGAAGCCAACTTTATTAATTTGATTCTGATTTTAGACTGACTTAAGAAATAAACTTAAATTTACTTAACACCTACGCTGCGCCGCTCTGCTGCTGCTGCTGCTGGTGAAGTGTTGTTGTTTTCAGTTGTTGCGCGTGTTGGGCATTTCCTATGAAAAACGCTAGACTTAGCGTCAGCGAAAAATATGGAAACGGATGTTAATTTGAGTTGTGAAATATTGAAGTTGACAAATTTCGGCGTAAATGGTATTAACTCCTCCCTCCTTAAGTGTGATTGTCCTCAATCACTCAGAAATATGGCAAGTCATTGACACTTAAACTTTTTGGTATTTCATGCCACATTTCGGGGCGCGTTTTTTTCTCTATGACTGGAACAGGTGTTATCTGCATTTCTTTAAATATAACTCTTTCAGATGATTTCTTCCAAACCTTCAGCAAAATGATTATGGTAATACAGATGCTGGTCAATACAACCAACGATATTTTATTGAGATTGTTGTCTGTCTGCAGAGAAGTTATAAATTCGGTATTTTTTATGTGTAGATCCTCGAGGGCTTTTAATGAGAGTAAGTTTATCCGTTTTCTTTCCGTGGGTGAGGGTTGCATTATTGCGGGTGATGTCTCTAAGGTTGTCGCTTCTATATTGCTGTATTCCTCTTCATCTATCCTTACTGTAGTGTTTGCAAATTTAACAAGGTAGGTTCCATTTAGTTTGTGATGAGATTTTTCTGTTTCTATGATTCCATTAAAATCATTAATCAGGAGAATGCCTGGTTGGATTTCTTCTACTGTTGATACATGATGACCATTGATGTATGTGCAGGATGAATTCAAGCCATTAATTAAGTTTGGAATGCAAGTATCATTACTTAAATCTAACAATTCATTCCTTTTACATATTTTAATATTGTTATATTTTTGACAATTGTCTATAATACCATACAATCTATTTTCATGTTTTAATAATTCATTATGTTTTAGCAAAACCATTTCGTTGTTCTTTTTTATTGGTCTAATAATTATATTCGTATAAGTTGCTTTTAAAGTTAGTGGGATTTTAATTACATATAAAATTGTTTCTTCATTAGTTAAAACATTTATGTTAGCAAATTCTAAAGCTTCTTCTTCTGAAGCGAATGGCATATTTTCATCTTCTAGTTTTCTTATAGCTAGTTTTATTTCTTTTTTATTTAATAACATTGAGTTTAATATTCCGTTTTTCGCCCATTCTATGGCGTATCTTATGTTTACTAATTCTTCTTTGACAAGTCTTAATCTATACTGAATGCTTGAAGCTATTTCATTGTTTAAATTTTCATCTTTTCTTATTTCGTTATTAATTTCGTTTGCTAATTTCGTTAGATTATTTATTCTTTCATTAAACGCTTGATTAATTATAACCTGTTTATTATTATTATTATTTAAATCTTTTAAATTATTATTAATTAACTCTAGATCGTCATGATCTGGACTGCCAGCAATATATTTCCAAGCAGTACCTATTATGTTAATTGATCTTTTGGCTTTATTGTGTTTAATTGGTGAAAAGGATTCTAGGATTTCGAAGGATTGTTGGATTTCGTGGATAAGGAGTGGGAAAGGAATTTTAAATTGATAAGAGTTTTCATCGCCTGTTTGAATCCATAGCTGATTCTTAAAAACATTAATGGGTGTTTCAACTACAGGGATAAGTCCGTGTGACGAGCTTTCGTCGCTGTGTTGGCTAATTGTAAGAGAATTAATTTGTGGGGGTCTGGATAATGCATCTGCTACTTTATTTATGCATCCAGGTTTGTAAACAAGCTCATGGTCGTATTCGTCTAATATTGCCTTCCATCTTTTCATTTTCGAGTTGTGATTTTTATTGCTTAAAGCGTAAATAAGTGGCTGATGGTCAGTAAATATTTTAACTTTAGCGGTACCATACAAGTAATTTCTGAAGCACTTAAGTGCCCAAATTATAGCTAAGAGTTCTTTTTCGTTAGCTGCGTAACTTTCCTATGTTTTGTTTAGAGTTCTTGATATAAAAGAGATGGGTTTTTTGTTTTGTTCTAAGACTGCACCTATTGCGTAATTGGAAGCGTCAGTTGTCAGATGAAATTCTTTACTAAAGTCGGGATAAGCCAAAATTACATCGTCCGAGACTAGGGAGTTTTTTATTTTTTTTAATGCTTCTGTAGCTTCTGAATCTAAATGTATTTGTGTATTTTTTGATTTGTTCTTAGACATTCGTCCTTCCTCCCCTCTTAAGAGTCTTGTTAAAGGTTTTGCCAATTTGGCATAATCGTGAACAAAACGGCGATAATAACCGGATAGACCTAAGAATGATCGTAAGTCTTTAAGGGTGGTTGGGGCTGGGAAATTAATAATTGAATCTACTTTAGTGGGGTTAGTTTTAATGACTTGGGGTGATACGATGAATCCTAAAAATTCGACACTTTCTTTAAAGAATTCACACTTATCCAGTTGTATTTTCATGTTGGCAGATGAGAGAGTATGAAAAATTTGTTCAATGTCTGTTACATGACTATTTTCGTTTTTGCTAAAAATAATTATATCGTCTATATAGACGAAACATCTTTTACCAAGATGGTCTCTCAGAATATCGTCTAGCGCTCTCTGAAAGATTGACGGCGCGTTTTTGAGGCCAAATGGAAGTCGAGTAAACTCGTACTTTCCGTTATTTATTGAAAAGGCTGTTTTTTCTATGTCAGATTCCTTTAACGGAATCTGATGAAAGCCGCTTTTTAAATCTAGCACAGAAAACCATTTATTCTGTCCTAGTTGCGAAAGTACTTCGTTAATATCTGGTATGGGATATCGGTCGGCGATTGTAACTGTGTTAAGTTTTCTGTAATCTATTACAACACGGTATTTCTTTTTGCCTGAGGCGTCTTGTTTTTTTGGGACAATCCAAACGGGAGAGTTGTAAGGGGATCTTGAGGGTCTAATAATTTCGTTTTTCAAAAGGTCTTGGATTTGTTCCTCAACTTCAGTTTTAAGGGACGCGGGGTATGGGTAATATCGTGTATAAATTGGTGTATCTGATGATGTACGGATGTCTGCTATGACTTTTGTTGTGTACGTTAATTTTTCGTTTGGCTCTGAAAATAATTCGCGATTTTGTTGAACTAATGAGTTCATTACACGTTTTTGTGTGTCATTCATGTGTTCATTTCGTATTTCTATTGTGTTAATGTTTTGTGAAATGCATTGTTTAATCCTAATTTTTATTGAATTTTTTATGATCATATAATCTTGTTTCGTGTGGATAACTGCTTCTAATTCTTTAAGGCTGTCGTTACCTAGAATTGCGTGAAATGAAACTAAAGATGGCAGAAGAAAAAATTTTAGTTTAAGGTTCTCTATATTAAAAAGATTAACATAAGTATGATGCGTTATTGCGATTGGTCCTCCAACGGAGTTTGCAGAAAATGATTGTTCGTTTAGATTGGGTTTACTAACAAGCTGTGGTTGAATATAGTTTTTATTCGAACCTGTGTCGATAAGGATTTTAAGTGTTCTTCCGCTCTTCGTTCGACATTCAAAATATGGAAGCGAAGAGCTTTTTATTCTAAAAAATGGATATCGGTGAAATCTGCGATCTCGCAGTTTTCTAGGTCGGTGGATAGATCATAAAGCTCAGATTCCTCCTGTTCTTCGTAGTTTTGGTCTGATGATTGATTTTGTTCGTCTGTAATTACGTGGTAGTTTCTTTGCATTTTTTGTGGTGGGTATTGGGTGTTTGGTGGTGGTGGTCGTTTGCCTATTAAGTCGTTTGGTTTGGGCCTATTCATATAGTTTACACCGCGTGAACGTAAACTTACATCAACATCCATCGGTTCTTGTTTTGGTTGCGGTTTTGGATGAAAAGGTCGCTGGGGTGGATTAAATTGATAACGGTGGTTGTTTTGATTAGCAAAGTTCTGTTGTGGTAAATTAAATTGATGTTGGTTGTTATTATTTTGGTAAGCAAAGTGCTGTTGTGGTCTGTATGAAAAAGGTTGGTAAGGTCGGTTTTGGGGTAGGTAAGCTAGTTCGGGATAAAATTCTCTTTGTGGTCTCTGTGGTATTGGTTGTGGTAAAGGTCGTCTAGGTGGTAAAATGGGTGGATTGCCGTAGCTTCGCCTCATTGAGTTTTGGCTGTTATGTGCATAGCTTGAACGGAAGTTTTGGTTTTCTAATTTCAGGCACAAATGGAGAGCCTGTGGAAGATCAGCAGGTTCTCTTATACCTAGTAATCGGGGCAGGTCACCTTTAAGACCTCTTATAAATGTGTCAAAAGCCTTATCTCTGTATGTTCTTGTAAGAAGATGCGTGGACTCAGGTCCAATTTCCATGCATCCTATTTTGTTTAATATAAGTGATAAGTGAGAGTAAACTTGCTGGTAAAATTCTTGAATAGTAAAGTTCCCTTGGACTAATGATGTCATTTGGTACTCTAGGGTACCTAGGTCGCGTTTGTCGGCGTAGTGTAATGTCAAGCACTTTGAGATAGCTCTCCAATCCAGTGGAGTATTGTATGATTCTAATGCAATATCTGCATTTCCTACTATTTTGTTTCTTATGACGTTTAATATACCATAATATTTTGGAGTGCCTCTCGTGTGTTCGTAAATTTGCAGTATACGATCAACACTTTTTTTCCACGAATTAAATTCTCCGGGGGCGCCAGAAAAGTCGCGAAGACAACGGACTACGTCTGGTATTTTATCGAGTTCTGTCAAATTATTTAAATGGCTAGAGTCTATTGTCACGTCGGCAACGTTCATAAAATTGGCGTTTGGATTGAGTGCCGCTTGCACTATATTTCGTCCTTCTGTACGTATTACGTTAGTTACCATCTCTGAAACTATTGTCGACAGTTCGTTCATGTTTATGTTATTAGGAGCAGGCATGGGAGATGACGAGGAAGTGTTTAGTATAGGTGGACGTATTAAATTATTCTGGTTAGTCATTTTGTATTAAAATATTTCAGTTATATTTAACTTAAATTATTTAAGAAATTAAATGAGAAAGGATATATAAGAAAAATGTTTCTTCTTCTTTTTATTATTTTTCTTTTTTTTTTTTTTGTGTTATATATTTGTTTTGTTATACACTGGAGGGTCCGGAGTTCGGATTCGCAGTGTCAGTGTTTGGTTTAATTTTTGATTGATTATTAACTTTTATTTTCTTGTTTCTATTAATTCTTCTAAATGATTATTTTAAATTTCTAATTAATTTTTCTTAAATCTTTCTGTTTAAACAAAATTGTTTACTTTTTAAATCAATTCTTCTTTAAATGTTGCTTTCAAAATTCTTTACCTAAGTTTTATTTCAATTTCTTTAAGTGTTTCTTAAAACAAAATTCTTTCGGATTTTTTTTGTTAATTTTCTAAAAATAATGCTTAATACAAATTCTAATTTTTCTTACATAAATATTATATGGGTAGTATTCATCTCGATCCAGTTGATCCTTGTATAAACAGGCGGCTGTTCTCTGGTTTGAACTCCTTTTTAGGTTATATCCTGACTTGGGGGCCTTGTTTCCTGTTTGATGTAATGAGTCTAATGTGGATCCTCAGCGCGTTCTTATTTAAAATGTTTCCGTGTCAATAGCACTTTTTTTGTAACACTTTAGTAGTGGTATTTAAATAGCACTTTTGTTATGTTTTAATGTCACTTCTAATGTCTTAGTGGTATTTTTTTAATAGCACTTTTATTTAGATGTGTTTTAATGTTACTTTTAGTGGTGTTTTACGACACTTTCATTTAACCAGTAAATTCAAAACAACGCGAGACTGGATTAACTGCTCGGGCGCCAATTACATATTTCTATGTTTAAGATAATTAAAAAAAATATTTTTTCTTTTAATCAGGCCGAAGCCAACTTTATTAATTTGATTCTGATTTTAGACTGACTTAAGAAATAAACTTAAATTTACTTAACACCTACGCTGCGCCGCTTTGCTGCTGCTGCTGCTGGTGAAGTGTTGTTGTTTTCAGTTGTTGCGCGTGTTGGGCATTTCCTATGAAAAACGCTAGACTTAGCGTCAGCGAAAAATATGGAAACGGATGTTAATTTGAGTTGTGAAATATTGAAGTTGACAAATTTCGGCGTAAATGGTATTAACTCCTCCCTCCTTAAGTGTGATTGTCCTCAATCACTCAGAAATATGGCAAGTCATTGACACTTAAACTTTTTGGTATTTCATGCCACATTTCGGGGCGCGTTTTTTTCTCTATGACTGGAACAGGTGTTATCTGCATTTCTTTAAATATAACTCTTTCAGATGATTTCTTCCAAACCTTCAGCAAAATGATTATGGTAATACAGATGCTGGTCAATACAACCAACGATATTTTATTGAGATTGTTGTCTGTCTGCAGAGAAGTTATAAATTCGGTATTTTTTATGTGTAGATCCTCGAGGGCTTTTAATGAGAGTAAGTTTATCCGTTTTCTTTCCGTGGGTGAGGGTTGCATTATTGCGGGTGATGTCTCTAAGGTTGTCGCTTCTATATTGCTGTATTCCTCTTCATCTATCCTTACTGTAGTGTTTGCAAATTTAACAAGGTAGGTTCCATTTAGTTTGTGATGAGATTTTTCTGTTTCTATGATTCCATTAAAATCATTAATCAGGAGAATGCCTGGTTGGATTTCTTCTACTGTTGATACATGATGACCATTGATGTATGTGCAGGATGAATTCAAGCCATTAATTAAGTTTGGAATGCAAGTATCATTACTTAAATCTAACAATTCATTCCTTTTACATATTTTAATATTGTTATATTTTTGACAATTGTCTATAATACCATACAATCTATTTTCATGTTTTAATAATTCATTATGTTTTAGCAAAACCATTTCGTTGTTCTTTTTTATTGGTCTAATAATTATATATACTTTGCTTACCACTGAGTCCAAATTAGCATTCTCCTTTCCTCTTTGTGCTATGCCCGCACTGGCGGCGCATGTGGAGATCGCTCTGCCGTGTATGCTTTGTGTGTTCTGTCGCTTCTGTCGTTGTATTGTTGTTGTTGTTCCTGCGGCTCGTATCGTCTATTCGTAATGTTGTTGTTACTGTACTAGATCGGCTTGAGTCTTTGCCGAGCGTTGTCTGTCGTGCAATCACCTCTAGTGCATGAAGAAGTTTTGTTGTAGCGCTTGAGCTGTTGTATTTTCTCTTCTTCGGTGCTTTGTGTTTGTTGGTTTTCTGTATTACAAAAATTGGCTTCGTCAATAATTGCAACTGGTCCTCGTATAATCGTTTCGTCGTTACATGTTTTCTGCGCTCCCGTCTTTTTTAAGCTTGTTGGTTTAATTAACACGGGTGCGTTTACTTTTTTATTAATTGTCAAATCTTGTAGACTGCATACTGACTTGGTTGTTGAACTTGATATCTACATATTAAACTGAAGGCAATCCAGTAAATTTGGTGGTTCTATTTATATGGGCATTGATAAGAGCACATAACCTCTGGACATCGAGAAATATTCGAAAGACAGACAGAGTACTAGCTTTTGCTTCTATCACCGAAAGACACACTTATACTTAGACAGTCTCTTTCAGTAGAAAGAATAAAATCAACTTTCCGACCAGGGAACAATGGAGAAATCTAGAGCCACTTCTTGGGGCCTGGCGGTATTTTTCTCCACTGAAGACTACAAAGTGAAAAACGAACTGGCGCTGGCTAGCATCTGAATGAAGATATCAGATAAGAATCTCTGATATGAAAACTATAAGAATGGTATTCTAATAGAATGTATTTGCTATTCTAAAAGTAGCAAACTGGGTAATTGAAAAGAAATGGCGACGAAATAAAATTAGAGTCCGCAGAAATGCCGTTGCAACTGCGGTTACGACTCAGCAGGGAATCAGGGAATCTCGCTTGAAGCAAGGATGATGTGAACATCCATGGCGGGGTAACTAATTTGTCTGCAAAACACCCAAGCACTTCCCAAAGAGCCCGAACAGAATAGCAGTTTTCCTCCTAACATTAAGAAGCAAATATCTGTGATGTATCGTCGGGCTCGTCACGGGATATAATCCATGTGGCCATCATATGGGCGACAATAGACATAAGCTAGAGTTCGAACTGCATGTCTTGTCTGGTAGAAGAACAGGACGTCACAGAGCATTTTCTCTGTGCTTGCCCTGACTCTGCACAGAATTTGGAGGCGCTTAGTAAGCTTAAATGTACTGGGAAAGGGCATGAGAAATAAAAATATCAAAGAAACATCAAAAAATTAAACATCCCCTCTCACAATTCCTCAATTCCCCCCTCCCATCTCCTATCGTCAGGCAACACTGCCCTCAGTACTTGGAGAACTTTTTCTACGTTGCTTGTCCGGTCGAATCCACTTCTATCTATTTTATCGACGCAAAATACAAGTCGTAAAAATAGGTATAGTTCCATCACACACACACACACATCAGAGTCCTTATTAGAAATTAGCATTAACTTCTTTTTAGAAGTAGTTCGGGCATTCTCTATTAATATGTCATTTATTGCATTACTTCGGCTAATGTGCCTTTTCTCCTTGAGTGACCTGGAACAGAGGACGCCCACATTAATGAGGGGCCAAATAGATAACAATTTGAATGAAGGTGTTGAAACTCTCCCTGATTGACGCGGTGCTACATAATTGAATACTATATGTAGATATGAGCTTAATGCTTCAAGTATAAATAAGTACCTTGAATTCCAAGGCAAGATTCGAATTTTTATTCAGGAGTTAGTTCAAATTATGAATTCAATAAATGTGGGGAGCAGGGCACAAGGGGAACTTTAGAGCATCTACTATCCCTATGCCCCGCAATATCGAAAACTCGCCTAAGCCATCTGGGTTCCCCTTAGTTTGAAGGACTAGAAGAGGTCGCACAATTAGGTACAGTTTCGCTCTTAAGATTTGCTACGAGCGTCTCTCTATTTAACGATTTATACTACAACTCTTAAACGGATATCCATCTGGCACCGCAAAGGACTTTGCAGGTCTATGTGTGGCCTTCACGGCCAGCCAGTTTAAACTAACCTAACCTAGTTCAATTTAAGGTTCGTCAAAAATCAATGTGTTAGTCCAAGTTAAACGCCTTTCTAAGTGGTATTGCAGGTACTTTATGCCATATCCTTGTAGAATGTTTTGATTATTGATGGTGTACGTGGCTTTCCTGAAAGCAAATGTTAAGAGGGCACATTTAATTTCATTGATCTCTATTCGACATTTGTTAAGCCACTGTCTAATAGGCATTAGGGGTCTCAGTATCCAGTGTGAGGATGAAGATGGCAGCTGCTTGCACTAAGTATCATCGGTTAAGGTCTATCTCCACAGTTCCGTGACTGAAAGTAGACATGTCAGCTGTGACATGCAGCACACTGCCTTAAGTTACACTCGTTTCTTACTTTTGTTGTTAATATTATTGGGTACATTTCGCCACAAAAATTTCTGTTATTCAGAAATAGCAAATTGAACAAAATGGACATTTTATCATGTTGTGTTTCTGTATGAATATTGTGCAAATATTTGGTGAAGAGCTAGAAAGAGGCATACTTGGAAAGTTAGCTAAAGTTTGCTAAACCCTGACCTAGGCGATCAATGAAACACCTTTAAGGAAATGAAAATTGGTTTGATTCATAGCCACTTTCATTGCATTTTTCAGTCGACTACTTTGTATTTTACCCTTGGCTGATACATTGTACCTAGCTGTATTTTCAGCTCTATGTTTTTCAAGCAGGCCACGTAAAGAAATGGTTACTAGCCCGACGGTTGTAAAAAAATAACAATTTCCAATGTGCTTCAGTGCCTGAAGTACACAATCCTTCAGTATCTTTACATTTTGATTTAAAAAGCAGACCCTAAAACTTTAATTCATAAAATGATATGGCGCAGAAATATTTATATGGTTACTTACATTGAGTTTGAAGCAAAAACTATGAATTCGCAGTCCGAGCGAGCAAGAAATATCCGAAAACTTTAAATAAGAAACCTTCTGATTATGCAGGAAAATATTTGGTTGTGTAATATATCATCCTCCACCGTTTTCTTGAGAGAATATGCTGCTAGAGTATCATACAACGTGAAATAGCACGCACATATGCACAAAAGTGAACTCGTGAAAGTTTTCTGCAGCGATGTCCTTTTATTATTCAAATGCACATTTAAACAAAGCTGCGCACAGCTGCAACAACTAAGCGCCAGGATAATGCACACTGACGAGACACATGAGCGCTTCTCAATGCTTCCAGATGTGCACGCTGCCTCTTACTTTAGCTACCCTGCTAGAAAGTTGACTAGTGTTCAGACTTTGAGTATGTTTTCTATTGAGAAAAAGACGTTTGAAACCATCGACTATTAGAATAAGCCCTCCCACAATTTGAGTTCAATTTAATTTACCTTCAATAATAATAATAAAATAGTGAAACTCAATCAATAAAATTCTGTAAAATACACAATTTAATGTTTTGTTGAATGGTTGTAAAAGTAAAGTTGGATTTAGAAGTGATAATATAAAAACTTATTTTTGAAGCTAATTTTTAAGGCATAAATCGAAGCAATGACTCAGTATCGATCATTGAAATTGCTGTTGAAAGAAGTATTCGATGTATGATACATCGTATTGGATATTACAGCTCCTTACTATATGAATACTTTCAAATTATTTTTATATATTGCTTATATGGCCATTACAACCCATTATCGAGTTGCGGCCGACCCAGGCAGCTTGCGCCAGGCGCCTCTGCATAGCGCGAGCCTTCTCCAATCTGTTACACCAAGCGTCGTTGGGTTTTCCTCAACTTGGTGCGTCCATTGGAGGTATGGGCGTCCTCTACGTAGTCGACCGGCGGCTTCCTCTTTGAACACCTTTTTCCCTAGAGCTTCTTCGTCCATATGCACAATATGTCTAAGCCAGTGCAGACATAGTGTGTGACCCTGTCAATATCAGCGTATATCTCCTAGAGTTCGTCGTTCATCCGAACACTAACAGGACCGCAGATTTTACGAAGAATATTTCTCTCGAACATCCCAAGCGTTCCTGCATCCGTCTGCGACACGACCCATACTTCTGCGGTGTAGAGCAGCAAGGGTAGGATGAGAGTCTTGTAGAGTCTTAGTTCTATCGGTCGAGAGAGGGCTCTATTACACATTTGCTTACTGAGCCAATACTCACATATATTAGCAAACGTGATTCTTCGTTCAATTTGCATGCTAAAGTGATTTTCAGAGCTGACGGCAATGTCAAGGTATGTGAATTCCTTGACAGCTTCAAATGTGTAACATGAGATCCTAAACGCTAAACATCCCTCCTTGTGGATAGCATATACTTCGCCTTGCCCACGTTCATCGTCAAAACCGCCTTCAGTGCCGCATTTATAATTAACAAATTGTAGGTACGTGACTAGTTTTTCTATAATACAGAAAAATTTGCAAATCAGCCCAATAATCAACTTGCCAACCCGTATACCCAGTCTGAATATGAAAAGAGATAGGCTTGACTCTCGGCAATGAGAGTAGTTGTTTCTTTGCGATGGCATAGCGAACGCAGATTCCAGTGTGTAGAATCCATCTGTAGAAAAGTTCATACAGGGTTAAGCCATATACCCCTATAAATTGCTAAATATTTCACTAAAATGTATTGACAAATGGGACGTTACTTCGTCTGACCATTCACTTTTAAAGATCTGTCTTTTTATTATTACACTTTGTTTATTAGATTAGAGCAAAGCACATAAAGTTTGGACATACTCGTATGTGCAGATATTCATTTGTGCCTCTTCTTGAATTGACTTAGTCATTTGTTCTTCTCTCTCCAATTATTTTAAAGGACAGTTTGGAATACCTCTTCTAATCCTAAAAACAGCGTATCTCAAGAACTAAAAGGATGAGCTCTCCGATTCTGTCATGGTTGTTCCATGTGATCAACGCTACCATGAAGACAGTTTCTTGATGATTCTGAGTAGATATATCTTATCAAATTCTAATTGGAAACTTAAGTTAAACTTTTTAGGAAACATTTGAAGTATTACGATGGACTTATTGAAAATTGATCGGCCAATAAGTTTTGAAGCAAGTTAATTTTTGATTTTGTAATGTAATTATTTATAATTAAATTCCATATAACTAAATAAACAGTTCAATGGATTCAATAGTTCTGAAATTATAAATATTTATATTTATATATTCAAGTTTGTCTTAGGGTTAGGTTAGGATGCCAGCTAAAATAAGCTCACCTAGACCCGTTGTGATACCACAGAGAATGTTGTTCCCTTAAACTGAAACAAAGGGATCCAAAAAAAAACCAGGGTGATTCCTTCATGAAGCAGGTGATATATATTTCTTTTACTAATGCATGATAGCTAAGTAGTACCACATTAAAAGTCATTCAAAGTTAGATAAAGCCTCTGGTCTTGTCAGTACTGGAGCTGGTGTAGCGACAGAGTCGCGTCCTAGTTGCAGTTACTGCGTTGTTTTTTTCGGCTAAGCCAATCACAGGTTTCTCTAGGAAACCAGCATTATTTACCCGCCTATATCCGTTCCTGATGGATATTTTTACAGACCGAAGTGGTGCACCCACGTTTTGGGAGAGCTCTAGTTGTGTGGTGCTTCTTTTCGCCTATTCGCCGCCTCATAGTTTCCAGCGATGTCCCTGTTGCCATGCCCCCACCGGATGGAGTGTTTTGAGCAGACCGACACCTTATCACAAGCTTGGAAGGTGTGTAAGCCCCAAAAAGTGCTTTTATAGCCAGTTGGTTGTTAGAGAAGATAATATTATATACATCGAAGTTATTAGTGACGTTGCCTATCAACAGTATTTGCGCCGCCACTTGGAAAACCCTAAGGTGCACCGCGGTGGTCCGATTGGTGGAAAGAGAGATAAATCCCCAGATTGTCGCAGTACATACCGCAGCCCACTCTGTCGATCAGTTTTCAGCCCTCATTAAATTCTTCTGCTGTTTTGGGAATGAACAGGTGGCCTTCAGACCATTCGTATTTGCCAGGGATGTGTGCGGTGAACTTGTGTTGAAAGCATGGTAGATAGACCGCATAGTCGATACGTTCCGGGGTGAACAGATCATTCATGAGAATGTTGGCATGACCCAAGTCGGGCTTTGGAGCATATATTAACACGATTTAACCATACGTACGAAAGTAGTAGCGCAGTACAATTCAGAGAACCCAGCACCAATGTTCCCTCAAACTTTTTCCCTGACTGGTCGGTACAAAATTATATGCCAAAAATTTTCATAATGTATGTAAAAGTGTGCAAGTGGGGGAGTCCTGTGTTTAAATTTTTGCCAATTTTAGATGCGATTCTTTTATAAGAAAAAGGGTGAACAAGCCCATTGTGTGCAAAAACGGCTGCGCAACTTTCAACCCTCGCAGCTTAGAGGGAACTTTCCCCAACACTCATCTGAAAATACGTTTGTACCTGATCGAAACGATTTATGTGGGTTCCAAATAAATAATAAATTTGTCAGTTTAGAAATGTGAAGACAAAACATAAAATAATGTTATGGTAATGGATCTCCATATTTTTGTAAGTTCATCAACAGATCTGTAAATATATTTCTCATATATTATAATTATAGGCTTGTGATTTGATGATGGTCATCGCAAAGGCTAGACGAACGTTGGAATTATCGGGATGCGCGGAATCAAAACATCATCTCCTTTGAACATTCCCTCGATGGCGTTGTTCATAAGGTTTTTCACAGCCAGTCTCGTTCCATTGCACAGTCAAGGTTGATTGTTGTTACGCAACATGATGATGACTGAGCCTACTTTCAGGCAATTTCAGCGAATTCAAGAAATCTGTGGGATAGTTGACTACCTCATCCTAATTAATAATTGTGTCAACTGATTTGAAATTTTGAATGGTCGCGTTGAGATCATCGACATATTTTGTTTCTCGCCGTCAATGTGGCTCGTTCGGTCAGCCAATTATGATTTTCAAGTTCTGCGCTGCGCTCGGTAAAACACGTTGAATGAGCTCCTCCTTCGATTCGGTCAACTGACAGAAAACAGTAAGCAATGTGATGAATCCGGTCGAGAGTACGACTTTCCCATTACCTATATCCAATAATTGCTTCGAAAACATATCTGCATTTCGATCTTGTTTCAAACGCACTCACATGTTAGTCGTCAATCGGAGTGTCTTCACATGCCGCCACAAATTTGATGATTTTAAACACGCGTTTAATTCGTCACCTATAATTGATCGTGGAATAACTGGAAGTGTCTGACGAAAATCACCGGACAACAGAATCATAGCTCCACTAAAAATGTTTTGATTGTCACGAAAATCTTTCAACTTTCTATACAGCGCCTCCAGTAGCCTCTTGTGGGTCATCGTGCATTCGTCGCAAACGATCAATTTACATATCTGTAGAACCTGTGCCATTGTTCTTTTTTTGACGATGTTCAAGCTGGCGTCTCGTTGATTTGCCTGTACAGTGGCAATTTCAAGGCGGAATGTGCAGTTCGTCCGCCTTCTAAAAAAGTTGCTACTATTCCAGATGAAGCCAATGCTAGCTAGGGCTACTTTATTTTGCGATCGAATTCTAGTCAAAAGTAATGAAATTAAGAATGTTTTTCCAGTCCTTCCGGGGCACCCAGGATGTAAATTTCACCATTTCCATTGTTCACAGCTTCTATAAAAGAGTCGTACGTTGATTCAATGGCGGAACATTTCCACGTACTGCTTCGGTGTCGCATTGTTGTTCTCTTGTTTAAATTCATCTTGCATTCGAACAATTGGGTTATATCGATATAATATAAATGAAACATCTAATATCACAAATGACTAACATGATGAGCATTATTACTTGACTAGCAACTAAATTAAATGAACAAAAATAATTAAAAAATGGTTATGTGGAGCGCAAACGGACTCAGCCAATATTCTCTTGAACTAACGGCACGCATATATGACATTTCCATTGACATAGTCTTAGCATCAGAGACTCATTTTTCTGAAAAAAGCTTTATAAAAATTCCAAACTTTCAAATATTCTACATCAATCATCCGCACAATAGAGCCCAAGGTAACACAGCAATACTTATAAAGAAAAACATAAAGTGTATTGCATTGGAAAGCTTTAGAGAGGAGCAATTGTGCAAGCAGCTTCGGTGGAAGTTGAAGACTCCTATGGTACTCTAGTCCTGACAGCTATTTACTGCCCACTTAAGTACAACAACACAACATCTCAATACGTGGACTACTTGAAAACTCTTGGAAATCGATATATTGCTGGAGCAGACTTTAATGCTAAGAATATGGTCTAGGCTCCAGAATTACAAATAAAAAGGCAGACAATTACTTGACGCAATATATACAAAAAACAGCAAATTTATAAGTACGTGTGAACCAACATATTGGCCAACTGACATAAAAAAACCAGACATGATTGACTTCTGTATTACAAAAAATGTAAAGCATGATCATTGAACAATAAAATCCAGCTATGAACTTTCGTCTGACCACTCACCAGCTATACTAACCTTTCAAAGTACCTTCCTATTAGAGACCCGCAACAAAAACATACTCGTATAGAAAAATCATACAGACTGAAATACGTTCCATGAAATAATTGACATCATGCTAAACATAAACGTCTCTCTGAAAAATGAAAGAGAAATTCACTCTGCTATAGCATATCTGAATGATAATATTTTTCATGCTGGAACGGACTCAACGCCAATACCTAAATACCAAATTAACAATTACATTGTCTCATTTGTTAATAAAAAAAAATAAAGAATAAAAGGAAAATGCGTAAACAATGGCAAACTACAAGGTCACCCGAGGATAAAACTAAATTAAATCAGATAACGAAAGAACTGAAAGAAATTCTCAAAAACGACAAGGAAAAAAAATCGAAAAATAGATTACAAGTCTACCAACTACTCGCTGTGGAGAGCTACGAAGAATATTAACAATTCAATTGCACATCAACCACCTCTCAAAAATTCAGAAAAGAAATGGGCTAAAACTCAAATCGAGAAGGTAGAAGTTCTCTTTGTACATTTTAGAAACAATTTCGCAAATAATCTGAACAACCAAGACATAAACCTTCCTAACCTGTCAAATAACCTAAATAACCAACTAAAGAAAATCACGACAAAAGAAATTAAACTCAATATCAAAGACAATATTAAAACAAAAAAAATCACCTGACTATGGCCGCATAACTGGAAAAAACCTTAAAGAACTAACCGAGAAAGCTATTAACTGCCCAAGAAACCTCTACAATACGAGGGGTACTATTTATATTTCGGAATTGGTAAATAATAACAAACATTTTTAAATGAAAATGGCTCTATTGTTTATCAAAATGTTCCCCTTGATGATCACTACACTTTTGCATTCGTTCAAACAATTTGTTATAGCAGTTTTTCCATTCCTCTTGAGACACCTCCAAAACATGGTTTTTGAACGCTTCTTCGGCGCTCGTAAATCGCTGACCACGCACTTTACATTTGATATTCGGGAACAAGAAAAAGTCATTGGGTGCCAAATCAGGACTGTACGGAGGATGAGTCATCATTTCGATGTTTTGACTGCTCAAAAATTCACCTGTTTGACGAGATGAGTGAGAGCTCGCATTGTCATGATGGAGAATGATTCGTCTTTGGCAGTTGGTTTTACGAATTTCTCCGAAGACTTCCGGCAAACAAATGGTCGTGTACCACTCAGAATTTACCGTCCTACATTGCTCAAGCGGAACAGTGATACATGACCCATTAGGCAGAAGAAACAGGAGACCATTTGCTTCGCTGTGGTTCTTCCACGAACATCTTTTGTTGGATTTAGCTCGTCTTGGATACTCACACGGTCGATTGTTGTTTTGTTTCTGGCTTATACGCATATATCCATGATTCGTCACCTGTCACGATTGTATACATGTCTTTTGAAGCACCACGGTCCAACTTTTTAATCATTTCCTTACACCAAGTGACACGAGCCTTTTTTTGAGCGATTGTCAAATTATGTGGGATCCAACGCGAACAAATCTTGTTCACAGCCAAATGTTCATGCATTATTGAATGTATGGAAGTGGAAATAATGCCCAAGATGTCCTCTAGGTCACGATATGTCACATGATCTTGCATTATCAGTTCACGCACTGCATCGATGTTTTGTGGCACAACAGCCCATTTTGGACGACCTTCACAGAGTTCGTCGCCGACCGAACTACGACCACAATTAAATTCACTATACCAGCGATATGGTATACTGTGCTTTTTGATGGCGCTTTATCGCCATACAAAGAAATAAGTTCATCGACACATTCTTGTCGAGATAATCTACGTCGAAAGTTGTGAAAAATAATCCAACGAAAACCTTCTCTTGAAATTTCCATTTTTTGGCCAAGTTGATTTTCTTAACTCACTGTAAAAAAACAAATAGCACTTGTACATCAACACGTTGTGAGTACGTTAATGCAAAAAAATGTGAAACTTTATTATGGTGTTGCCAGATTTTAGCTATTGACATTAGTGCTGCCAGTTCCCTAAATATAAATAGTACCCCTCCTACAGCCATTGGAATAAAATATTTGCCAGCCGCATGGAAAGTGGCTGAAATAATCGCTGTTCCCAAACCGCACAAAGATCTGAGCGAAGCTACGTCATATAGTCCCATAAATCTATTGCTTATAATGTCTAAGCTATTCGAAAAGCTCATTTTTAACCGACTTGAACCAATAATAATAGCAAGAAAGTTAATACCTAATCACCAATTTGGATTCAGACTTAAGCATTCTACTAACGAACAAGTGCACAGAGAAATAAATAAAATCTCAACTGATTGTGAAAAAAAACATTTGTGTAGCTGTATACTTGGATGTTGCAAAGGCATTCGACAGCGTATGGCATAAAGGGTTAATGCATAAGTTACAACACCAACTCCCGCAAAGTTACTATCAACTGATACGTAGCTATAACAGTGACAGGCACTTCTATGTTAAGCAGAAAGATGAATGCTCTCAAATCCGAAAAATAGAAGCAGGAGTACCCGAAAGGCAGTTTGTTGGGACCTTTGATGTACCTTCTATACACAGCTAATATACTAACCTCTACCTCAGGAGACAACATGATAGCTACATTCGGCAATGACACCATTTAATTATCGTCAAACAACCACATTGAAGTAGCCTTAACAAAACTGCAAACAGTACTGCATATCACATTGCTATGGTTCAAGAAGTGGGGTATCGAAATGAATAGTAACAAGACGGTTCAAGCTATTTATACAAATAGAAGGCATAACAAATGTCACTTGCATATAAACAATGAGCCAAGGCAAAATACAAAGGCAAAACACTTGGGAATGACTAGTGAAACAAAACTACTCTGGAAAGAGCATAATATCATACAAAAAAGACAAGAAATTAATAATCGTTTCAGACAACTTTATTGTCTTTTGGGGAGACAATCCAAGCTCTCAGTTACAAATAAACTACAAATATATAAATCAATAATCATGCCTATCTGGAGAGACGGTATCGAAATGTGGGGCACTGCAGCAAAATCGAATATCAGAAAAATTCAAAGAATATAGTCCAAAATGATTCGCACCATAATCAATGCTGAATGGTATATATCAACTGAAGACATCTACCGTGACCTGTACATTGACTCTGTTGAAACCACAGCCCAAACCAGCATCCTGAAGCACATGCACCGCCTGCTAGCACACACAAATCCAACAGATCTGAGAGAGATTCCTGCACTAGAAACTTCACAACCAAGCAGACTGAAACGTTGCACACCAACAGAACTAAAGAATATATACTTATAAATCTAGCATGAAATTAAGCTAAAATCTTTGAAAGTAAATGTAAATATAGTTTTAGATATTGGTTCAAGATTACCTCTATTTCATAACTGTTAAAAATTATTACTTAGTGCCAGTAGATAGGTGTAATGTAAATGGAATACAATAAAAAAACATATTCGCACATCGCTAGATTTAATATATTTAAATAATTATTAAATCTGCACCCGCATATCTTCATAAGCCATTAATTAGTTTGCAATAGCACCGCCATTGCGGTCCACCATGCCTTGAGCCTGAATGCGAGGACTTCATACGGATGCATTTAATTATGTGCACAATGCAGGCATCAGCCAAAGATTTAACCAATATGATAATTATGCATGTATCCTCGCTTTGCAGCACTTTCCCAGTGCCAGGAATGGCCCTTTCAGAACGTAGCCTTTCATATGCATTTATAATGCAGGACGAAGGACAAAATGAAAATTTCTGCAATTACGAAAATGTACATTTTAAATCCAGCAAACAATTCGGAATAATTACAATTTAATAAATACCCGTTTAACCGAGTTTAAAGCGGCCGCAGGAGATTCTGTAAGAAGGGCAGATGCAAACAATGTAACCAGGTGTGTGAAGAGAAATTCATTACACAAGATTGAATATACAAAATTCAATTGCTAATTACGTTCATTCAAAATTTGAGGTAAATATTTAAGCCTCAATGAAATAATCTTCTGTTAAAATGTGAGTGTCTCCTGGTATGGTGTAGCAGTTATAACCTATATAGTTACTAGTGCTTATACTCCTCTCTGCATCGTCATATAAAGTACTGGGCAGGGCAAGAGGATATAGGCAGAATAGTTAGAGAAGGCACCCCATCAGAATCTTATTGAAATGAGGTCCTTAACAGAATTGCAAAGCAATTGACTAACAGAACACAAGATTCAGGCGTTCCCTGAATAACTCTTCTGAGGAGCTCCTGACTTTAAAGACAAAGACTGGTGTTGCGGGCAGAACTTCGTTCCTCAATGTTATAAAACACCGATTCGAGTCCGTTATGGCGATTGCCAAAGGTACATCAGCGTTTAAATACTTTATACCGCGAAAATTCCTGACGCTGCTATTCCCAGGTATTAAAATGGTATTATTAGAATGTACTCTATAACTTTCAATGCTCAAACACACACTGTACAGTGAGTTGAAAAAGGTCTCCCACTTTGGCGACCCTGAAACTATAGTGATATTATGTTACTCAGCATGATACAAAAATATATTAAGCACATCCATTGGATTTGTACACGAATTACGAACTGAGCTTAGACGACGGACTTTGCCAACAGTCTCCACATTTTTGCCGAACAGTCGGGGCAATGGCACTCATTATATATCAATTTCAACATCATCAGAAAAATATATAATATTCTCCAGCATTAAAAAGTTTTGCTTGTTTAACGTATTTTAATAAAACTAGTGGAGCCTCCTTATGTCTTAAATGCAGATGTGGCATACCAGATGCAGGACAAAAACGAGTAAAGAAGTCTCAAGTCGGGTTAGCCCGACTTCGAAATACCCTTTACCTTTTCTTGTTCGTGCAAGTTCAACAATGGGGATATTTTCTTCATAAATCATCATTAGGAGCATACTAACGGTAATTTTTGGTAGGGTACCTGAAATGATTATATCGACCCCATTTCTTGTGTATGGCTTTCTAGTGTCGATATAACCACTAATATGAAATTTCGTCAAAAAATATTGTGTAGGTCGAAAGTTATAATAATATGTCAATAGTGGGCGTGGCTGTAAAAATAAAAAGATCATTTTTTGTGTGCTGTTTAATGTTACGACCCGCAACCTTCCTGTAAAATTTCGTTGAAAAATATTGAATAGGAACCTAGTAATGATTTTTGGTTGATTGTGGGCGTGGCAGTGACAATAATCTGCCCATATTTGGAATACATGCTAGTACAGACCCAGTGTATACATATACCAATTTGTTTTCATATATCATCACTAGAAGCATAGATAGAGTAATCGACTTTAAGTGGGGTCCCCAAAGTTCATTATATGGGTGGGAGGCGTATCCTTCATCTGATCGACCCTGCATCTTATATATGGATTTGTAGGGTCCATATACGTACTAAAACTATTGTATGGCTCGCAAGTTATAATAATATGCCAATAGTGGGCGTAGCTGTAAAAATAACATACCCATTTTTTGGTGTTTAATGTTAGTACCCGCAACATTCCTGTGAAATTTCGTTGAAAAATCGTTAATAGGAACCTAGTACTGATTTTTGGTTAATTGTGGGCGTGGCAGTTGCAGTATGATCTCCATATTCTGCACACACACTATTATGGACCCCATGTATATTTCTGCAAATTTTTCTTCCGCTGTCATCAATACGAGCATAGGTAGGCTAATTTTAATTTTAGACCCGAAAGTTCCCTATATCAAAAGTGGGCGTGTCTTTTCTCTGATCAGCCCCATTTGTTGTACGAAATCACTCCACCTTGTAGTATTCCTCTACTGACATGTTTTGTGAGAACTATATTGCCAAGCTCTGACTGAATGATCCTAGTCTTAAGCATTGAATCTATCCAGTCCGTAAGAACTTCCTCTACACCTCTCCTGTTAAAAGAGTTCAGGATTGCGTTATTGCTAACATTGTTAAAAGCCCCTTCTATGTCTAGGGAGGCTGCTAAAGTATACTGTTTATGGTGAATAGTTTTTTCCACTGATCGAAATACCGCATGTAAAGGTGTTTCAATAGGTTTACCCTTGAAGTGCGCAAGCTGCGATTTCGAAAGGGGAAACTGATCCACTATATGCCTAAGATAGGTTTCTAAAACCCTCTCCATCGTTTTGAGGAGAAACGATGTAGGACTAATTGGTCTGAAGTCCTTTGCTGACTCGTGGCCAATTTTTCCTGCCTTTGGGATGAAGACCACCTTTACTTTCCTCCAACTAAGGCGGATGTAATTAAAACGTATGCATGCCATTTATATCCCTTTAAGCCTGGGACCACCACAACCTGTAGCTTCTGCAACATGATCGGGTAGATTCCATCCACGAGTGGTGATTTATAAGACAAAAAACTATCAATCGAGTATTTTATCTTTTCGTCCGTAAATATGGAGTTGCAAAACGATAACATTTCCTTATCCGTTACGGACAATAGGGGTACATCCGCGGTATCTTTGCAGTCTCGGAAGTGTGTTTGTAGTAGGAGGTCAAGTGTCTCGGAAGATGTTTCCGTCCATGCACCATCCGCCTTTTTGAGAAAAGAGGGGATGGTACGTTTCTTGGACAGTAGTCTTGCGGCAGTTGAAGTTGCCTCGATTGATTCACAAAATTCCCACCACCTATTCTTCAAAAAAATTTTCTCCAAACATAGCTGCATCCTTTGATTTGTATACATCTATTTAAAATCCTTCTGGTAATCCAAAAGAGGTTTCCTCTCTCTGAGAGATCAACTTTAAGTAAAACTTTGATCTCTTAAACGAAGTCGTTATAATATTTTTGGATATGAAGAAATTCAACACCTTAATAGTCCTTCTTCCTTAATAGTTCTTCACGTGGTTCACCCAGGTTTTTTTCTTTACACAAATATAATTATTTTTAGACACTAAACTAAATTCAAGAACAATTGAATAAGAAGAAATTATATGAAAAATTTGAATCTGTTCAATTGTGGGAAGAGAAGCACGACTATGCAAGAAAGTGTTCCGCGGTAACCGGCAAAGTTAGATCCGGATTAGGCAACAGAGGGACTTAGGACATACATAATTGAATGCTCTGCTAGTTGATGCAAATATAGAGAGGAGCATATCTGATTTTTGAGCCGTCAAAAAATCGCAAAGGTGTTGCCAATATGCAATTATAGCATTTGTACATTGCTTATTGAACATTCTGATTAAAATTTTTAGAACTAACGATAATTATCGTTAGAGTGCCCGTTTTGGCGGTCGTGAGAGCACACATTTGTTTACTGAGCCCATAGTAACAATTGTTAGCAACCGTGTTTCTTCGTTCCAATTATAATTGGAACGAAGAAACACGGTTGCTAACAATTGTTACTATGGGCTCAGTAAACAAATGTGTGCTCTCTCGACCGCCAAAACGGGCACTCTAAAAGACTCTCATCCTACCCGTGCTGCTCTATGGCGCAGAAGCATGGGTAGTGTCGCAGACAGATGCAGCCGCACTTGAGGTATTGCAAGGGAAAATTCTTGTAAAATCTTCGGTCCTGTTTCGTGTCGGAGACGACTGCAGTATTTGAATGAACCACGCACTATACGAGCTCTACGCTGATACTGACAGTTAAGCGAATCACTATACAACGTCTACGCTGTTCTGGACATGTCGTACGCATGGGTGAAGAAGCTCCAGGGAAAAGGGTGTTCTCAGCGGAAGCCGCTGGTCGACAACGTAGACGCCGACCATGCCCCCGATGGAAGGACCAAGTCGAGGAAGCCCTAACGACCGTTGGCATAACGGTTTGGAGAAGACTCGTGTAAAGCGGAGGCGCCTGGCGAGCGCTGTTAAGTTCGGCCGTAAACCGACAGCGGGTTCTCTTGACAGATTATGTGATTAGACCACAGAATCAACCAATCAATCAACAATAATTTGACTATATTTTTGATAAATAATAGTTAAAATTGAAGTTACTTTTTCCAATCCACCGCATCATGTATTTTATCAAGTAATAATAAGTCATAGCTAAAAACTATGAGGAATGCAACTTTAGAATATCAATCCTTGTTAGTCGGATGTAGCCATTATTTAGAAGTAGATTTCTCGCTAAAATATTGGGATGCCTTTCTAGTTTAGAAATGTTGCTCTTAGTAAAATTAATTTCATGGGATAATCCAGGAATATTTACGTCCTTTAATATACACATTTTTAATGTACCAAGGATCCTTGGTAATTGTACGCAAAACTTTAGCTTGGGCTAGTTGCAGCTGTTCGACATTAGAGAGACCTGCTGTCCCGCAGAGCTGGATACAAGGGGTACTATTTATATTTCGAGAACTGGCAACACTAATGTCAATAGCTAAAATCTGGCAATACCATAATAAAGTTTGACATTTTTTAGCATAAACGTACTCACAATGTGTTGATGTACAAGTGCTATTTGTTTTGTTTACAGTGAGTTAAGAAAATCAATTTGGCCAAAAAATGGAAATTTCAAGAAAGGTTTTCGTTGGATTATTTTTCACAACTTTCGACGTGGACTATCTCAACAAGAATGTGTCGATGAACTCAGTTCTTTGTATGGCGATAAAGCACCATCAAAACCACAGTATATTGCTGGTATAGTGAATTCAATTGTGGTCGTAGTTCGGTCGCCGACGAACTCTGTGAAGGTCATCCAAAATCGGTTGTTGTGCCACAAAACAACGATGCAGTGCGCGAATTGATAATGCAAGATCGTCATGTGACATATTGTGAGATAGACGACACCGTGGGTATAAATTCTACTTCCATACATGCATGAACATTTGGCTGTAAAAAAGATTTGTTCGCGTTAATTCCCACATAATTTGACAATTGCTCAAAAGAAGGCTCGTGTCAATTGGTGTAAGGAAATGATTAAAAATTTCGACCATGGTGCTTCAAAAGACGTGTATAAAATCGTGACAGGTGACGAATCAAAAGGACGAGACAAAACAACAATCGACCGTGTGAGTATTCCAAGACGAGCTAAATCCAACAAAAGTTGTTGCGAAGCCTGTTTCTTCGGCCGAATGGGTCATGTGGCCACTGTTCCGCTTGAGCAACGTAGGACGGTCAATTCTGAGTGGTACACGACCATTTATTTGCCGGAAGTCTTCGGAGAAGTTCCTAAAACTAACCCCCAAAGACGAATCATTCTCCATCATGACAATGCGAGCTCTCACTCATCTCGTCAAACAGGTGCATTTTTGAGCAGTCAAAACAACGAAATTATGACTCATCCTCCGTACAGTCCTGATTTGGTACCCAATGACTTCTTCTTGTTCCCGAATATCAAAGGTAAACTGCGTGGTCAACGATTTACGAGCGCCGAAGAAGCAGTTCAAAAACCATGTTTTGGAGGTGTCTCAAGAGGAATAGAAAAACTGCTATGACAAATGGTTTGAACGAATGCATAAGTGAAGCAATTTTCATTTCAAAATGTTTTTTATTATTTGCTATTCCAGAAATATAAATAATACCACGTACCATAAGGACTGGACAAGCTCATGTGCCGAGACGCTTGAAGTCCAGCTGAACACCCATTTTCCAAATAACGTAGATTGCGCTGGTGAAGTATATCACCAGTTCAATCAGATGGTTCCTGGTAGTTTCTGCGTGACCGACACACAACTTCCGTGGGTCTGTCACAGTTTTAACCCCTTTAAGTCCCTGCTTCTGGATGGTATCATCTCTGCGGGCATACAAAAGGGAACCTATTTAATTCTGCCGTGGCTAGTGTGCCATTACAAAGCCTGCCTCAGATTGATGTACTCGTATATTCCTATTGGATGAAGCATGTCACGTGTAGTGCTCATTCCGAAAGCTGGGAAGGCATCGCATACAAAACCAAACGACTACAGACCAATCAGTCTGTTGTCGTTCCTGCTGAAGATAAAGGGTCCTGGATATCCATATCAGGACTTCCATCAATCCAACCCTTCTCTCCAAATCCCAACATGCCTACACCAAAAGCAAGTCGACGGACACAGCGCTTTATGTGCTCAGTCAGTAGGCAGTGAATTAGGCTCTAAGAAATGAGGATTCTGGTGTAAAAAAAAAAAATAATAAAAGACAGCCAAGGTGCCATTAAATCTCTTGCAGGCATCAGTACGTTCTCGTACATAAATGCCAGTCAGCTCTAAGCGAGCTCTCCACGCATTCTACAGTTCACCCAGTCTGGGTATATGGTCACAGGGACATCGAAGGAAACTGCAAGGCAGATGAACTTGCTAAAGCAGGCACACTGCTATCCAAAGAAGACCCTTCTCTGGATATAGGCATCCCTCTCGCTACGCCTGGCTGTAGCGAGAGGGATGGTGGCGTTCAAACGCAGGTATTTCCATGAGGCCAACAAACTATGGGCAGAGGAATACTCTTGCCGTATTTCAAGGCTAACCTGGCATAGCCTCAGCAAGAAGCGTATGCTTCAGCTACTTCAACTCGGACGCGAGTCCATCAGCACTACGATTTGGGTGCTGACGGGGCAGTGCATGATAGGAAAGCATGTGGCTAGACTGGGCTTGCCCTTTAACTGCTTCTGCAGTGGGTGTGTTGCTGAGGAAGAAGAAGAGACAGTGCTACCCTTCTGTGTCAGTGTCCAACCTTAGCCAGACGAAGAATGTACATCTTCGGGGTCCTTCCTTAATCACCCTGCCAGAGCTCGCAACCTGTAAGATTGGGGACGTAGCCAAATTTATAAAACTGTCAGATTAGTTCTACACTTTTTAATAGGGGAGTTGTTTGAGCTCAGGTGCATAGGCGCACACCGTTCGGAAGTTTTTTGAATATCAAGTACAGTACGATGAGCTTGTTCAATAGTGCTATACGGAGGCAGTATGGCGATTTCTATCAGAACTATCTCCACTTTCCGAAAATTCTGTTCATCATAAACTTGAACTTTAGTTTCGTGAATATTCCCCTTTGTAATGGGGACTACATGGAAACCATTGGGATCAGTAATCGTTGTTAGTGATTCGAGAAGTAAATTTGATTTTTTCCCTCAGAAAAATGGGTGGAGGTCTTTGGGTTTGTTTAGTCGTGGTGTTTTCTTCTTCTACGAAATCTGTAAGGACATCAAATCAATTTTGGGCTATAGCATTATTTGAAAGTAGTGTGTTTTCTGGGACCTTACTAATTTTAGCTTATTTAACAAATGAATTTGAGATGCAAACATAACTTAATAAACTCCTCTGTCGTGATTCCTACTAATGGAATACATTATATTTTAGGACTTGCCAAAGATCTATAAAATTATTTTTGTCTACTGAGTAAATCGTTTGATAAAGTTCGTTATACCGAACTGAAACCATAAGTCGTCCAGGATAATCATTATCGAAATACTAAAATAGACTTAAAGATATAAGTATGGAACATACTCGTATGTATACGCCTTTAATCGACTTTGCCAATTTTGCACAATGTACAAACTCTGCTTATAAAGAGTGAGCAACTTTTTAATACACTTTTAAGGATGCTTTCAAATTGTCCTTAACTGTTCCTAAGTGCATACATATGCTGTTAGAGCAGAGCAAGGACGGAGCGAATTACGACTTTAATACTCTTAGTGAAATGTGGACACTGGCGCTCACACAAAAAACTTAATACTAAAAAGTGGTAGTCGCGTGGTGTGAGTGCAAAAACTATTTAAAGTAATAAATTCAAAGTGCCAAAGTGAGTTTAAAAGAAGATTACATTCGTACGTAATGCAGTGCGGCAGCCACTGTCAAAGTGAGCAAGCGCAGTGTAAAAAATCATTTAGTACTTTTATGTATGGCAGCTAGTTTGTAACACTGGCTGCCAGTCTTCAGCATACCAGAATGCAGAACTTGTGTAAAACTGTTTTTGTTCTCGTGTACTTTGTTTCACATTAATTCGAATCCATAAAGCTAGGAGCGCACTGCTGCTTTTCAAACCATGGAACTTCTGCGGAGAATCCTGACGGAATGTGGTATGGGAATACCTTAAACCTTTTATAGTAAAAGTCAGTTATAGTATAAAGGACATTTTTTTAGAAATCTAGTTGGAAAGTGTTTCAACGATGAAGGGATTGTTTCCTTTTTCTTTTTTGAGGTAGCACCAGGAGTATATAATTCGAGAATCTTCCAGGGAAATTAAATTACTTCAAAAATATTATTATTATTAATTCCATGACATTTGACACAATAAAACTATACTTATGCTAACAAAGTTAACTAAAAGACATAATTATAAAAGAGTCAAATATCGCTCCTAGTCGGAGCATAGGGCGGTCACAAAAGCTCTCCAACGGTTTCTATCAGCAGCCAGGTGTCTTATTTCGTTCCAGGTGGCTCTGTGGTGACTTTCGGCGTGGATAGTGCGTACCTATGTTTGTCGTGGGCGTCCTGCTTTCCGACTACCATGTGGGTTCCATTGAAAGGCCATCTTTGCAATGTTGGTGTCTTCTCTACGCAGAATGTGCCCTATCCAGCTCCACTTGCGTCTTTTAACTTCTGTGTCAATAGGCTCGCTATTGGTGAGGCGCCACAGGTCTTCGTTCATGATCATTGTCGGCCAGAAAATACGGCAGATTCTTCGTAGACATTTGTCGACAAAAGTTTGAAGTTGTCGAGTTATTTGTTCTGAGACCAACCATGTTTCAGACCCATACAACAGAACAGGTTTTATGCTGGTGTTAAATATTCGTATTTTTGTGCGCAGCGATATCACACGAGAACGCCAAATTGGATCCAAATTCCGGAATGCAGACCGTGCTTTGTTTATGCGTGCTGCCACATCAGATGTTGCACCTCCATATTTTGTTATGTAGCTACCAAGGTAGCAGAAGCTGTCAACGTCCTCAATGTTGATGGTGGAGTTATCATTTGTCAGTACAGTGAGTGGAGATGTATTTGCAGTTTGCAGTCGCAAAAGTTTAGTTTTGGAGAAGTTGATTTTGAGGCCAGCTGCATGAGCGTTTACGGCTAGTTGGCGTATTCTTGACGAGGCGCCTGCTAACGTGTGCGTTATGAAACAGATGTCATCAGCGTAGTCCAAATCGCTTAGCTTTTGGTTTAATCTCCACTGCAACCCCTCCTCCGTCTCCGCATTATTACCCCTAAGGACATCATCTAAGACCACTATAAACAACAGTGGTGACAGAACGCACCCCTGCCTAAAGCCTCTGTTTATATTAAAGTTGGCACTATTTTTACCTTTATAACGCACACTAAGGTTCGCGTCTTTATATAGGGCCTTAATGAGTTCGATGATCTTGTCCGGAACTCCGCAATTTTGTAGAGAGTGCCATATTGCGTCTCTGTTAACCGTGTCAAACGCACGCTCGAAGTCCACGAAAAGGAGAAATAGTGGCGATCTCCATTCGACAGATTGCTCCACAATTATGCGAAAAGTGTTGATGTGGTCCACGCAAGATCGGTTTGGTCTGAACCCATTTTGTTCACACCGCAACTGGCTGTTGAGTACACCTGACACTTTATCTAAGATGATAAGAGCTGGGATTTTCAGGATGGAGTTGAGAAGGGTTATGCCCCTCCAAATTTTACATTGGCTGAGATCGCCTTTTTTTGGAATAGTGATTATGATTCCCTCTTTCCAGTCAGTGGGGATGGTGTTAGACGCCCAGATGTTTTGCATGATAGGGTAAAGTGCGTGAGAGATTATATCAGCTCCATACTTCAAGAGTTCAGCAGGAAGTTCGTCAGGTCCAGCAGCTTTGTTGAATTTTAGCTTATGGATTACTAGGCTGATTTCTTCTGTGGTGGGCGGGTCGACAGGGATGTTTCTGTTGGGGTTTCTTCTTCGCTGTTCAAAAAAGAAGGGTGCAGTATTGTTTTCCGCTTCTACGCTGTTGTCCACGAAAAATTCTCTTCAGCGCGCGAGTTGATCTTCGTCAGAGGTTAGGATGCTACCGGCACTAGCCTTGATAGGCGGTATGTTAGGTTTCGTATTAGTCAATTTTTTTATGGATGCAAATACGCCCCGCAAGTTGTTACAGTTTGCTGATCACTCTGCTTCACCAGCAATTCCCTCCACATATGCCCTTTTATCAGTCCTTTCAGCATTTTTGACCTGCCGATGCATAGCATTGTACGCGCTGAGAAAGCTGTTGCGGTCGGATAATGAAGCAGTGTTTACTTTGGTTTTCATCCTTCTACGTTCTTCGATATATTGCCAGGTGGTGTTTCTTATCCATGGCTATCTTTTGCGATGTTGGATGCCAACTGTTTCTTCCGCAGCTTGTGTGCAGGCTTTTTGAATTTGTTTCCAAGACGGTCCATGTTCGTAGAGTGCAATAGTAGTAGACAGTGTGTCCTGGTAAAGTTGGAACGTTGCAGGGTTTTTGAAGTTTTCTAGATTAAAGGTCATCTTTCGCTTCTGTTGCTTCCTGATGCCTTCGGGGCGTAAGCGGAGTTGGCATACAACTAGGTTATGGTCGCTGAATACGTCCGCACCTCTGCGTGTGCGCACATCAAGGAGGGAGTTGTGAAACCGTCTGCTTATTAAAACATGGTCGATTTGGTTGCGAGTTCGGCTATCGGGAGTGTATTTATGGATATCTAGATGGGGGAATTTAGTGCCACAGATGAAGAGATTGTGGTTGGAGCAAAGTTCAAACAATCGTTCTCCTTTATTATTTCTACTTGATGCTAAGGCGTGCCGACCCATGAGTTTTTCGACATTGCTGTTGTCGTTGCCTACTTTTGCGTTAAAATCGCCCAATGTCATGATGATGTCGCCTTTTGGGACAGAATTGATGGTAGAGTCTAGCAAGTTGTAGAACGCTTCTTTGGCATCGTCTGTGTCTGGTTCCGTAGGCGCGTAGCATTGAATTACGGTGATTTTACGAAATCTGGTCTTAAATCTGGCAGTTATTATACGTACGGAGATCGGCTTGTTAAAATATGAATTGCGAAAAATATGAATTGCGACCCAATTAAGTCTCTTAGAAGAGCTCTCATTAAGGCACGTAAATCCGTCACTGAATTTTCTTAGTTTTCTGCAGTTTGTTTTTAATTTTTTAATATAGAATCATAGTTTCTTTCAAATACAACCCCACAAAATCCTATTCCATCCAGTGAACTAATTTGATGAAATGCGTAGAAAAGGACGCGTCCTTGTCAGAATGATCGAATCTGTTAATAAACCAATTCGAATACTTTTTATACAAAGACCAACTCTACACAGTTGACATACTCTCACTTCAGTATCCCCAAAATTAATTTTCCCAGTTTCTGCTCAGGTTTTGGTTTCTTTAAAATCATGTTGAGCTTAGTAAGCGCTGTCATGCAGACATGGGTACAAACTTACCAACTGGATTGCTATTATTTGCAGGTATTACTGTTTGTGCTAAACTGGATGATGAGTTACATTTACTTAGTTTGGGAATTATTCGCGTTTCGTCTCCTCTTCACTTGAATTTGTAATTTTTTACAATCTAGTCCTGTGCACGCTGGCCTTAAGTATATTCTTCTTCTGCTATTCTTACTTTATATGTTCACGCAACAATCCTTGTTTTCCCTCGTCAAAGAACACACACGGTAACGACAAAGATAAACTTTATGAAGTTACTTCACTCCTTTACTTTGAGTTTCTAGTAAATCTAAGTAGTATCAACAGAACTGTTATATTCGCGGATCATTTTAAATACAGTTTCCGAATTATTATTTTCCAATAGATCTTTAGGGTCTTGGTACCACAAATGCATTTTCCTTACCACAGTCAAATCCACAGATTAAGCCGGGGTTTCCTCTCGCCACTATTTCGAAAGTATATACACTGGACATCCAGGTATATACAAAGGACATCCTGGTATATACAAAGGACATCCTCAGATTAACAGCAATTGGAAAGCCCCTAGCAAACGGCTCTATGCCAAGGATCGAATGGCCTACATGCATATGTAGTTGGAAATTCGAGCTGTTAAACTCTGTAGTCAGTCTGTAGGAAGCATCCTAGGCTGACAGCAGGGAAGTGGCATATTCGAACCAGCCCAAGAGATGGTCCGCATATGCTTCCAACTAATTTTATGTTCGCTACTAGTACCTTCCCCAAGCTCTTGTAAATTAATTATGATTTCAGGTATTATTATTATAATAAACTACTGAAGAAAGAATACAGTAACTTAGCTGCCCTGCAGTCACCAAGATTTCTTCAGGACCAGATTTAACACTTAGACAAAACATCCTCGTCGCGGTGTTGAAACAACTTATGCAGTATCGGTATTTCTTATTAATGCGAGTAAGACAAGTGTGGTATTGTTTAGACGAGAAAGAAAATTGGTAGGACTTAAACTACCAGTACGAAAATGTGTGACTATCAGTCTTTCGTGGGAAGTGCAATATTTAGGCTCCATTATTGATAGGAAGCTCACTGGGAAGACGCATGTTGAACTGAAGGTTATTCGGGCCCAAAAAGTATTTGGGCAGTGACGAAGCGAATTGGGTAAAACTTGGGGTCTGAAGCCAGCTGGTGTGTTTGGGCTGTACACAGCACTGATCAGGACAATCATTTTGTATCCTGCTGTGGTCCGGTGGCGGAGAACTGGGGTTAAGTCCACATATTTGGGGTTAAACAGACTACCGGGAAGTGTATGCTTGAGCTTTACGGGTCCCATGAGAACTACATCTGATGTCGCTCTGAATGCTTGGTTGAACTTGCCACCACAAGATCTTATAGATATGTCGGTTATAGTTTTATGGATATTGGCACAACGGCAAGAACTTTGGCCATAGAGTGATGTTAAAGAGGCTGTCGGAGTAATACCCGTTGTTTCGGGCACCGAAGGAGAATCTCATATCTAGAGTTTCTTTTGGAAGAAAGTACAAAGAGAGCTTCCCGACAAGGGAGCAGTGGATGCAGAACTACTTGTAGAGGACCCGGCGAAAACTTTCTTCTCGGACGGCTCCAAAACTGAAAAGGGAAATGGGGCTGACTGGCATCTGAATGAAGTGTTTGCTATGAATGGGTATTTGAGAAGAAATGGCGCGGTAAGGAGATTAGAGTCTATAGTGACAGTCGGGTTCCACTGAAGGCCCTAGAAAACGCGAAAACTACTTCAAAAATTGTCCAAGAATGTATGTCAAGACTTAAATCTATCGCAAGATGGAATTTACTTGAACTTGTTTGGGTTCCGGCACACTGTGGTGTTCGGGGGAAACGAATTAGCTGATGGATTGGCAAACTGAGGATATGCGGGTACTCCAATGGGACCAGAGCCATTTATCGGTATAAGTTTAGCAGTGGTATTGATTGGATCAAGAGCCATGTGAAAAATATTGACAAGGGCCGTTTTAGCAGTTTAGTTACCTTCAAAACAACCAAGTGCTAAGAGTTGAAGATTTCCTTTTAACATTACTAAGGAAATATCTTCGATCATTGGTTGGGGGTAATCACGGGTTCATACTCTTTGGGGCCATCTTATGGCGACCATAGGCATTATCTAAAATCCGAACTGCGTATCCTGTCTGATGGAAGAACAGGACGGCATAGAGCATCTTCTCAGCGGTTGTCCTGCCATTTCCAGAATGAGGAGGCGCATTTTAGTGTCAGATAGCGTACTTATTCCTGGACAGAATTATGAGAGTTATAAAAGAATCAAAGAAGTTTGAAAAGGTGTAACTTTCTTTGAAAAATCTTCTATTTCCCCCTTTCTCCAAATATTTTTGCAGGCTTACAGTACAATAGGCATCAATGCCTGAGTGCTTGGTGACCTCCTCCTTCAGCGGCTCTCCGGCCTACCCCATTTCTATGTCTATCGGTATTTCGGTATTTATTAGAACATCCTACATGGGTATTTCTCTTACTTATTTGTAGTCGCTCAGTCAACCAATAAACGGAAATTTTCGGGTACATTTTGAACATGAGGTAGAATAATAGGACACCCCCAAAACTAACAATATAATGTGGCAAGAAGAAACATTCGCGCTTTTTCGACAACCGTCTCGAAATGTATTTTAGCGGAGGCGGGACTCCCATCAATTGAAGAAAGAACAAAACATAACACCTGAAGCTTATTCCAAAATTCTTGCTATGCAAAAGTAACCTGCTATATAACATATTGAGAACTGTTACAGAACCAAAGAAGACCTTACGCATAAAGTCCAAAATAGCAAGAAGTATTGCTGCAGCGAAAGACCTTGACATTCCATTTGACCGAAGCATCATTGGAAAAGTACCACTGTGGCAATGTATGAACACTTACTTTATTTTACAGTTAATGAAGCTTCCTGCAATGAATACTGCACCTGTGACTTATCATAGATATCTGCACGAACTAACCTCTTCACTAAAATTAGATAATTGGAAGTTCATTTATACAGACCCCTCGAAAACAGATACTAACACTTCATTTGCAGTAATGGATAGCTGTAGTAACACTATCAGTTTGTCAGATGCCACCATACTGTTTACTATACACTACTGAAGCAACGGCTATATCAGAAGGAGTCAACATCGCTGCTAAAATTGTCTGTACCCATAGCCTTTCAGCAATCCAATCTATCCTATACAATAACACCAGAAGTAAATTGACAACAGTGAAACATCTTAGTGGAATGCAGTAGTAGGATCAAAATTCTGTGGGTCCCCAGTCATGCTGGGATCGAAGGAAATGAATCGGCTGACACAAGAGCCAAATCTGCAGAACAAGAACCAAAAATAAAAAACTCCTCTTGATAAATATCCATATGGTTAGTGGTCAAGAAATAGAGTGGTTCAAGATCCGCCGCCACAACTCAAAACTCAACCCAAACGGAAATAAAGTGATGTTCCCACCAACAATTTCTTGGAATACTGCAAGGCTTTTAATTCCTCTACGCACTGGCCATACATATCTGACGCACAGACATATCTTAAAAGGTATTGTTCCACAATAATGTCCGTACTGTTACTCCTACGCCCTCCCCGTAATCCACAATCTAGATAATTCCATCGCTTTTAACGCTGAAAGAACCAAATTTTTCAGGACACACCCCATCAAACCTGCTGAAGGCACTAGGTAGGTTGGGCAGCCGTATCACCAATAAACCAGTGATGCCACTTAGACCACCAGTTGGGTCCATTGTGAGCCGCGGATGCGAGGCATGGCTATGCTTCCCCCTCCAGATTGAACCAACCTGAGCCTTTTATAAAGCGAACAAGGTTGTTAACACCTGACTGGCATAGACCATCTATACTTGTTAAGAAGTGGGATCTTAGTAAACGTTCCCTCTTTCTAGCAAAAGCAGGACATGTACAGAAGAGATGCTGGGTCGTTTCCAGTTCCTCCTCGTTTCTGCAGTTGCGACAGGAATCATGAGTATAAACTCCCATTCTTCTTGCATGATTTCCTATTAGATAATGTCCCCTGTGGGCTCCTACTAAAGTGCTAATTTGAATTCTATTGAGTCTAATGATATTCCTAGATAGACGCAGATTCTGCCACGACCATGTTTGCCTGTCGATTTCACAAGTAGTGGCACATTTCCACCGTTGATTAGTAGAGTTATTCAATGTCTCCCTTATGAGTAACTTACAAGTCGCGAGAGACACACCCATATGCCTACTAACATTTGGCATACAAGTGCCATCTCTCGCAAGTTGATCAGCCTTGCAGTTCCTTGGTATATCCGTATGTCCTCCCGTATGTGTACCCAGCACAAATGGATATGGAAATGTTTAACCATCTCATTAAGAGATCGGCAACTGTCTAAGACACTACTTGATGTTATTTGGAATGCATTCAAAGCCCTTAGTGCAGCTTGGCTGTATGATAAAATACATATATCATTGACGGTTACCTCGTGTATCCTCAGCCAATTCCAGGCTTCGTGAATAGCGGTTATTTCCGCTTGAAAAACACTGCAGTGATCCATCAATTCACTGATTGCGGGTGTTTCACAATAAACTCCTGATTCGTTTTTGATCCGTCTGTATATATCTTGATGGGAATACCTGGTGATGCATCCCCCTCGAGCCATTCCTCTCTGGACGGAATCCTTACCCAAAAATTTCTTTCGAAACAGAGGGAAGAAGGAAGTTAATCAATATCATTGGGTATGTCCATATAGAATTCTAATTGGTCGCGTGTCCATACGGAACAGCTTCCCATTGTGAGCTCGCCTTGAGCCGAATGGCGGAGCATGCCGCCAAATATTTGCAGAAGAGATCTAAGGGTGGTAAATGGAGTTTGATATCCAATGCCAGGGTTGGTGTGGTTTTCGTGGTACCACTGATTGTCTGCTGATCTCTGTGCCTTACCAAGTGTTTCGTAGTAGGTCCTTTTTACCATTGCACTCCACCAGGCAATATTTCCATATAGGATAATGGGCCTGAAAACTGCAGTGTAAAGCCAGTGAGCTACCCTAGGCTCAAGTTTTACCTATAGCTCTTTTGCAGGCATAAAGAGCCACCCCAGCTTTCCAAGCTCTTTCTAAGGTGTTTGACTTCCAAGTAATCTTTCCATCAATTTCAAGTACATATTTCGTGTCTTCTGAAAATCTTAAGAGCTTTCCCCTTAAGCGTAATTGGATCTAATTGAGGGATTTTTTGTTTCCTAGTAAACAGAATGACTTGAGTCTTATCCGGATTTACTCCAAGACCACAGTCCTCCGCCCACTTTGAAAGAATATCTAAGAGCATTTTGCAACAAATCTCTCAGTGTAGATGTGAATTTTCCAGAGACAGCAATGACAACATCATCTAAAGACACTAAACGCAGACAACATTAAAATGATTACTATATTTCTAACAAAAAACAATTTAATAAAGTATATTTAACTCCATAGAATAAGCTACCGTAATGGTATCAATTGTGTAAGTCATGTGTTGAAGTATGTTTAATTCTTTTTTTTTTAATTTAAGTTACTTCAGCGTTGAAGAATTACTTGGCCAAACTTGGACAGTTATAACGCCACCACCATAAAATTTGCAACTTAAGTTTTATATGTAGATATCAATATCCTTTAAAAAGTCGGTGATTATTTTGAAGGCGTAGTCTTCTTTAGCCTGGATTAGGGTTCTTAGAGAGTTGAATTGTATAAGTGCTGGGAAAGAATTTCTTGGCAAATTGCGTGAAGCGATTTTCAAGTCAGACGTATTTTTGAAAGCTCCTGTCGAAAAAAAAAATAATTAAATATATTGAAAAGGAATACGGAAAATTCCAATTTGACTCTATTATCGTATTCTAACTGGTGAAAACTACCACTGCTACATTATATTGGTATTACGATAAGATAATATAATTTCAGTTAAAAATAAAAGTCTATAAAAGGAAAACAATGGAGGGCGACGGCGCCAGGCCGGACAACCCTGCCCCAAAAATTAAGAAAAAAAAGAATCAAGAAGAGAAGTCATTGAATAAGGAATCTCTAGAGTCAAAAGATCAAATGGAAATGGAACAGTCAAAAGAAGAATGCCTATACGACAATAATCACAAGGGGCCCTTCACGGTCTATGCAGACACAATCAACAATAATGAGGAAAACCGCAAAGCAATCAACGCAATAGCATTGACAAAAATACTTGTAAACGCAAAGATAAAAGGAGTAATTGAAGTGCTGAAAATTGGCTATGGACGCTGTAAAATTGTATTAAATTCCGCGGAAGCAGCTAACTCCCTTTGTAAAGACTCCCGTCTATTGGAAAAAGGATACATTCTTAAAATTGTGCCTCATTTTATTGGCAAAATGGGCATCATTTTCGATATTACAACCGACATATCTATCAAAGAGTAGGAAGAATCCATCCACCATAGAAATTAAAAAAATAATTCGTGTTGAAAGACGCAATGTGGATGAGTTTTCCGCCAGAATTCCAACCAAACGTGTCAAAATTCTTTTCAAGGGAAACGAAATTCCCGAATTCATTAATTTTGCTTACACTAAAGTTGCAGTAAGTCACTTTATACATTTCGCTCAATGCTTCAAGTGCTTCCGCTACGGACACTATGCTCAACATTGCAAGGCAAGCATGAGCAAGTGTAATAAATGTTTCAATGTACATAATGCGACAGAGGAATGCATGCCATTAAAATGCAGCCATTGCAATGAACCTCATAAAATTGTAAATAATAATTTAGTAGCTGCCAAAGCAATGCATAACATTCATTCTTATGCAAACATAACAAGGATACCAAAAAAAACTAATTTAAACCAAAGGGTCTCTGCCAGAGTTGCAGCAGCGATGAAAGCACGAGAAGATATTATCAAAGATATTCGTAGTGATCACAAACCAAATCTCATCCAACAACACGGAACTATCGTCACTGATGAAAGCAGTACCCCATACAACGAAGAATCCTCGACGGAAACCTCACGTATAATTAATAAATCAATTAATCAATACAATCTTCCTACAGTTGTAATAAATTTGCTTCATTCTTATAAGGAACTCTTAAACATTAATAGTAAGGATTAATATTTAAATAAGATACAGATGAAATATGGAAATCTGTCAGCTTAATATTCAAAGTATCAAGACACCTGGAAATAAAGAAAGACTTGACATTTTTTTACAAACAAATAAAATAGACATCGCAATCATAAGTGAAACATGGCTCAAAAATAATGCAAGTGCCAGTGGCAAAGTACAACTTCGCGCATAAAGCCCGAAGTGATGGCTACGGAGGCGTCGGCATCTACATCAACAGAAAAATGAAATTTTCAATTTTAAAAATCCCAACAGAAGCAGAATGCATCGGCGTAGCTACACTGAACTTAAAACAAAATTTCAATATTATCAGCTCTTATTTCCCACCAAACAAATCCGCAGAATTTTTTAAAATAGAAACAGAAAAAATTTTTTCGTATTTGCACTCTTTAAACAAAACTACAATAATAGGAGGAGACTTCAACGCTAAATCGACAACTTGGGGAAGCCCATCTGGAGATGCGAAAGGACTTGCTCTTGAAAATACCGCTATCAATAACGACTTTTTCTGCATTAACGACGGTTCTCCAACATATAAAACTCGGGATATTAGCTCAGTACTTGATCTTACATTTGTTAACAAACAACCAACTAACTTCAAATGGGCCTGCCCAAAAAGTAGCATCACCAACAGCAATCATCTTCCGATAATTATAAGCATTAAAAAAGTCCAAAAGGATGCACCACAGCACTCAAAACTAATCTTTTTTAAACTCCTACAGGATCTACCCAACATTGAATTTTCAGATAACATTTCTGATATTTCAAATTTAATTAGAAACTCAATTAAGAAAAACACTATAAAACTAAAAGATAACAAATATATCCCAAAAAGGTGGTGGAATTCCGAAACAGAAAGACTTATCAGGATTCGCAATGCTACCCGACTGAAATATTATACCACCGAAAATTTGAAGACTGCCTCCAACTTAATGAAGCACAGGAAGCTCTAACCAGGCATTTAGTGAAAATTAAAAGGACAAATTTCCAAACGTTAATAGAAGACCTGTCCAATCCTCCTTCAATACAGGATTGGTGGGGTATGATCAACAGAGTGAAAAAGTATGAACAGGAGAAGAAAGTTGGCAATTCCTTCACAAAGGAGCAGAACTATGAATTCCTCCAACAAATCTCTATCCAATCACCAAGCACCACACCCCTAACAAACCAGCTTTCAACCTTGAACATTCCTTCAACAACTCCGCTAGCCACATTCCAACAGTTCGAAACATTTTTAAATTTAAGAAATCCACATTCAGCCCCTGAATGGGACGGAATCTCCTACAACATCCTTCAGCATCTAAGAATGGATCAAAAGCTTAATATCTTCAATGTAATTCTAAAAATATGGGGAAAAGGCGACATTCCAGAAGAATGGAGAATAATTAAAATCATCCCTATACTCAAGAAGAACTCGAACCCTGCAGATATTAAAAATTATAGACCAATAAGTCTCCTACCAACTTTTCTAAAAATTACCGAAGGGCTAATGAAACTAAAAATCGACAGTCATATTGATGAAAATAACCTACTCCCAGCTAGATCTTACGCATTTAGAAAATTTCACTCTACTTCTATGTGCATTAATGATCTCATAAACAATGTGATGCATTTAAAATCTCGAAAAATGCAAGTACTGGGTATATGCTTAGATATTAGCAAAGCTTTCGATTGCGTTAATATTTATAAACTTCATAACATCCTCAATAATATGAACTTTGATAACAAAATAATCAACTGGATCTGCGATTTTCTTTTAAATAGAACGCTAACCCTGGGAACTGCCGCATTAAACACAAATCAAAGTGTATGCCAAGGCAGTGGGCTCAGTCCCATTCTCTTCAACCTTTATACAGCCTCTCTCCATCAAATTACTGATGACAACTGCAATATATTCCAATTTGCAGATGATTTCTTCTTCACTGTACACCACAAAAATGTGGATAATGCTATACACATTATAAAGGAGAAAATCCAAACCTTCGCCCAACTATGTAAAAATCTTGACCTTTCTTTCAACTTTCAAAAATCCAACATCATCCACTTCAACAATAGGAGTAAAAACAGAGACATTCAACTAAATAATATCAAACATCAAACAAGTACAGAAAATCAAATACTTAGGAAGATACATTACATCAAATAATGCAGCAACGGAACACGTAAATCAAATAGTTTCAGCCACAAACCAAAAATACAACTTTCTGAACATACTCAGCGGTTGTAAATTTGGCATCCAACCAATTAAAACCTTATATCTTTACAAAGCTTTTGCTCGTGCTAAACTAGAATATGCGACATCTACTTTTGCAAACATTAATAAAACAGCAACAATGAAAGATGATGTGTTCTGGGTCTTCAGGGCATTGGGAAACTTCGTAGTTTCTGTCTTCAATTACTCTTAGTTTCTTCAGCGTCTTGTTACAGAAAGCGTGTCCTGATAGGATGCGGTTAATTTAGTTGACTTCTTTAGGATTCAAGTTCTTATTTTTTTTAAACCAAGGATTTTTCAAAATATCTTGAAAAAGTTCTCCATATTTCGTGCCTTTTTCAGAAATTAGACTGGCATATTCCATTTTCCATTGTTGTTGGATTTCCTGTTGTATCTTGTTTATTGCATCTTGGAGTGGCCATGGGAAGTCAACTTCCTCACCTTCATGACCTGCATTTTAGGCTTCTTTATCGACTCGCTCGATGAGATTTATTCTGCTGTGGTGTGGGATGTAATGAATATCTAATGACTCCATAGTGCTATTTTTAATTTTTGATATTATTTGTGAGGCAATGATATTATTGGAATTGTGGTTTAGGAGATTTAGTGCTCCACTTTTGCTATCTGTAAGTATGGCGATTTTTGTTTGGTTATTTTCAATTGCAAAGTCTACAGCTTTGTCAATGGCCAAAAGTTCCGCTGACATTAACAATAAATAATCCATAGATATGAACCACAAAGCAATAAATATTTTTTATCAGAGATCGGAAGGTCTAAGATACTAGTGCTCCTTTCATTGTAAAGATAGGGATTCATCGCTATTTTTACCTTAGTAAATAAATAAATAACAATATAATGTACGAATGTAGTAAGACTAAAGCAAATATGGAAATCCTAAATTTAGATTCAACTGTTCTTTTGAACATATTAAAGTTAAACCTTTACTGAAGTGTTACTGGTTCTACTTGTTACTAGAGAGCAGTATTTCATGCAACAAGTTCCAGCAAGTGATATTAAGTAGCCTGGAGTTTGCGGGGGTTCCTGTGCTGTACCTATACAGACATTGGATGAGTTGCAGTTAAATATACATTTAAATTAGTTTGATTTCCTCTATATATTCGACTTCAAACTTCCTTCATAAAGTTCGTATATAAGAATGACCAAGAAATATTCCATATGTATCCTAGATCAAGCAATAATCTTTGTAACTCATATTTCTAATGCGTCACTGACAAAATATATATTTCCTGCTCAATGGAAAGTCGACGAGGTCAAGATGATACTCAAATTGGGGAAACCTGCTGAAGATGTGAAGTCATATCGCCCTATCAGCCTACTTCCTACTCTCTCAAAAGTGTTCGAGACATTATTTTTGAAACGACTTATGCCGAAAATCGAATCCCTAAGAATCAGTTTGGGTTCAGGGAACAGCATTCTACTATCGAGCAGATTCATAGAATTGTAGAGGAAATACATGGAGCATTTGACAGGAAAAAATACTGCTCCTCTGTCTTTCTAGACATATCACAAGCATTTGATCGGGTATGGCATGCATGTTTATTTTTCAAAGTACAAAAGGTCTTACCAATTAACTACTACATTCTCATAAAATCATATCTGCCTCAAAGACATTTTTATATAAACAACCAAAAGGAAATGTCACCCCTCCATTCCTTCAAAGCTGGAATCCCACAGAGAAGTATATGTGGTCCAGTCCGTTTTCTTCTTTTTACTCACGATATGCCAACAACAGCTGGAGTAATAACTGGAACATTTGCAGACGACACAGCTGTTCTTACAGTCGCAAAAGACCCTACAGAAGCTTCATTAAAAGTACAAGGTATTCTTAGTGAAATAACCAGTTGGCTGCAACGTTGGCGCTTGAAGACAAATGAAAGTAAATCGATCCACGTTAAATTTACTACATGAAAAGACACTTGCCCAGAAGTCAAATAAATCACAGTCCCACAAACATATACCGTAAACACTTGGACAGGCGACTAACGTGGAAAACTCACATCTTGAATAAGAGGAAATATTTGGGAATCCAATTTCGTATTATTTTTGGCTGTTAAATCGGCGATCCTTCTTGTCTTTGGAGAACAAAATCCTTCTTTATAAGAGCATTCTCAAGCCAGTATGGACCTACGGTATTCAGCTGTGTGGTGCAGCTTCCACCAATGAAAATCTTCAAAGATTCCAGTCCAAGACTTTACGAATAATGGTTAACGCCCCCCTGGTAAGTCACTACGCTCAATTACACCGAGACCTCAAAATTCCTCTATTAAAAGACAATATCAAAACCATAGCTTTAAAATGCCGTCAACGATTTCGGTCACATCGAAACGACCTTGCCTCATGCTTGATGTCAGCATCTAATATATGCAGAAGACTAATAAGAAAAACACCGTTTCACCGTTGAAGGATAAAAACTCAATAAAATGATTTATGAAGTAAGGATGTCCTACAGGGAACATACCTTGCACACTCTTTAATCTTGCCTCTTAATTTTAAGACAAAAAATTTGTAAAATGTCACTAATACTAGACAGAATACAATAAAAATTTATATTAAAAAAAAAGTATTTAAAATGCTTGTTTCGTCATATTTCTTTGAAAATGTGGAACCACGTTCTTCGTTACAATGCACCTTATTTAGAATTCAGACACTTTGGAAGATTGAACTTTGGCTACTATGTGTGCAGATATATCAATTGGCTTAGCAAATTACCATGCAAACATCATCACTGCACTACCCGATTCGAGTGTGCGCGTTTTTAATTTATATATCCATCTTAGGACATGTATTAATAGACTGACCAACTATTCCTTTTTCCTTATTTGAATTCATTTGTTTTCCTTCATTAAATAAACTCCAGAATGAATCATATCTCATTAAATAGACACATAGCCCACAGCCGTCCTTATCATCACATTAAATATTCTTCATTAATCAAATTAATTTACAAATGACTAATTCTGTGTTATCTCTTTAGCTTTGAAAGTATCTTCTAAATAATTCCGATTGAATATAAAATTCACACACAAAAATCAAACTCAATGTTGGTGTTGTTGAATGAGCTACGATAGTACTCTAAATTATGGACTGCATAATCGATGATACGGAGACTGCTTTAAATCGACCTGTAGGTATCTTAGATTGTTTAGCAGTGGATAAAAAGTATTAAGGGTATCGGAAAGTTTCTTAATATTGATATTAATTTTTTATTTAAGTTATATTATTCTACTTCGAAATGTTTATAAATATTTTCTTAAATAAAATGTTGGCAACAGATGAAACAATATTTTTAATTACTTTTTCTCAAAACTTTTTTAGTACCCGTTACATCCATAACAACATGGGCCTACATTTTGCAAGATATTATATCTACATAGAAACAGCAATGTGGATATTCCCACCTTTCTAATAACATAAGTGTTATGTATCTCATTTGAGTTTCAAACTCGATCAAGTATAAAATTTCAGCTAAATAAATCCGTTGACTTTAACAATATTGTTATGAAAATTTGTTTATTGCTGCCAATTCGATCACTGCATTACGTCAACTAATATAAAAATCTTAGTTTAATACATGGCATACAAGTCCTGCCGTAAAGTAAGATTATAAGGGACCATTTGCCATTTCATCAACTTTACCTGAACGTAGAAGTTTACTTTAAAGGAATGTTCTGTTCACCAAATATATAAAATTATAGTATCCCTAAATTATGTTCCGTGATAAGGTTCATGCCGGGTTGATAAGAAAAATTATCTCGTATGAGATAAACCAGTCTAAAAGCAATTGCAATGAGTCCATATCAGAAGTTTACTTCGTCATAGATGAAGTCGGACCTTAAATTACGACTAATGTTGACCATTACCAAAACAGGATCAATAATTTTTTTTTGTAAATACGGATGAAATTTATAAGAAGAATGATATAATTTCACAAATATGTCATTAAGTGCCATAGACCTGCCGGAACCTTCGACGTATTAAAATTAAAAGAAATTCCATTGGCATCCAATATAGTGTTATTTAACACCTCCAGATTATGGTCAATGAGGCTACACAAAATATCAGGATTATATTGAAAAACGAGGAACGATTGACGATTTAGACCAGGGATGCCCAAAAGTTTCTTATGGAAGTGAAAACACCAATACATATAAAGTTTAGTAATAAAAAGGAAAAAAAAATTTTTGAATACGTACACTGGGAGAAAAAGAGAATTACTCTTTCTGAAAAGTTATGTGAAATGAAGAAACCAAGTTATCACAAATTTTCTTTAAATCTTCCACGATCCTTCCAATAAATCATCCAAATTTATGTTAACGTCACTTGTAGGCAATTTTAATAAAGCCTCCAAATGTTCGTTGCTAAATTTTAGACATATTATTTGCTTTATTGGCATCCCCAGATGTTTCGTACAATTGGATTTCCAGAATAAGCTTCATAATGAACAGCCGCGGTGGCCTTATGAGTAAAAATTTCTTCAATGAAAAGAAACTTATCAAAATTTAATGTTCACATTTTAGTTTTATAACGGAAATTGCTGCTTTCAATTCATTCAATTTTTCTGCTTTTCTATGGAGCATTTATACAGGCGGACTATGCTTCCAGAATATCCTCGAGTATATAAGAAGGTTTTCCAGGAGATCGTTTATGCCCCATAGTATGACAGAAAGATAAAACATCGCTAATGACTTATAACAATTGTTAATCCGAATTCAACAACGGTTCTTGTACCGAGTTGAGATAACCGTTGACAACAGGCACGTAAACCTTAGTGTCGTTATAGATAGACCTAATGTCAACAGGCACATAAACCTTGGTGTCGGAGAATCAATCAATGCTTAGTTAAAATGAAAAGACTCACAGTTAACTCTTTCTGATTGACTGACTTTTGGATGTGCCAACCGTGGGTTTTAATTCATTTTTCTATGCAAGCATTACATATAATTTGTCTATACATATATTTAGATATTATTGCATTTAAAGCATAACTTATTAGAAGTGGCAAATTGAGCAATTATGATTCGGCGGTGGTGGAAAACACCATACACTTTCTGGAAAGAATAAGGTAGAGAATGTCATCACAATACTGATGAATCATCATGGTGACAGCAATCAGCACCTTTTGTAACAAGAATCTACTAAACTTGATCAGGTTATTTAAAGTAGGCCACCACTCCTACTCATTTCCAATGAGAGGAAAAATCAAAGTTCACCACCAGATGGAAACAGTGATGCGAAATGATGTTTAGACGGCTGTAATTATCTTGGCGAAGTTAGCCTCCTTGGGAAGGCAGCTTTTATAGTTATGATCTCCCACCACAAATTATTTTAACCTTTTACCTTCACATGCTAAGATTACTTTCCAAAATACAAAGCTCCGAGAATTTCATTTCAAATTCAATAACGTGATCTATCCCGAATTCTGGTACGGTGCCTCTGCTGTGTTTACAATAAAACTCAACTCCATCAGACTTCTCGCAACAATCCTCGACTCTGAATGCAGCCTCAGTGTGTGCAGCCTGCAGAAAGAGTTGACCCGTGAAGGCAGCAAAAGATGAAGAAGTAGCAAAAAAGAGAAGTTTCACTGCTGCCGCCACTTTTGCTGGCAACAGTTCAACAGTCAACGGCAACATGAGTTCATACGCAAATGTATTGAACAGCTTCCTTTGCTGCTATGCTTCTGTGAATTATTTTTTTTCGTTTCAACCATTTCCTTGTCTTACTTGAATTGCAGCCGGGTCCTTCTTGTAGGGCAAATTGTTTTCTATTTTTATGCCGGAGGAAGCAAAGCGGAAATGCAGCAAAGAAGGAAAATCTTTTTTTTAAAGAGAAAGGAACTATTATTTCTCAGCGTTTGATCCCTTTTGCTAAAAACAATGAATTTTTTATGCGCTTTTCCATTTCCACTTTCTGTTTTTTCTTTTGCCTTCGGCGCCAGAGGTGAAACGTGAAGTTGCTGCAGTTGCAGCTGCAAAGTTGTGTCAACCCGAAGCGAGTGCAATAATAAAGTTTTGGCTCCATTTGAGTTGTTGTGAACGAGCTTTAATTGTGCGCAATGCGAAGACTGAGTTTATATAAAAAGGTGACTTTCCATCACTTCGATGGATCCAAAAAGAGGAAATCTGCGCCCGACTGAGTGTATACATCACACTTTTTAGTGAAGCCAAGAAGAGTGCGTTGAGAGACATTCAGACACAATTAGATGCGTTCACTCAATGTCACGTCATATTACACCAGGGACAGACACCAGACTAAGTGGTGTCGAAGTGATTAAATTCAAATGGAAATGTGGGCCATTGTGGTAACTACCTCTGAAGGGAAATGCAGATAGAATAAGTATCTAAATCCTCATTCGGCAATTTTGGGTCAAATCAGTCGCATTGTTTGTTGAATTTTCTATAACACAGGAATTCAAATTCATGTCCACTTTTGTACCCGAGAAGAAGAGAGCACTTCTTAACGTATTTTTGCGCGCTGAATTCAAATCCGTAGCCAGATTTTCGCTAGTTCGTCAGAATTTTGAGATTTTGCATGTTGGGAGAATTGTGCTGTCACAACAGCTGTCAGCTGGTTGAATTAGTGGCGTGATCACTTCAATTAGACGCAAAAAGTATTTGTAATAGAAAAATTTCATATAAAAATGTCGAAAAGATCGTGCAAAGTCAACCCGAACTATATTTGTTAACTTTGTTTTGTGGTTGTTCTATTGTTGCAAAGAGTGGCAAAGTTATAACAGATTCGCCGAAAACTGCGTATCTGCACTACTTTGGTTATGCTGTGGGAGATTTAGAGAAGTTGTGGACGCCTAAATTGCTTTGTAATGCCGACGTTTCATCAGCATCGAAGCCAGTTGACCGTTTCCACAATGATCCATTACTGAAATGTCCAGGTGTCAGACATTAGTTTCCTCTGATCCCAATACGAGCAGTTGCAGCGAAATGGTGTGCACGGCAAAACATTCAGTAATACAAACTGAACTGAATGATTTGGTCCGTGATTTGTATTTATCCAAAGGAAATGCTCTGATCACGTTTGCAACAGTGGAAATTTCTCTCGAGCGAAACAAAAGTCACTCATTTTAAAGAAAGGAATAAAATGCTATTGCCATTCCTCGAGAAGATAAATCAAATTTGTTTCTGTACAGACATCAATGGTTCATTCGAACAATGAATCAACCATAAATTAATTTAACATCATAAATAAATATTTTACAATTATTTAATTATGTTTTTACAAAATGCACATATTTTGTAATAACTGCTGATGAAGGTGCATTCGCTGCATCCACCATACAGTGACGATTCGGAGCATGACATGCACCTGTGCTGAGTCCCTGAAATTTGTGAAGCCGATGAATTAGCCAGAGCAAGCACCGAGCTACAAAACATAAGCGTAGAACAAGAGAACAAGAGGCAGGGATACCACCAGCCACTTGCAAAATGCTACTAAAAACAGAATACCAGAAGAAGGCAAATGCTAGATGGGTACGAAAATCGACCTCCAACACAAAAAGGCAAATCTGGACTACAAAGAATATATGGCAGGTCTATAGAACTGATGCTACTAAACAACCGATTATCGGGATATTAGTAACCATTGTAAAGGGACACCGACTTATTGGAACACATGCGTACAAAGTTGAACTCCCTTATAACGATTTATGTAGATGCTGCGGAGACTGGAAGAAAGAAGAAAGAGTGGTCCACAAAAAAAAAAAAATTCATCGCAGGCTACTACATATTACTTCATTCAATACTTCTTCAGCCGGAGGCAAAAGAGAGATCAATACGAAGTTTACTAATTGCCAGAGACAATTAATGGTTCCTGACGCGGGAAGTTGAGCTTCTCTTGGTAACACAATTAGCCTAAGGGCTCACTGAGGTCCATCCATTTACCTAACCTAACTTAAGCTAACTTAACTCTTCATGATCTAACAGCACATGTAAAGATTGATTGAAAGGTCTATATAATTAACTAGCTCGTTCACGCAAGCCGAACACATTTTTGACATTTCCTTCTTTGATTTCGTTTTATTTGAACGTTAATGTTGGAAAAAACAAAACTTAATCAATTGAAATCATTTCTGACATGGTAAAAGATGTTTTTTTTTTGCACAAAATGCACAAAAACTCCACACTTTTGAATATAAATATCTCCGAATACACTGCCAAAAGGAAAATTCACAGAGTAGGAGGCATGGTCAAATCGGTGTATATAATAGAAGAACCTGTTTTTGGGGGTATATCAAAATCTCACAAACAATGGACAGGTGGTCTAGCGTTTTCCGGGCTGAAATTCAAGCAATCTCAATCTGTGCGAGGACAAATCTGAAAAGGGGTATCAAGGGCGCACACATAACTATCTATTCAGATAGTCAAGATGCATTACAGGCATTGGCTTCATATTCTTTAGAATCGAAACTTGTGGAAGAATGCTTCAACAACCCACAATCTTTAGGTGCAACAAATAAGGTTGGGTCCCGGATCACTCTGGGATCGAAGCCAATGAAATAGCTGAAGAACTGGCTAGGGCCAGAGCCATACTGTGTATCGACTGGGCGGAGGCTAAATCCAGGGTAGATAACTGGGAACATAATCTCATAATGTCACACTGGAAAGGGATAGAGGGACTTCGCCAAGCCAAAATACAGGTAAGACCATTCACCTACAAAAAAGGACTGCGCAATATGTGTAAAGCAAACATAGGGAAAATAGTAGGGTATCAATCAGGTCATTACTACCTGAAATATCACCAGACTAAAAGCCACATTCTTGATGATATTGAGTGCCAGCTCTGTCTAGAAGAAGAGGAAACCACAGAACACATACTGTGCAACTGCATTGCGTTGGCAAGAACTAGAATGAACATATTCCACCGCGACCAATTGGCTCTGGAAGAATTAAAGAATGCTCCTGTTATGGACATTCTCAAATTCATCCATAAAGCGCAAAAGATAGTGAAAGAACATGACTTTCTACATAAACAAGCTTAACTTGGTAAGAAAACAGATCACCTAACCAATAAAAGAACAAATTGGCTCAGGTACCGTCAATATGTAAGTAGCCATATAAAAATTGGCCCTCGTCTAAAGAGTGCAAGCGATCTTGGCTCGGCACTTTTGGCCATCAACTCAGTTCTTACATCTGAAGCCACAAACTCATCTCCAGCAACCTCATTATCCCACCCCGTAACAACTCGTACAACATCTGCAATAATCGATAATCTCGTTAAGGAGAAAAGGTGCGTAAGAAGAGAGTGTCAACAAAATAGATCACCCTACGCCAAGCAGAAATTAGCACTAGCAAAAAAACGCCTCCGTAAAGCACTGAACTGCGAGCTAGAGAACAGTTTGAAAAAGTATACAGAGACGCTTACTCCAACACAAAATACTAACTACTCTTTATGGAAAACCTATAAAAATGTAAAGACTCCAAAGGTTTGTGATCCACCACTCAGGAACAATAATGGAACTTGGGCAAGAAATGACGAAGAGAAAGACCCAGCGTTTGCTAATCATCTCAAATCCGTATTTCTACCTAACCAACCACCCAACAGTTTTGAAATTCCATTTCTGGCCTCTAATTCCGATGAAGGTTAAAATGAAGGAAGCGCAACATGCAATTAAATCCCAGCTAAACCCGAAAAATGCACCAGGATTTGAATTAATGATCGATTAATTAACGAAATGATTGGGGAATTGCGTGAAATAGCCATCAAAATAGTGACGCAGTTATTTAAGGATTGGGTATTTTACACAACCCTGGAAAATATCGCAAATTACGATGATACCAAAACCCGGAAAAGTCGCAACTCAACCGTCATCTTATCGGCCCATAAGCTTGCTCCCAGTAATTTCCAAATTATTTAAGAAACTGTTTCTTCTAAAGCTGCAGCCGCCCAAATACCAATCCAACATTATTCCCCACCATCAATTTGGATTTCGTAAAAATCACAGAACCATAGAGCAAATACTCCTACGAAGTAGTGCAATACGCAATACTTTTGAAGACAAAAAATACTGCTCTGCTATATTTTTAGATATGGCACAGGCTTTTGACAGAGTTTGGCAGGCATGGTTAATATATAAATTTCAAAAACTGTTACCAGCTAACGTCCACATGTTACTGGAATCGTATTTGGATAACCGAAAGTTAATATTAAAATATGGAGAATACACCACAAAAGACTTTGGTATAAATTCTGGGGTTCCACCAGGTAGTGTTCTAGGTACTGTGTATTATTCACGGCAGACCTCCCTACTGATGATCATCTAGTCACTTCAACACTCACTGACGACACTGCTGTTCTTAGTATACATAGCAATCCAATAGTGGCTTCGAATCGCCTTGTGGAGCATTTGACGAAAATAAAAATGTGGCTGCAAATTGGCGCATTAAGGTAAATGAGACCAAGAGCATTCGTATTACGTTTACACTTAGGAATGAAACATGCCCTGTGACCACACTAAACAATGTTGCTATTCCTCAATCGAATACTGTAACATACCTAGGAGTCCATCTAGACAGACGACTAACTTGGCGGAACCATATTGAGGCAAAAAGAACGCATAAAGTTAAAGGCCCATCAAATAAATTGGCTACTCAACTCCAAGTCAAGGCTTCGATTAGAACAAAAACTGCTATAGTACAAGGCAGTGATCAAACCAATTTGGGCATACGGAGCTGAGCTTTGGGGAATTGCTAGTTAAACGAACGTCGAGCTCGTACAAGGAGTGCAATCGAAAATCTTGCGTGCAATCACGGGTACGTCGTGGTTCGTTAGAAATACTGACATCCATAAGGACCTCAGCATCAGTTAAAAGAGAAATCGCAGAGATCATGCTCAAACACAAAGAAAAACTACGAGAGCACTCGAATCCATTCGAAAAAAATCTACTTAGAATTAAAAGAACAACACGCCTCAAAAGATTGGACTTAATTAAATGTGTTAAATATGAATTAATTACTTAAATGGAAATACAATTAAAAGGAAAGAAATGTAGTGAAATTTATTACTAAGCCCAAACAGTGGTGCGGGATAAATATAGTTAATTTAGCTCTTAAGATTTAATTACTTCGAGCCTTCCAATCGAAATGAGTGAATTCAATAAATAAATGAATTGGTTAAAAAAATGAAAAATTCATCCATAAAGCGGAAAAGATAATGAAAGAACATGACTTTCAACTACTTCTTTTCTTTAGACAAGGAGCATCTAGGTATAAAAGCACCGGTGGACTTTAATTGTTTTGCTTTGACATCACCAAACGGACGAAATGCTATGGAATCGGTACTAAATCAATAGGATATAGTTGATCGGACAGTTCTGATTACATGGATCAGTAATGACAAATGTAGTATGACACAAAAGATCTTTTGGGTCGCATTTATGGCCGTGGGGCAAACTACTAAAATAAAATTATTCTTATTAAGGGAGATATATTGGTGATTTAAGTGATTTAACCAAGGTAAATCTGACATATTTAATAAGATATGTTCCTGAGAGGTTACGAACCCATAAACTAATACTCGGCTCGTTCCTGGAAATTGCGTTTGTACGGTACATAATTAATCTGAGTTACTTCCACTTCGGCACAACGGGACCACTGATGTCTACAATATTTTTTCTGCCACGATAACATTGGTTTATTATTAGTTTCTTCTCCCTTGACCAGACTTTTTTATTAAGAAGGACAGTGGCCTCGTCCACCAATTATATTGAATCACTGAAATAGATTTGGACATCCTCCCAATATATGAGAATCTTAAACAAATGCAGTATAGTAGGCTCGTCATTCCTGAACAATAGAAATAATTATGAATCCAGAAATGAAGCTTGAGGTTTTTGAGATTTCTGACGCAGCTTGGCCAATAAGGTATCATGAGGAACAATTACAAAGACCATAAGAAAACTGCAATTACGACCAAATATGTTTCTTGTACAACTTCAATATACCTTTATTAGTAGGGAAATGCCAGAAATGGGGATAGAAACCCAGTAAATCCCTCATAGACTTCTGAAGTATCTTGAACTAGAGGAGCGAAAATGGAATAAATTCCTGCACAGCAAAATTAAAATTCTTCATAATTGGGATTACCTTGCAAAGGATTGAAAATTCACCCTTCACAGAATACTAAACTTTACCCTGGTATATTTCCGCGAAAAAAAAGGAACACGATGTTTTTATTTGGCTCAAATCAATATATCGATACATCGGGTATGGTCCCGATAAAACGATGTAACGCAATTTGAAGGTCAATATTTCATTAAATGGGTATTTCTTCAACAACCTCAGCATGATGAGAGTTGGCGATCCTTTATCTGACTGTGGAAATCTGTGAAGCAGCCTGAATTTTATGCCGTGCCCAGCCCCACTGATGCTGCAAACCAATTTTAAATAAAAGACATCGTCCTACAAAGTTTCCAAACACTGTCACTTATGGAATATCACGTTTTCGAATGATTGACCAAACCCACGACACCTGCACCGGAATACAAAGCCAAACCTTGCGGCGGTCCCGCGGGGGGAGGCTGCGATGGAGGTGGTTTTAGTGGGTAAGAATCCCACACTACTGGTGCCGTAATGTTACCAGTGTCTTTTGAAGATTTCCACCTCCGTTCCAATTATGGAAAAAAAAAACCAGCACTGAAAGTCCAATGACCACAGGAGAGTACAAGAGCCGGCAATAGCTGAAAGCAAAAGACAAGCTGACAACAATCCGGAGACGCTCTCAAAAAATAACAAAAAAAAAAATACGAGGAGGGCAGCTAACAAGTGGTGCGAGATGAGCAAATCCCCCACACTGGAATGAAGCAGCACAACTTTGAAATAAAATTGATAATCTCATACAATAAATTAAGCAGAGGAAGAGCAAAAACCCTCTACGAGAAGTTTACTTAAACAACAATATCTTAGCGACCAGGGCAAAATCCAATCTATGCAATTGCCATTCTGTCTGATCGAAAAGCAAGGCACATCTACCGTAAGTGACTATGGGAATGAAAACACAATAGAAGAAGAGACAATACAACAGGTCCGAACCACAATAACAGCTCTAAGAGCAACCCGCAGCAACAGGAGACGGTCACAAGCAACAACTCACTATCGAACCAAATGTCTAACCCCGCGATTTCGGAAGATATCGTTACTATAGCTATAGTAGGAAAAATCTTACTAATAACTTATAAATTAGATAAATATTTTAAAAAGTACACAAATATAAGAACAGTACCAATGGCAATTCCCAAATAATAATAATCCAAGAACCATGGGTATGTTATAAACGTATCTGTGGGCTAGCAGCAATAAAATGGGGGAATATCCTTCAGTGCGAAGGGTATGGTAGGCCGCGTGCATGTATTATTATGCCACTGTTTATTGAATACACGATGCTTAGAAAATTCTGTTCTCAAGATGTCGCTGCAGCTAAAATAAGGTACAAACAAGGAGGGAACATGGTAGATGCAGTTATCGTCTCGGCCTATCTGCCCTAAGATTCTATACTTCCCCCACCATCAAAGGAAGGCGTAGAGGTCATTCAGTACGCAGAATCCAATGGTTGTGACCTGATTGTGGGTTGTGACGCAAATTCACGGAATACAATATAGGGTAGCACTAAACGCAACTCTCAGGGTAACAAGATGTTGGATTTTATTCTGTCTTCAGATTTAGTGATATACAATGTAGATAACAAATCGACCTTTGTGACGCAAAAACAACAAGAAGTGATTGATCTAACACTAACTAATAGGTTTCTGACAGATCAAATAAGACAGTGGAAAGTTCTGGCAGAGATATCTCTCTCGGATTACAGTTTCATAGAATTTCGACTTGACGTTGACAAGATAATAGTGCCGGAAGATCGAAATCCACGAAAGGCGGACAGGGACAAATTTAGGGTTATTGTTGACGAGAGGACCCCCAGGTTTCCTAAACTCAGAACCATAGCGACAATCGAAGAGGCAACCCAACGGATAACTTTGATAGAATGATATGAGGAAGTGTTTCCGTTAGGAATGAGCAGGCAGGGTAGAGGAGTTCCATGGTGGAAGGCCGAACTTTCAAAGCTCCCAAAAGGTCCAGAAAACTTCTGAATAGGGCTTTAAATAGCTGAAAAGAAGAAGACTGGACTGAATATAAAATAGCGCAGAAAATCTTTAAGAAGAAGATTCGGTCAACCAAAGTGGACTGTTATAGAAGCTTATGTAGTGTCAACAAGAAGGAGTCGGCTAAGCTGTGCAGGGTGCTTAAGCGGGACCGTACAGTTACTCTAGACTCTCTTCTCAAGTCTGATGGTTCTTATAGTAATTCAATGGTTGAAACCTACAATACCCTCCTGAAAATCCACTTCCCGGTTAGCAGAATCATTACTGACACTGGAACTAGTGTGCAGCTTGACAGCTCGATGGGGGAATCCCGAGACGAAACTGGTATACAGCTTTAATAACTGTGACGGAGGAATCAATGAGTTTTTCTCCTTCCCCTCTTGACAACTTTAAGTTACCTGCCACTGATAATGTATACCCAGTAATGTTAAAGAGAGGAGGGGATAAGTTCAATAAGGTCTTGAAAAAAATCGACATTGCTTGTCTTGCTCTAGGTTACGACGTACCATCACTTTGGTGACAGGTTATGGTGGTTTTCATTCCCAAACTGGGAAATGATGACTATACACTAGCGAAAAGCTTCCGGCCGATTAGTTTCACATCGTTCATGTGGAAAAGTCTGGAGCGTATGGTGGCGAAGTATAATACGGCGGGTTTAGTGTTGAATAACCCCCTTAGTATCCATCCAGAGTGGAAAGTCATGCGAATCAGCTCTGCACGATTGAGTAGGTAAGATTGAAATAGGGCTGGAAACTGGTGAATGCACAATGGGGGTATTTGAGGATATTGAGGTATCATTTGATAATGCTACCTTTGACTCTATAAGCTTGGCTGCTAGAAGACATCATAATCAAAAAGGCTGTTAACTGTTGGAGAGACAAACGTGAATTTCTCTCCTCTTCTGTGGTGTTTTGTGGTGGACTCTTCTGACTGAGTTACATAACCACGAAATAATCGAAGCATATGCGGATCTTTCTTTCCAAAATCCTCTCTCCAAATATCTTTTCAGGCTCACAGTACAATGGGGGTCAATGCTTGAGTGCTTGGAGACCTCCTTCTTCAACGGCTCACCACCCTACCCCACTTCTATCTCTTCTATCTATCGAATGATATACAATAAATTTAAATGTTAAATGGACAGAAAATAAAAAACAAGAGATAATTTAAAACTACTAAATTTATAACTGCATTAGTACCCATTTATCTCTCAGTGCTCTTGACTAGGCAAGAACAGTACATATAAACATGGCCCATAGCAAAGTCGCCGGTCACAAGGTGTGCTCCAGGGCGTTTTGTTCCGTTTCACTAGTCTTGTTCCATAGTTCCAACACATTTTCTACTCTTACTATAATACAAGTCACCCAATTCTATATTTTATATTTAGAATGCTTTTAAAATTCTGAAACAATGCATTTGGCCGAAACCAATATACAACAATTTATTCTGTGATTCCTTTTATGACATGAACGGCTCTGTAACAACCAATCCAATATATACTCGTATACGCACACTTTGTACATATATAATTAAAATTAATATGCCAAGCTATAAAACGAAATATTAGGAGATATTTCTTCAAAGAAGCACAAGTCAAACAGAAACCCACAAATAAAATTTACCATGTAATTACGTTGACGGCGATGATGGTGTTGAATTAAGCAGACAAAAGGAGTTAAATTTCGCCTTGTCTGTGGAATCAGATTTATTTTATTGTTGACAAGCGATTTTTAACCAGCAAAAAGGGATCTATTCAAAGTGTTGATGAAACCATCACACAACAACAACACAAACACAAACACAAAACAACATGACTAACAGGCACGAAAAGCAAGCAGAGAAGAAAAGGGAATGTAATTATTAACAACACCAGCAGCAGAAACAAAGGACAAGAACAACAACACAAAGAAAAGCTCATGAAAATTGTAAGCGACAAGGAAAGCAGAACATTGTCAATTGTGCGAGCATGAAAGAAAATGAGTCGACATTTTTATTACTTGAAAAAGAGGCCATACTCGTAAATAATAGAACAGGAGTTTGTGTGTAGGCAGCAGACAGAGAACACGAGACATATGAGCAAGTTTAATTGGGCACATGAAAGCGGAAATTATCTTAAGGACAAGGGGAATAAAGCGGAATTTATCAGCAGCTAAATCGAAATTAATGTACTAATTAATATGTTGCGTTTTTGCTGAGAGGAGGTAGATGTGGCTTCTTGACATTGAGCTGAAAGCCGTAGACCATGTTCATGTGGCTTTATAATGGTGGAGCAGTTAGTAAATTACACAAAAGCTTATTTGTGAACTGCAACAAAAGCCAACCAGGATAGGAGATTTACGTAATTACTGTTAATTTGGTTGGAATCCCTGACAAATCAAATAATTGAAGGCATCAATGTCTTCCACAAGTATTCATCTGAGCGGCCGTAATCGTAGATAGAGTAGACATTATAATTATTAAAATCCGTATGAATTTTCCTCGTTCGTGACTTAAATTGTTGTGGAAGTAAATGGTACAAAATGGCCAGATAAGTAGTTCGAAATATTCAAATAATTGATAATGAGTATAAACTAGGAATTTATTTAATCTTAGAGTCCGCTGTGAGGACCATGCAATAAGTTTAAAAATGTCTCCTCTCCTCGGGAAAAAGCATGTTCTGCAGTACGAGATCTTAATGAACGAATTTTGTTATAAAGCAAATTTATTAGTTTTATATTCGAGCAGTACACCGTGGTATCACAATGGGCCATTATGTGTGCTCAAGTGTGCTTTTGGCAAACTGGGCGGCCACTCCTACCTAACCTACCTAACCTAGTACAAGTTGTTTCATTTATAGTTTTTAAATTAAAACTTCATTATTAAAGACATGAATTTTAAAAGGCAACAAAGAAAAGGATCCACTTCCAGCTGCTGAAGGCACCGTAACTGATGGTTGCCTGGTTACATTTCCTGCATCAATTGAATCTCTCAATTCTGTAGGATATGATCATGTTTCAAGAACTTCCACATAGTTGATCAGATAAATCGCCCTTTATTGATCGTGGCTTAGAATTGATAAACTTGAGTTGTCAGCGACACTAGTCTCTATAGTGAAAATACTCTCTTCAAAGCAAACAGTTCTCGTTCTCTCTCAATAGAGAGAATTATGTGGGAAACTTGTAAACACCAAGACGGATTGTATGCTACCTGGATTGATTCTTTGCACAATAAACTTGACGAAGATCTCTGGAATATTTGCCGAATCGAGAAACAGATGAACAAAATTTGAAAACCTGGTCGATTCCATGATGAATTGCTAAGACATACTGGAAAAAAGTAACTCCTTAAGTGAAATGAATGACTCACATTTGACTATTATGCATAATCACATTCGACTGAGCATAATAGTCAAAGGGTATAATTCTTGTTAATTGATGCAAATACCAATTAAAATTAGTCAATGATGGTGGACACAGATGAATGGTTATCGCTGCCAATTATATCAAGAAGTAGTGAATAAATTGATATGAAAAAATCATCTAAAATACCAAGACCATAGTGTCTTGGTATTTTAAATGATAAATCTATAATGTTACCTTACAAAGTCGGAGGCGATATTAAAATCATACATCTCACTTATTTATGTTGATTACAAGATTGGAAAGTTAAGACGTTCATACGATAATTCAACATAGTTCTCTTCTCCTCGTCCCTCAGAAAGAGGCACTCACACGTACACACATCCTTAGATTCCATGGTGACGAGACAAATTTGAGTACGGATTGCATCCTCGCCTACGGTACTCTCGATTTACAGAAGGTAGTCGGTGGGATAATACTTGGCCTTAATGATAAGATTATAGATGGGAGAAACACTTTTGTGCCTCAGAAGACTATATTTATTATAAAACCCTCGTAATTTTCGAGTGATATATATTGATTGACTCACAATGATTCTTTCTTGATCGCTGATGATCATGATATTCTGGAACAAGAATGATGCATATGTGTATACTTTTGGGGAGAAGAACGTACTTGAACTATGAAACGAACTGCGTCTTAGACAGGAGACGAACTATTCAGCTACTCAACCTCAGCAGGACACCTCAACCTCAGCAGGACACCTCTATCACCACATTTGCTCACGGAACATTGCTTAATTGGTAGATACGCTGAAAGATTAGGGTTGCCACTCAATTAGTTCTGTCGCAGCTACTGCTCTGAGGAAGAAGAGTCGACTCAATCTTATATGTCAGACATAAATTCCTGGGCTCACATTTCCTTACTGGTTTAGTCGAATGATCATAAGTACCAGGATCACAGCTAGACTCGTATAGGAATCACAATGGTTTTACACGAGAAAAATGGGGGAATCGCAGCAGTTTCTTATGGTATCGGAATGAGTCTGTGATGGTGCTTAAGTGACCTTTCATGGAAAATGAGACCACTGTAAACTAACCCATACTCATAATAGTTCCTCCGATATATAAATTCTTTCAGCAGGACTACAAAGAGGCAACAGTAGCATCTCAAGACATTTTTTAGTGCAATTTCAATGTGTTTTCCAACTCACCTATATTTATACCTGCTCCAATCTCCAGATCTGGCATCCAAAAAGTTTTGGATTTTCTTTACCTTAATACAAAGAATCCATCATCCACTTAATTGGCATCTTTGCAATAAATTGCACCCATTCATAATGTTTACATTTTCATTAGTTCCAAGAGATGTTCGTTGTATGAAGGAGTGACAAGGTCGCATATGGACCCAAACAAATTACCACAATCATATCTGAATACACAAACACAATCCACAGAAAGGATCATTGCACTTAACGTTATTGCAGAATTTTGCTTCGTTGCATTACGAAGGATAAAATCTCTTTAGACCAGGATAATGGAACAAATCGTGCACTTACAGGAGAAGCACTTGTAAGACTTAAGTGACACTGCCCACATTTGTATAGCAAGCATTCCGCTTTCAGCTGAGGGTAAACTGAGAGGAGCAACTTTACAGGTGCTGCTAAAATTATCTGGTTCATGGTGGCGCCGGCGCTGGATTTGCATAATGGCATAATTATAAAAAATTCTGTTTACCTGTGGTTACTATTCCTGCTCCTTCATCCTTTCTGTATTTCCTCTGCTAATTTTGTTGTGTACAATTCATTAAAAAAAAAGTTCGCATGTTGCAGACAAAATTAAGCACCATTTGACAATAAAATTTATTAATTTGAGTACAATGCTTACCAGAGGAATTCGTTTTCCATACAATCTCAGATCATTTAACAGCAATGGTGAAAATTTAACTTTTTAATTTAAAGAGGTCAAGAAATTAATTTGCAGACGAAACGAAGATAATGTCTGCTGAAATTTCTATTTGTTTTGATTTGATTGAAGTGATCTTTTCGATCTGACCTTTAAAAGGATCCCGGCAGCCAGATGCCTGGAAGCAACAGTAGGCACCAGTAGTAAGAATAACTAAGTAAAAGAAATAACCCTCAAAAACTACAATTAATATCGTTTCAGTGCCACTTCCTACCTTGGCACTGCCATTATCCTGATTACACCAAGGATTATTCTTGCCAATAGGTGCCACCTTGAGTAGTGAAACCCTCTCTTGACTGACAAAATTAGGACTAATCCACTCTAATTCTGCCCGTGCTCCTTTACGGCCTTATAGGTTCCTTTTTTTGCAACTATATCCTCCCAGATCTTCCATAATATATCGTTATATGAGAGTTGCAGTAAGCTGCCAATATGGAAAGGACTTTAGACTTTCAACACTTCTCTGAAGAAGTTTCTACCATTTTTGAATCTTTAATCTGTGTTTAATTAAATTATTTATTTCACATAATCGGTAATTATAAATAATTTACATATTTTTTACGAATCATTTAAAAAAGAATAACAAAAATTCATTATTATATAATCAAGCGAGGAATAAATCAGACGTTTTTGAATTACCCTAGAAAAAGTTGAGCAATTGCCTGCTGTTCATGTTCAAAATATGACAATATAATCACAAATACTTACATTGTCCCAAATAAGCATATACTGAGTCATCGAGAAGTTGATAATCTATGTTTTCAATATCATCAAAATCGCCTACATCTACACATTCGTAAAAAAACATCTTAGCATCGCAAATGAACTCTGGCACATCCGTCTCTATGATTGGATGTGTTCTTAATACTTACACTGACCCAAATAAGCAGATACTGAATCATCGATAGATACTTGATAATCCATGTTGTCAGGGTCAAAAACTACCAACTGATCTGCAAGCATATTAAACTCGCGCTCTGTTACATCATCTTCGTCAAAAAAATTATCAATATCGCAAACGACCTCTGGCACATCCTTCTCTATGATTGGATTCATTTCGTGAATATTTCAGTTTTCAATTTAATTTTAATTGATTTTTTCCTTGTGCGAGTATCTCAACAAATTTTGATTTTAGAATATTGGAAAAGCGCCTTCAACTCGAGCTGGAGAAAAATTTTGAATAAAATTTCAAAATTCTGATTTCTAAGTACACAAGTGGATTTACTATATTCAATACTTTTGGATCAATAAATACGGACTACTAGATAGATTCTCAAGCATTGTTATAGCAACCTGGAACTGAAATTCTCAGTAAACATTATAAGAATACTTTGTTATGGTACTCTTATGCTGCCATTGATATTCGTATGTGTACACTGGTTCGAGATTTTTAGTTAGATGCGTATTCAAAATGATTGTGGATGGCTCTGTAGTCAAATTGCCTGAGTATTGGATAAAAAACCTGCTGTTACAAATGAGAATCCTGATTGTAGGAGCGTTGTATGACATACGATTTAGCGAATCTTCTTAAGCCATTTCACCATGTTTAACTCTTAGTTTAATATGAAATATTGTTAAGAAAATTAGTTTCTAATTCAATCACTGTATTGTGTCTAGTAAAACAAATCCCTTTGGTGAATTAGTTATCTTTAACTGAAGTAGTTTAAATGAACAGCACTTCACTTAAAAAGTAACCAGCAAAATTTCGTTTGATACAACAATTTAATAAAATTAAACATCAATGCTGCTTTTATTGCTTTATAGGAGGGATTGGAAGCTTCTAATAGGGTTGATCATGGACCATTTTACGTGGGCTAAGCACATGCAAATTCTGGGCATTGAATGACAAAGATGAGACGGTTGACTATTCTTGGTGAGAGTGTTCCGCTTTCTCAAGAATTAGATTCGAGGTTTTCGGCAGCGAGTACCTAAGTACCATACAATTTGGCTCCTTAGGATCTACTGAGATTTATTCCCAGATCAGCTAGATTCAAGGAAAAATCAAAAAATTACCAAGTACAATGCAATGAATGTCTTGTGGCCTGAGGCCCTATATATGTCTTGTTGTTCCGATGTTTAAAACAAATATACTTATATGAACTTATCCCGGTTTCCACTCCGGTCAATAAATGTATTTATTTCAGGTCAGCATATATCCATGAGTCTCAGCTTTGATTTTCTTTTGAAGAGCTTCCTAGTGTCCGTAGCAAACATAATAATTTCTGGTCTTATCCGTACTGTTTATTTCAAATAATTTCCCCCTATACTATGTGAATAAGACATCTTTTTGGATTATATTCCACTTTATCGATATCAGTATATAATCTCCAAAGACTATCTCTGTAATATACCTCAGACTGGCTGCATACGAAGACTTTGGTCATGACTTTTATCTTCTTACTGTAACACTTTTATGAAAATAGAGTCTAGAACGTTAACACTGACTCCACTCCACTGGTAGACTGGTAGAAGTGTGATAATGGAACAAACTGAAACAACGTATGATTGATTTCTTATGAATAGTATGATGAAAAATCCATGACATCGTGTCAGCTGACTGTCGGGTCAAACCCGATAGTAAATTGATAGTAAAAAGTTACAAGCATTTGTATGTGGCAAACTTTGATAGGTGTAGGACGTACCGTATAGAAGTTAGGTCCATTTGAAGTCTTATCAGTGTTTGATTTGGGACTCAAGGGTAGCATAGCTTTGAGCGATAGCTTAAATTGACAAGAGGCTCGAGTACTTTATTGTTACAAACTTTCAAGGTTTTATGACGCTCTCGTAAAAAGTGACAAGCATTTGTATGTTGCAAACTTTGCTAGTTGTAGTAAGGTCCTCTTTTGATATGTGAGCGTCGAGACATATGGATTCATATATATTATGTACAATACAGTAGCCGATAATGGTTCAGTCACTACAATGACAGTGGTTAATACTGTTTGAGGATGTCCGCAGGGTGGAGTACTATCTCCCCTGCTGCGATGCCTTGTGGTGGACGAACTTCTCTGGGAATTAACAAGCCTGGGTTTATACTGTTAGGGATACGCTGACGTCATAGCTATTACATGCAGGGGAAAGTTCGAGAGTATACTATGTAAAATACGCCAACGTGGTACAAGAATTACAGGTAATCGGCGCAACAGGATGGAGCTTAAAATAAACCCTATAAAAACTAATGTTGTCTCTTTTACGACATATAAACTCAAAAACCTTAAACCCATTAAACTAAATGGAGTGGAGATCAATGTGCAATCTGAAATAAAATGTTATACTAGATAGAAAACTATAATGGAGGTCTCACATCAATGAGACAATCAGTAAAGCGAAAAGATCTCTGATGATATGCAGATCAATGGCGAGGAAAAATTGGGAAAGATCCTGCGATAGATGCACATCATGATGCCCAATGATCACTTATGGAGCAGTTCTGTGGGCTAAGAAAGCAAGACAACTAAACTTTCCGCATGCACTAGCTAAGGAGCAAAGGCTTGCTGGCGTATGTATAACTGAGGCTATGAGAACCTGTCCTACAGCCGCCCTGAACGTCATACTGGCCAGAGCAGTAAACGATCCTGAAAGAGAATGAGACGGGAGTCAGATGCTCAAAGACCATTCCAGACATCTGTATACCGAAATACTTTACAAACACGCGCTACAATTTCACTAAGCTTTTTAAAATTGGGTGGCGCTACAAAAACGCATGGAAAGGCCTCAGCGACACCTACAGCTTAGATCAGTCCACGATCACCTCGTACACCGACGGATCTCTCACAGAGGAGGATTTCGGCGCGGGGGTATTTGAACCTAAATATAAATACTATGAATCCCTAGGCAATCTTCCAGGCTAAAAACCACGCTATTGAGAGATGTGCACATTTCAACATGGAAAAGGATACGAGCGCAAGAAAATTGCCATTTTATCGGATAGCCAAGCGGCCATTAAGGCACTTACCTCTTATCAGGTAAATTCGAAACTGGTATGGGAGTGCATCAAAAAACTGAATGCTCTTTACTCACGCAACAAAGTTACCATTCTATGGGTTCCTGGACATGCTGGCATAGAAGGGAACGAGATTGCCGACGAACTTGCAAGGAATGGAGCTGCAACAGTCTCTATTGGTCCAGAACCCTTCTGTGGTGTAGGCAAGGGCAAGCTGTTGAACCAGCTTAGGATAGATGAGGGACACCACAGGCAGAAACATTGGGTGAATACACCAGGCCTAAGGGTATCAAAGAGTCTGCTAAGGACATACCACCTAAAGGGATTCGAATTACTAATCAATCTCCCTAAGAATAATCTTAGAATGATGACAGGCCTATTCACAGGACACTGTAAACTGAACTCACATATGGTGAGGATGGGGGTCACCTCGGAAGGTTCCTGCAGATTCTGTATGGAGGAAGAGGAGACGTCTTTGCATGTGCTGACAGAATGTCCGGCTCTCATAAACACCCGCAGGAAATACTTGGGATTCTTCCAGGGCTCTGCCAGTGATGTGAAACCTCTGGAGCCGAAACTTGTCATCACCTTTATCCAGAAGATAGGACGTAAAGATGTACTTTGAACCTCTGATGGGGCACCATCGATCGAAAACTCGCGGTGCTTTAAATCCCCTACACAATAATAATAATACAATGGCTTTCTTCATTTGAATCTGCAACAAAAAACAGAAGGATTCTTAGCCGGAGAGTCCTGGGTTTGTTAATGAAAAGCTAAATCTTCTTAAACTATTTAGTGAAGTCCTCTTTGAAATCATGGTGTTAAATAAGAGCGTAATGCTCTATAGAAGCCCTAAATCAACAAACTGGGATAAATACTCAGAGTGCTTAGAAACTAAGCTAACCAGAAGCATGCTTCACATAAGATCGACAGAGGAATTGGATGCATCAGTTGAAGCTCTGACTGACTCCATTATATCCTCATATCACGAATGTTGTCCACTCAAGACAAAAACCTCAACGAAGAGGGTCCCTTGGTGGAACAAAGAACTAGCTAATTTGCGTCAAATAGCAAGGTCTAAATTCAATGTCGCAAAGAAATACAAAACATGGGACGAATATAAAAAATCCCTGACACTATACAACAAGGAACTGAGGAAATCAAAAAGGAACTCATGGAAAAACTTCTGTGAAGAACTTAAAGATGTCCCAACGACAACCAGAATACAAAAATCACTGTCCAAGGGGGTAATTAATCCAATTGGCACTCTATGGTACTTTCACAAACACTTTTAATGATACACTAGAGCTTCTTCTTAAAACTCATTTCCCTGATTGCCGGCCTAACACAACCAGCGACAACGATCATGGAGTGTCAGCATACAATCGCTACAGGGCAAGAAACTCTACTATCTTCAGAATAGTAAAATTTGAAACGGTTGAATGGGCAATCAACTCGTTTAAACCCTACAAATCACCTGGACCTGATGGTATATTTCCAGCCCTACTTTCAAAAGGGACGGGAGATTAATACAAATTTTGGTTCAAATCTTTAGATCTACTTTAATATTGGGATATGTTCCTAAGGTTTGGCGGGAGGTTAAGGCTATATTCCTACCAAAGGGTGGAAATAAACCCCCCGAATCTCCTAAATCCTACAGGCCAATCAGTCTAACGTCCTTCATGTTAAAAACCATGGAAAAGATATTGGACTGCTACCTAAGAGAGGAGGTAATCTCTGATACTCCACTACATAAGCTACAATTTGCCTATCAAAAAGGGAAATCTACAGTCACAGCACTGCACACAATTGTTCGTGATATTGAAAAGGCACTAGGCCTAAAGGAGTTAGCCCTCTGTGCATTCATGGACATTGAGGGTGCTTTCGACAATGCGAACTTTCAAGCAATAGAACTGGCACTCTCCAACAGGGGAGCAGATCCAACAATAGTAAAATGGGTAATCAATATGCTAAACCAAAGAATAATCACAGCCTCTTTAGGGCAAGTTAACATGAGTGTTACAGCGGTAAAGGGGTGTCCGCAGGGGGGAGTACTATCACCACTGCTATGGTCCATACTAGTTGATAACCTAATACAGATCCTTAATAATAAAGGATACAAAACAATTGGATATGCAGATGACATATCTATAATAATCCAAGGCAATCATGAAAGGACTATTGGAGACCTGATGCAAGATGCCTTAGACACAACATGGGAGTGGTGCAGGAAAGAGGGGCTATCAATCAACCCCACCAAAACCACTATTGTCCCCTTCACCAGGAAAAGGACATTTGATATCCCAACATTAAAAATAAATGGAATAGAGGTACCCTTACATGAAGAGGTAAAATATCTAGGTATCATCCTGGATAAAAAACTCACCTGGGAGGCACACCTTAACTCGGTAATAAAAAAAGCCACGAAAAACCTTTGGACTACAAACCAACTTCTGGGAAAATCCTGGGGTCTGACCCCCAAAATGACCTTCTGGATATACACCCAAATGGTTAAACCCATCATACTATATGGGGCATTGGTATGGTGGGGAAAAACAAAACAAACAACAGCCAATTAAAACTGTGCAAATTACAAAGGCTGGCATGCCTAAGCATCACAGGGGCTATGAGAACTACCCCAACTGCTGGCATGGAAGCGCTGTTAAATTTACCACCGCTACACCTAGCAATACAAGAGGAAGCTGCAAGGCAAGCACTCTCAATCCATGCAAATGAAAAATTCAAACCAGCAAATCTCACTGGACACCTAGAAATTCTAAATTTGGTCAAAGATGCTATGCACATGACCCAGGTAAGTGACCACACAGACTCAGTACTCAATTTCACCAAGAGGTACAATGTCATATTCCCATCAAAGGAGGAGTGGAACGATAGCCCAACATGGCTACACGATGATTCGCAAAAATGGTATACAGATGGATCCAAAACGCTCAAGGGGGTAGGAGCAGGAATAGTGGGACCTAGAGCAGACAAATCAATAACCCTAAGTGCAGATACCACGATTTTCCATGCGGAGCTCTATGCTATAATGGAAACAGTGGAAATCTTATCTAAAAGAGGACTTAAAGGAGTAAAAATTAAAATACTCTCAGACAGTCAATCAGTCCTCAAAGCTCTTAAAAGCTACACATTTACATCAAAAGTCCTTATAGAGTGTAACAACGCACTCAACGAACTGGCCATCCACAATCAGGTCTCTCTGGTTTGGGTGCCAGGACACGAAGGACACGAAGGTAACGAAAAGGCAGACCTTTATGCCAAAAAAGGGGCTGAAGGATCATTTATTGGACCCACCCCCTTCTTTGGCTTTAATAAAAACAACATAAAACAAGAGACCAAAAAATGGATCCAACATAAAATCAGCGAATATTGGAATGGCATTGACGGCCTCGATCACTCCAAAAAATTCCTGAGCTTTGACGCTAATAGAGCAAAAATCGCTCTTACCTTAAACAAAAAATGCCTTAGATCACTCTCTGGAGCATTAACAGGCCACTTCGCCTGCAACAAACACCTACACAAAATAGGTATATCTAGCACGAGCACTTGCAGATTCTGCTGTGATGAAGAGGAATCTGTGGGACACTTAATCACCAACTGTGATGCATTAGGCCACAGGAGACACAGGATCTTAGGTTCCTATATACTAGAAGATGAAGACCTTCAAATGCTCTGTCCAAAGGAGCTGGTCCGATTCCTTGATATACTAAGTATACTAAATAATTAAGTACGAAGGGGCGCACAATAGATCAAGTTGGTCGCAGTGCATAAAGGCCTTAGCCTAACCCTTACAATCATTACATTACATTACATTTAGTGAAGTCAAGGACAATCGTAAAGCAGTAATATGTTGATTTATTTAGGTGATTCGGCATTGAACTGAAAATCTGATATCGACATGTAAAATTGTTCATCGATTCAACGGGACAAACAGTAAACCGGAATCACACAAGCCACTATCCTTCTTTTCAAATATAATTACATGCCAGGAAAAGCGTTTGATGAATTATTTTGTTCATTCAAATGGAAACACTTCTGGAAAGCATTAAACGAATTTGTCTTGTATTTCCACACCCTCCTCAATCGTGTAAGAACAATATTTGATGGACATATTTTTACCGAGTCTCCCTTCTAATGGTTTCATTCTGCATACTTCTTATTTCAATGTTAATACATTGATGTATCAATTGACTACTGTCCTTGTTTGTAACAAAGTAATCCCTGCACTCATGTGTATAAATATTGCTTGTTGCAATATCCTTGCTATAATACTCGTGCCACACAAATAACGCATTGACATTTTACAATAGGTTGACAGTGGACATGATGTGAAATCCTCTGGGCCTAATTGCATTCCAATAAATAATTATACGTATTTGCGTGCGACAGTTTTCGGGCAGTACGCATACGCCTCTCATTCATTTATATCTATTGAGCGCGAGTTGCTATTCAATTTTAATCAATTCAGTTGGAAAGCCACAAATTAATTCTATTATAATTGAATTTTAATGTTTTGTTGTCACTCTGATTTAGAGATTTAGTGACATGCGTGTTGCTAATTAGCAGTTTACTTGACGGGCTTAAACACATTTCCATTACCAACAGCAAAATTGACTTTCAATCCATTTGAGTTGCAACCAAAAATTTAAGCTCTCAAATTGAAGGCTAAGATGCAGCGGTCACTTCTGTCAATTACATTATTCTAAAGGTGAAACGTGCTATTCAGAGATAACATAAATACGAAGTTAATGACTAAATTAAATAATAAAATAACAATTAACTTTTTATATATATATATATATATATATATATATATATATATATATATATATATATATATATATATATATATATATATATTAATCACTTCATTTTAGTGTACAACTCAATGAAATATTTCCCTAAAAATATGAATAAACAAATGTAAGAAGTCCCCACAAAATTTCAGTAGAATGGTCCCAGCAGCTTGAGAAGCTGATTGTTTTCAATAACTATTATTATATTAAATCTGTCCTTAAGGACACTAATTAAGTTCAATAATATATTAGAATATAAACATGCGAAAGACGAGCCTTTCATATAATTTTTACAGTAATGTTTCATACAATCATTACCACATTATCATTATTAGATTATTACATTATCACCATTACATTATTATTTTTATACTCTTTACCTTTAAAAAAGGTAAATAAGGTAGACTAACTTTGTGCTTTTGAGAGGGGTTGCAATTTCAAGAAGGAGGCGTGGTAGGTATGGACATATATATACAGATATGATCAGAATCACTTTCTAAGCAATTTTTATTTTGTCCGTCCGTCTGTCCGTCTTTCCGTCTGTCGGTCTGTGGCTACATTTTTTCTACACCGTTCGAGCTATATCTTAATGAAATTTTGCAAAAATGTAGCCTGGACAAAGATACAGATCCAGATAGCTATATGGGCCGATTTGGACAAAGACCACGCCTACCTCCCATATAAGGAACTTTTTTCACCTTTTTTAAAATGACTATAACTTCGGTCCAATTGACGGAATCGTGACATTATTTCACAGTTATGGAGATGTGGGTCCTACTAAACAATGTGCAAAAAGTTGGCGGTATATATTAACTACCACGCCCACTATTAACAAATATTAATTACTTAAGATCTGGTAGAGATATACGGACGAAATTTTAATTATAAAGCTATCTGCAACAAATGGGGCTGATCAGAGAAAAGACACGCCCACTTTTGATATAAGGAACTTTCGGGTCTAAAATTAAAATTAGCCTACCTATGCTCGTATTGATGCTAGCTGAATAAGAATTTGTAGAAATATACTTGGGATTCATAATAGTGTGTGTGCAGAATATGGAGATCATAGTACCGCCCACAATTGGCCAAAAATGATTACTGTGTTCCTATTAAAGATTTTTCAACGAAATTTCACAGGAATGTTGTGGGTACTTACACTACACAAAAAATGGGCATACAGCCACGCCCACTATTGACATAGTATTATAACTTTCGACCCACACAATATTTTTTGACGAAATTTCAAATTAGTGGTTATATCGACACTAGAATAGGGGTCGATATAATCATTTCAGGTACCCTACCAAAAATTACCGTGAATATGCTCCTAATGATGATTTACGAAGAAAACATCCCCAATGTTGAACTCGCACGCACAAGAATAGGTAAAGGGTATTTCGTAGTCGATGTAACCCGACTTCAGAATTCTTTACTCGTTTTTACATCCATTTATTTACCGAATCTTTCTTTGTTAAGAAACTAACAGTAATTTTTCTAAGATTACAAGACTACATTTATATATCTAGGTAATATCCTCAGCCACTGCATCGAACATTTGGTGTTTCTACAGCATACAATAAGACGTTATTAAATTGTGTCTAAGCTATACGAGTATATCCTTTTATGGCGTCTTGTAGAGGGAACCTTTAGTTGGCTCCTCGCCAAGCAGTTTGGGTGCTTTCCCAATTTAAGAGCGTAGGTTTTGTAGGCATTAACCATTTTCCATCGTGGGTATATTCAGGTCACGATGGATGTTTATGTTCCTCACGTACCATGGAGCACCGGTGATCAATCTCAAAATTTTCGATTGGAGCCGTTGGAGTGTCTCCCTGTTTGACGGATACGCGGTGCCCCACAATTGAATCCCATATGTCCATATAGGCTTAATGAGACTAGTATAAATTAGTACCTTATATTCTAAGGCAATGTTTGAATGCCTATTTAGTAGCCAGTTCAAGGTATGGAGTCTCAATTTGATCTGAGCACACTTTGATTCAATGTGTTTAATCCAGGTTAATCGCCTGTCTAAGTGGATTCCCAGGTACTTTATGTCAGAGCGTTGTGGAATGTTTTGACCATTGATGCGAATAGGGGGGCACGTGTCTTTCCTTAAGGCAAATGTTAGGTGTGCACATTAAAATTCGTTGACCTTTATTCTCCATTTGTTAAGCCACTCTGAAGCCATTGCGTGGATTCTAGATGGGAGCTGTTTGTACTCAGTATGGCGGTATCATCAGCAAATGTGAATATAAACGACTGATCCGAAGTTGACATGTCACCTGTAAAAAGCAAATACAGCAGTGGTCCAAGCACACTGCCTTGAGCGACTCCTACTTTGATATCAAAGTGTGGCATACTATGAATTTTTTGCCTTTAATGTATGTTTCAAATAGTTTGTGCAATTTCTTCGAAAGAATTTCTTTAAGTTTATACGAAGGCAAATGATATTGAAGCTACCTAGCGCTAGATGGCAATACAAACACAAAAACCATTTTTTTTTTTAAATTGCGATCTGTCAAACGTCAGCTGTCAAAATATCACAAAAATTCATTGATTAGTTTATTTGTTGTAGTCGTTTGAAATAAGCAACTTTTGTGTTTCTTGAAAAATGGAAAAAGCGAATTTCGTGCAGTGATTAAACACTATTATTTGAAAGGGAAAACGGCGAAAGAGACAAAAGAAAAGCTCGATAAACATTACGGTGAGTCTGTTCCGTCAGATTACATGGTAAAATATTGGATTGCAGAATTTAAACGCGGCCGAACAAGCACTGCAACAATACCATCAACAGGAAGGCCAAAAGAGGTTGTTGCTGAAGAAAATATCAAGAAAATCCTCGATATCGTTATGAATGATCGCCGAGTCAAGTTGCGTGAGATTGTTGAAATGGTAAACATATCATATGAACGTGTGTTCAACATTTTGCACGAACATTTGCATATGAAAAAGCTATCGGCAAGATGGGTGCCGCGTTTGCTCAGTGTCGAACAAAAACGAGTTCGACAGAGCACTTCACAGCGGTGTTTGGACATGATAAAGCGTAATCCTGTTGATTTTTGGCGTCGATTAATAACTGTTGATGAAACGTGGGTCCACACTACACACCTGAAACCAAAAATCAATCGAAACAATGGGTGGAAGCTGGTGGAAGTGCTGCGAAGAAGGCGAAGGCAGTGAAATCGGCTGGCAAGGTTATGTCCACTGTATTTTGGGATGCACACGGAATATTGCTCATCGATTATCTTGAAAAAGGATCCACAATCACAGGAAAGTATTATCGTGCATTATTGGATCAATTGATTGATGCAATCAAGGAAAAACGACCACATTTAAAGAAGAAAAAAATTGGTTTTTCTTCAAGACAACGCACCGGTTCACACAGCATTAGATACGATGCTAAAATTACGTGAAATACACTTCGAATTGGTTAATCATCCACCTTATAGTCCAGATTTAGCTCCTAGTGACTTTTTCCTGTTTCCAAACTTGAAAAAATGGCTCGCAGGAAAAAGATTCATCTCAAACGAAGAAGTGATTACCGAAACTAACGCGTATTTTGAGGGGTTCCCGAAATCGTATTATTCAGATGGTATAAAAAAGTTGGAATATCGTCTTACTAAGTGTGTCGAAGTAAAAGGAGACTATGTTGAGAAATAAATGGTTTTTGAAAAAAAAAATGTTTTTTTCCTACTTAGGTAGCTTCAATATCAATCCGCCCTCGTATATGAGCCCTTTTTGCCACACCTTATCAAAGGCTTGCTTAATGTCAAGGAATGCGGCAGAGCAGTATTTCTTTTGTTCGAATGCTGAGCATATAGCTCTTACTATGCTACGCACTTGCTCTATAGTTCCATGCTTTTCACGGAATTACATTGTTTTTATTTAAAGACTGGAAGACCTGCCGATGAACTATTTTTTCGAAGATTTTAGATAAGGTAGATAAGTAGACTAATCGGTCTATATGAACAAACCTGTGTAACATCCTTTCCTGGCAGTAGACAAATGGGTCTATATGAACAAACCTGTGTAACATCCTTTCCTGGCTTCAGGATTATTATTATTTTCAAAATCTACCAGCATTGAGGATAGTGCCCAGTGCGTAAAATAGCGTTGACTACTCTGACTATGTGAGACAGACCTATATTAGTTAATTATTTTATCATGTTTGCTGATATCTGATTCATTCCTGGTGTTTTTTCAAGATTTAAGTCTTCAATGATGTTATTTACCTCCTTCCTTGAGGTTTTCAGGCGCTCACTGTTTCCACTACTCGGTATTCGAGGTTCAAAATATATATGGGGGGATTTGGACAGAAGATGATATGCAAAGGCAGTACATTTTTCATCATCGCTTTTAGCCTAAGATCCATTATCTTTACGAAGTAGTGACTTATGTTGTATTGGTCTTTTGAACTTCTTAGTAGCATGCCACAATGAATACTCATTGTCGCCATGAGGACTCAAGCTTCCAAAATAGTCTGCAACTGATTTTTGGTGATTCTGCTTCAATGTGTTTTTTAGTTGACGGGTGCAACACACGAGTTCATTATTCAATTTTGGTGACCGATGATTTTGCCAATCTCTTCTAAGACGTCGCTTTTCTTTAACCAGTTTTTCCACATCACTAGAATTGTACAATAGTGAACCTTTTTGTGTTGCGGGTGTGGTGAATAAATATGCGGTTTCCTTTAAAACATTTACCAGGTCATTCAAGGTATTTTCGATGTCACGATCATGTTTTAGGGAGTCTTTATAGTTAATGTTAGTACGTATAAATTTTTTGTATTTAAGCCAGTCAGTGCATCTATTCGTGAACAGAGTTGGAATTTGGAGACACTGATGAGGTTTTCAGATGAATGAAGGTTGGCGAGTGGTCAGACGACCGATCAAATGAAGTCTCAGCGGTAATGTTTTCCTTTTTTATGCTTCTAAACATACCGATGTCTATGAGGTCTGGTCTTTTGTTGATATCAGACGGCCAGTAGGTGGGCTCCCCGGTTGATATAACCTCTATACCCAAGGTACTTATGGCATCATAAAATTGTCTACCTTTCGGTGAGACATCCGTAATGAATACGGGGATTCCGGAATGAATGCTTTGCATTGAAATCACCGGCTACAATGAATTGCTTCCAGAGTGACTTAAAAAAGCGTTGGAGGGTTATAGACTCAATTGAAAATCTTGGTGGACAGTAGATGGCGGATATGGTGATATTTCCTTCTAATAGTTTGATGTTAGTTGCTTGCAGGTAGACTTCGCTGACGTCTTCAAGGATTACATGCTTAATTTTACTACGCATAAGTATTCCACTTCCTCCGCGCGCTCTACGTTTGGATGCTTTGAATCGTAAAATGTACATCCTGTAATTCCAAAGTTGCTTTTTCTTGTTAAGTGGGTTTCAGATATTAGCATTATATCCATTTGTTGAGCTGTCAGAAAGTCAGCCAGTTCCAATTTATGGTTCGTAAGACCATTTGCGTTCCAAAAGCATAATTTCAGCGATAAATTCATACCTTGGAAAGAATTTTTTGCAGGAGCGACTCTTGCGTTTTCATCATTTGTTGCATCATAGTCATCATACCTTGTCATAAATGTGTTAAGAGTTTGCATTAGGTTCTGCTGGTCAATGTGAATGTGCGACTTGGTATTTCACTTTGTTGTATATGGCAACATCAGAGTAACTCTCGTGCTGGTGGTTCTCGTGTAAGGGACCAAAAGTAATTTGTCTTTGTCCTTATCACAAAATTATTACATTATTTACATAAGAAAATCGAATATGATTTCATTTTCTAGACGCAAGTCCTAGGGAGCTGCTCGTTTAGGTCTGCGCGTTGATGCCGTTGACTCCAGCAGACTTTGAGATAGTGCACTAGAATGTGTACACTTAACCGTGCCCAGTCTTTAGTGCTATATGTTTTTATTTCCTCGTGGACTGTCGGTATGTTAAGCCCGTTCCGTAGTGTCTCGTTACTTACAAACCATGGTGCATTGACTGTTATCCGGAATAGTTTTGCTTGGAATCTTTTCAAAGTACTTACTTATTAGCATTCTCTGCGGCACCCCACAACTAAATTCCGTAATTCCATATCGGTTTTATTACACTTTTATAAAGCAAAAGTTTATTATTCAGTGTTAGCTTCGAGTTGTAACTCATCAATCAGTTTGATGCCCAGCTGTTTGCGTTTAGGAAAGATGTATTTCTCCCATGTCAAATGCCGATCAAAGTGAATCGCAAGGTATTTGACATATTCTGCTTGAGGACTATTTAGAATTACAGACAAGCGGGAACTCCTTTTTAAAGTTATAGGTACTTGTACTGATTTAGTAGCGTTGGCCCTCATTCTCCTTTTGTCAAACCAAATTTGAAGTTGGTCGAGATGTTTGTGTAATTGGTTTGCAGCTGTTAAATGATTGGTGTTTGTAGCCATTATAACGGTGTCGTCAGCATAGGTTGCAATTTCCGTCTTCTCTGTCAGGAATAGATCTGTAAAAATACTGTAAAGTTCGGGACCTAAACGTCTGTCTTCGTTGACGGTCGCTTTTATTCTGCCCTCTCATAATGCTCAGTGATGCTTCTTCAACTCTTCGATAGTACAATGTTGTCAATATACTTAATAGTAGGTTTAAAAGTAGTCTCAGTACTTGTAATACTATTTTATAAAAGACTTAAAGGTAATGACAATAGTTATAATGATATTTAATAATACTTTATAAACGACTCATATACTGACATCATAAACAAGCTTGCTACACGAGGTAATTGGGAAAATTGCGGTAGTTTCTGACTGTGGCTCTCTTCAAGATATGATTTCAAAATATATTTGAGGCACTGACTTCTTTAGTTTGAACAGTATGTCAGGTTGCCAAACTTTATAGAACGCTTGTGTGATATCAAGGAGTGCTGATGTACAAAACTGACCCTGCTCAAGAGCATTCCTTACATTGTTATAAACTCTGTGTACATGTTGCTCTCGAAACCCGAATTGGTGATTACTTATGAGTTCTTTCTTAAGGTTGAATTATTGGTGACTTAGCCGTAACCATAACCATAACCATAGCAATTAGCTGCCAATCAAACTTATGGCAAACTGTTTATTCAATTATTCGTGCCATAGCCATAACCATAGCCATAACCGTAACCATAAAATTGCAGTGTTGTCTTATGCTTAATCGGCAGCAAACTTACGGTCTATACGATGCAACTTCTTCTTTCGGCTTCCCAGGAATTAGGGTTATTTCAGTGACTTTCCATTGGCGAGGGATATAGGTACACCTCAATACTGCTTCATACAAATAGGTGATGTATTTATAGCATTATCCGGCAGCTCTTTTTGAATTTTCCCTGCTAGAAGATGCTTTCTTTATAGAAATAGAAGGAAATCGAGTAGTATGTTACTTCAACTTTTTTCTACCCTTCTATAATGAATATTCCGTGGCATCTGTTGCTCACAAATTTGACAATGGTCATCATTTTCTACTGCCATGAGCTTATGTCTAAGCTCTTTTGATATCTTATGAAGACTTTTTTGACTTCTGGATGCTTCATAATTTGCCACAACTTTCTTAACTTTCGTTTGACTGGGTTCATTGCGCTATTTCTATGATTTTCTTTAGAATTCGGAGGAGTGCCCAGACAGAGTTTTGTTTTATTTTATTTAGATTTTCGACTGCTTCGTCAATATCTCGTGGGTATTTGATCGATATATACAGGGGTAACGTCTCACAAATAATCTCTTTTAATTGAAGCCAGTTTGTATGTGGTTTTAATATACTTAGAACATTGGATCTTACAGTTATAAAAAATAAGGAATGGTCTGATGATAAATCCGAAGAAGAAGCCACTTCGACACAGTTTTTAGGAACATCTTTCATCACAGAAAAGTAAAGCGAGCCTTTTTCTAGATTTTTCTCGGATGGCCAGTAAGGTTCGTTCTGCTGTTGAAATATGCCCAAGATTATTAGCTTGCTTAATTATTTTCCTTTTGGATTAATGGTCCTTGAGCCCCAGTAGTGATATTAGGCATTATAGTCACCACAGGCTAAGAACCTATCTCCTAGTGTGCCATACAACTGCTCGAATTGACATTTCTTGGTGAAGTGTCTCGAAGGACAATATACCGATGTTATCGTCAGTTCACCATGTTGGTTTTGAATAGATATGCTAGTCGCTTGCATTTGAGGTTTATCATGCTTTTCTTGGACTGGATGTTTAATCCTTTTTTTTAATAATACCGGAGCCACCAAGTGATTTATGTGGTGAAATGAGTATCTGATATCAGCATAATGTCAATGCGGTTATCAACAATACAAGTTTTGACTAAATTACTTAGTTGCGAAAGACCATTCGTATTCGACACTGCAATTTTAATGGATTGCATCATTATGTCATCTTAGAGATGAGCGTTCTTAACAAGCTGAGCATTGTTCCCATTTCACCCATTCGTTCATGTCATTGGACTGCTGTTGTGATGAAGCAGCACATTCAGTTGATTGTGCATTGATTTGTTCTTGCTGAGGACTATGCTCTACCACCTGCGCAGAAGTACTTCATGCTGGAACTTGTATTTAAAGCGGATTATTAACACTGGTTTTGTCTACGAACTTCTCTCGAAGTGTTGGAAATGAATTTAGCTGCAATTCTTTATACACAGTACAACCTCTATAATTGACCGGATGGTTCCCCCACAGATTATACAAGTAGCCTCTTACGATCCATCTTTTCGTTGGCAATCTAATGTTGTATGGCTGCCATCGCATTTCGCGCATCTTGGACTATGATTGCAGAATTTTTTCGAATGGCCATATCTCCATATCTGAGGTTGACCTAAGCGTCAACGCGGAAGAGACAGATACTTCATCTTCAGGAGGAAGTGCTCGTATAACTTCCCACCGTGGAGGCCACCAAAGCTGAACCATAGGCTGAAGCATTGACCATAAAAATATAAATATAAAATACCTAGGGATAATTGTGGACTCCAAACTTAAATAAGTAAAGAAAACTGCCAACGCTGCGTACGCATGCATATGGATGCTTGGAAGCACGTGGGGCATTTCTCCCTCTCTTATGCACTTATGCTATACTCCCATAGGTAGGCCTAGTTATATTGCTCTACGATATAGTGGTGTTGTGGCATGTAGAAAAAAAGACGTATCTCAGGTTCAATGAAAGATTACAAAGGCTCGCCGCATTATGCATAACGGGGCTCTAAGAACTACAACAATGGCGCCCTGGATAGAATCATTAATCTTCCTTTTTGCGGGAAGTCTCGCGGCTAGATCTACAGAAAGACTATTGGCCGCTGGGAAATTTGCTCTCAGCTTCTATGAACATAGTACTGTAGGAAGAAGTCTCGCAACAGACACGGACCTCAGACCTCTCCTATGGGAAAGCGAAGGAGACGACTTTATTAAAGAAAAAGGTTGCTCGGGGATGGCAGCTAGATGCAGATCCTACAATAAATTTACAGCCGGGTCTAAAATGGCAGAAGGTGTGGGTACAGGGGTCTACCGTCAGGCAGACAGTCTTTTAAACCACCCGGCCACTGCAGGTGGTCCAGTTTCAGGCCGATGTGTTCGTTGCCAGAAAAGCAGCAGAGCTAGCATGTACATAAGATACTGACAATTCTAAAATAATTTATATACAGACAGTCAGACTGCAATTAAAAGAATAGTCTCATGTTGATCATCTTCCAAAAATGTTGTTTAGTGCAGGATTGCCATGATCATCATGGCGACACATCTACTGGATGCCAGGAAACAAAAGCATGCAGGGAAATAAGGCAGCATAAATGATAGGCAAAAGAGGAATGCACTTACCAGAGGGTCAGATCAGTTGCGTACTAATGTCTTCATAAGTGGTTTATAAAGATTAAGGGAAAAACGGGTTCAAAAAGGCGGTAGCCAAGTGAAACAACGTAACTACCTGTTGAGCTGGAAAACTTATGTGCAAGCTCCACTTCTATACTGACAATTCGACGGAACGATTGCGATTGATGATATGTATACTGAAAGTCCGCTGCTTAACGGCAATACACTCCAAAAAGATGAAGCTAACAAGCACGATGGGTGTTGGAAATGCATGGCAGCAAATTCCAATGAAACGTTGGAGTATCTTCTATATTTCTGTCCATCAATCGCTATAGCTCCGTTAAAATACTTAGGGGCGCCTTGAGTTGAGGGACTAAAAGTAGTTTCGACCCTGGCTCCAATATTAAGGTTGGCGCAAAATGCTTGCCTATTCAATGATCTCTACTTCAGCGAGTCCTAAATGGGCACTTATCTGGTATCTCTAAGGACCCAAAAGAATTGGATTAACAAATATGGCTCAAATATTGATACCCAAAACTTTTGATTTTTCTTTATAAGAAACTATTTAGTGTAAAAGAAGGTATTGGAGAGTAAGTAACGAGAAGCGAACGAGAGAGGTTGTTAATAAGAAAATAAATAAGAAATAGAAGACTGAAATCGTAGGTACTTTATTTAATAAACTGAAAATTGATTAGTAAAATGGTGGTAATTTGCAGCAATAGATAGGTAGGTAGGTGAAATAACTGGCTACCTCGGGTCGCCTCAATTAGCAATCGTTCCGTTTTGTCTCCATGTCCTCGCGAGCCTAAAGAAAATGGAAATATACTTTTATACGTTTACATCCGACCGGAGTTGTTAACAAATTTTGATAGATCTGAAAGTTCTTAGCTAGAGCAATGCCCTAGACTCTCCAGAAAAGGACCTCCGAGATATTTGAGTTTCAAGCGAGCGAGGGCTGGGCAATCACAAAGGAGGTGTACAACTGTTTCTTTCTCCGTGGGTCTTTACAGCTCTTGCAATGAGCATAGAACGAAATTCCCTTTTCTTCAGCAATAATTCTTGCGGAAATTCTCAATCATCACCATCAAAGATTCACATGTGACTGCAAGAGAGACACAGCTGTCATGAGTGAAAGATCTGTTTAGCAAAAGTGAAGCATGGAAAAATCTGAACTTTACACCATTCATTATATAATATATAATAACAAGTTAATCTTAATAAAATCTACTTCCGAAATCATTGCTCGACTAGCCAATTATTTCGGTTAGCGCTCTGACTGGAAATGTAAACGAATAAAATTTCCGGAATGGAGCCAGAGTAATCCAGAAGAGATCCAAGATATATAGCGTCCAGCATCCCTTTTTTTTTTTTTTATTACAAGAATTTATTATTTATTGAATTTGCTTAAATTAAGCCTAACAATAAGTATATCAAATCTTAAAACTAGTCACTAAAAAATAATTTTAACCCAAATTGTATTTGGCCATCAAAATTTCGGTTCTGCTTCGGTCTTCAAAAGGCCGGAAGGTCTCTTCTCTGCAGGCGGGATCGGCTTATCGGTTTTGCGAGGGATTTAGCTAGTGGATTCGGGTGATTTTTCAGTTTTGCTATGTATATCTGCTTTCTAGCATTTATTTCTGAGATAACTGTTGGTATTTTCAGGTCTTTGTGAATATTTTCGTTACGCATGTACCATGGAGCACCTGTTATTAACCTAAGTATCTTCGACTGAAACCTTTGGATTATGGCAATGTTAGAAGCGGATGCATTACCCCACAGTTGAATCCCGTACAACCATATCGGCTTAATAACTGCATTGTATAGGAGGCTTTTGTATTCTAGGCTTAAGGTAGATTTGTGGTTTATTAGCCAATGCAGCTTGGCGACTTTCAACTTCATATTTAAAATTTTAGTTGAAATGTGCGTACGCCAAGTTAAGCGCCTGTCTAAATGAATGCCGAGATAGGTGACTTCATTAGCTTGTGGAATCTCAATATTATTGAGCGGAATGGCTGGACACGTACCAGGCCTCAAAGAGAATGTTACGTTTTTGCTTTTTTGCTCATTGACTTTTATACGCCACATTCCTAACCATTCTTCTACCCTAACTAAGTGCTCTTGTAGAGCTCTCGACGCCTTTATCGGACATTTATTGCAACTGAGTATGGCGGTATCATCCGCAAATGTTGAAATTAGCGTGCTTTCACTTATAGGAGTATCAGATGTGAATATTACATATAATGTAGGGCCTAGAACGCTACCTTGGGGCACACCGGCTAAAATTGGAAAATCTTCGGAAATGAATTCGTTTACTTTTACCCTGAAACGTCTATTGGATAAATAAGACTCAAGAATTTTATGATAGCTTTTTGGAAGAAACTTTTTGATTTTGAACATCAGTCCTTGATGCCATACCTTATCAAATGCTTGAGCCACGTCAAGGAATATTGCAGAGCAAAACTCCCCGAGTTCAAATGCTTTTCTTATTTCATTTGAAATTCGATTGACTTGCTCAATAGTGCTGTGCTTTTCGCGAAAACCGAATTGGTGTTGCGGTATTACGCTATGTTCATGAAGAAAAGCAGATAGTTTATTTAATAGTAGTTTCTCAAACAATTTGGAAAGGCAAGGCAACAGGCTGATAGGTCTATATGATGACGGTAGCGTTGCGTCTTTTCCAGGTTTAGCTATCATACATATCTGAGACTTCTTCCATGCATTCGGATAGTAACCGATGCCCAAGATTGCGTTAAAAAGCTTACAGAGAAATGCTGATGCAGAATCTTATTTATTTATTTGATCTTTATTGAGTCTATGGATAACAGAAATCCTTACAGACTAGAGTTAATATGAAGTGAGTAAAAATACACATTAATAAGATTTAACATAATATATAAATTTAAAGTGACAGATAACATTGAAAACCAACATTAGGATAAATTAACAATGAAATTTTTAAAAGTAAATTTAGACAATGAGAAATCAATACAATTATTAATTGACAATGAGTTACATAAAGACAATGCTCTAGTTAAAGGTTCACTTAGAGCATAGTTAGTACGATGACATTTAATAAAGAATAATTTAGGGAACCGCAACTGCCTCATAGGTATATTAAAATTTACAAGATTAAGTAAGGTGGGATCATCAATATTCCCAGCGATTATGTCGAAAATAAACATTATTGAATTAATCTTTCTTCTCGATTCAAGAGATTTCAATCCCATTAACAAACAACGAGCATTATACGACGGCATCATAACATTAAAACTAGTGGATTGTAACATATATTTGGTAGCAATTTTTTGTACTCTTTCCAATCTAGATGAATGAATCGCATATGATGGATTCCAAATCAGAGAAGCATATTCTAATCTTGATCTAACCAAAGATATATAGAGCGATTTTCTTGTATGCGGATCACTGAATTCAACACTATTCCTCCGAACGAAAGCAAGAAGCGAATAAACTTTGGGCAAAATGAAGTTCAAGTGTTCGACAAAAGTAAACTTAGAGTCAAATATTACCCCTAAGTCACGGATAGTGTCATGTTTTTGAAGTGGACAACCAGACATGCTATAAGTAGTTGCAATTACATTGTTACATTTACTAAACGTTGCACTAGAACATTTCCCAATATTTAAGCAGAAACCATTGCACATACTCCATTCAACAACTTTATTAAGGTCAGATTGTAAAAAGACAAAATCAGCAATACTCTGAACTCGAACAAATAACTTTAAATCATCCGCATACAACAGAAATTTAGCATAAGAAAAACATTTACGAATATCATTAATATATAGTACAAAGAGCAAAGGCCCAAGAATACTACCTTGCGGAACTCCAGAAGTGGCCATAAAGATATAGGAATTCGTGTTATTAATGGAAACATAACAACGTCTACAACTTAGATACGATTTAATCCACTTCAAAAAAGCCGAATGGCAGCCCATTTTACCAAGTTTACTAATCAAGACAGAGTGCGAAACTACATCAAAAGCCTTTGAAAAATCAGTATATATGACATCCACTTGATGTCCAAGTACAAAAGATGAGACACAACTGTTTTAGCATTTTCGGGGTAATATTATCGAATCCAGGTGATTTTTTTAGATTCAGTTGTTTAATTTGTTTGGTTATTTCTGGAAGGGAAATTTTAATAGGCTGAGCAATCTCAGTACTGCAAGGTAAGGCAGGCAGTGCAAAGGAGTTTGTAGCCATATTCGGCTGGAACACGTTGCATAGATGTTGTGCAAAGCAGAGTGCTTTTTCTTGATCGCTTTGAGCCCACGCGCCGTTCGGGTTTCTTATAGGTTTTACACCTTCCATTGGAGGCTTAAAGTTTTTAGATGCCTTCCAAAGGGAATACCTTTCGGTAGAATTTGGGGTTACCTTCTTCAGGTACTCTTTTAGGTTTTTATCTTCCTCCTTTGTAAGAGCATCATTAAGCGCCCTTTCGGCTGCTTTAAGATTGTATTTAGAGATGGGTGAGCGATGTTTCTGCCATTCTCGGCGCAGCCGTCGTTTCTGTGCTACAAGTTTTTCAATTTGGCTATTTGTACAGGTATACTTGCACTTTCTAGAAGTATTTTTAGGCGTTGCCACTACGGCTGCAGTCGCTAGAATGGAGTTGAAAATATCAATATTATTATCTATATCATCTGCATGTTTCACCTCAACTCTTGTAGAGATATGACTACTAATATACTTTTTGTATTTTAACCAATCGGTTTGGTTGGTCCCTAGGCGAAACTGTGGGCTTGTATATTCTGGTTGATCATAAAGGTTGATTATTACAGGCGAGTGATCAGAGGACAGATCGACACAGGTTTCCGCTGATACTAAAGACCTATCTATATTTTTAGAAATAGCAAAATCAATAAGATCAGGAATTTTCTTTGGGTCTGTTGGCCAATAAGTGGGCTGTCCTGGTGAGACAAAATCGTATTTACTATGTCTGTTAGTTATTGCATTGTACAATTGTCGGCCTTTTGGATTAATTAGGCGAGAGCCCCAGTGTTTATGTTTCGCATTATAATCACCGCCAGCTAGAAATCTATCACCAAGGGAATCAAAAAGTTCTTTAAATTGAGTTTCTGTTACAGTAAAACGGGGTGGGCAGTATATAGCTGAAAGCGTCAGGTCTTTGCCACGATTTTTAATAGATACTGATGTAGCTTGCATCCATTGAATCGAATGCGATTGCATAAGATGATGCTTAAGCCGATTTCTGATTAGAATAGCCGTACCGCCATGTGCCTTACCATCAGGATGATTTGTGTTATAAAATTTGAAGCCTGGGAGATGAAAGTTGTATTTGTTTGTGAGATGTGTTTCTGACAAAAGCATAACATCAATTTCGTGGTCATGTAGAAGCTTATTAAGGGCTAGTTTATGCTGATTAACACCGTTTGCGTTCCATAAACATATTTTTAACAAACTCATTTTTTATTTACAAGAGTTTGAATCATCTGATTTTGAGCTTTAATTAAATCTTGTAGCATATTTTGCACTGTAGACATGAATTGAGTCATACACTGAGTAAGATTTACGATCATGGCTTCTACTCCACTATTAGATGCATTGTTATTGTTAACTTGCCGTACGTTACCCTGCAGAACACTTGCGTAGGTTGCTTGACCAGAATTAGGTTTTTGCATAATAGGGTCACCTATCTGAGGATTTGAGGTGGCAGGCTGGATATAAATAGGATTTGGGGATAAGTTACGTTTTAATTGTATACTCTGCGACAGTTTTGATTTTAGATCTTTATATACAGGGCAACCTCTGTAATTTGCCGTGTGGCTACCACCACAGTTACTACATTTCTTTGCGGATGTGTCAGTTTTAGCTAAGGTGCAAGTACTTGTAGGGTGGAGATCACCGCAAACTACACAAACACTGCGCAGAGTGCAGTACGATTTAGAGTGGCCGAATTCTTGACAATTCATACATTGTATTGGGCCGTTACGTTTGTGCGGTTCTTCAACCGTAATTCTGCGGTGTAAAAGATATCTTAGGTTATATATTGGGTGCGTCTCGTTTTTTTAAGCTGGGTTGAGTTGGGGAGCAGTTCAACTTTAAATATAGGTTGTGGAACCTTATTTCTATTCACAATATTTATCACAACCTTAACGGGGAACCCTTGCTCTTCAAGAGCCTCTTTAATATCGCCAGAATCTACTGTGGCTTCGATTCCTTTTAAAACAATAACAAGGCCTTTTGAGCTCTTTAGCTGATAGGAATAATAACTTTTCTTGTTCCCCGTTAAAAAATTTATAACATCACGATAGTGCTTTTCACTATATGCCTGTATCTTTGTCTCCTCAATACTACCTTTTCTAAGAGGCACAATGTGAAAATTATTTGTGCCTATAATATTTGCGATGTTCAATACTAATTGATTAGAACTACGCTCGCGCAGGTAAATTGGTGGCGGTCTGGCATTACTGACTACAGGTTCACCTTTCGATGTAGTAGTAGAATTCTCTACACTAAGAAGTGCAAATCTGTTATTCTCCAGAGGAGCACCTGAGTTTGTTGTGTTTGCCCTTTTGGCGACGCCCATGACCTTTTGTGGACTTATCTTTCTTTTAATATTAATGTTTATGTAGCGGTCAATACCAGTCTGCACTACCGCCACTTTTTTTATTTTCTTTACCTCACCGTTTATTACCGCCTGCAGAGGCATTGTTGCTGGATTCCTTACTGCTGCTGAGTTTGGTGACGGCGCTATACTGGGCTGCCTTGCCTTCGTTGTTGTTTCGACGAAAGTCATCGCGCTCTTTCCTGTAGCGACAGTTGCTGGGATCGACTTTTCTGTTGAGGTCGCTGCTGTTGCCGACGCTGCTACTGACACCGATGATGACTCTGCTAGTGGCATTGTTGTTGCCGATAATATGCCGTATTGTATTGTTGTAGTGTTATTGCTTGGTGCAACGGGTATATGCACCGAGTGCCGACGCTCTCTATGAGGAGAGTGAGCGACACTCATAGCTTTATGTATGTATATATTTATGATTATATTTTTAGTGTTTACTTTTTGAATTATATTTCATATATGTATTTAATTTATTAAACGAACTGTTAAATTTCTCGTTATTTTTTTTATTTAATTGATAATATTAATACAAGAAAATAATATTTGAGAAATATGTAAATCCGATCAAACACTGAGCGTACAAAAACACGTCCGAACAGTGAAACTGAATATGATATGAATATGAGCATCCCTAAAGAGTATATTTTTGTTCCGGTGGAGTATTGTTTTAATAACAGCGGCAGCAGATATCGGTCGTTACCAGAGAATAGAGAATGAGAGCCTTACAAACAGATCATTACCATAGAGAGTCCTAGTTTAGACTATGAAGTGTATTTACTGCCTTTTACTGGTCGCCTCACGGATGGCTTGAGTCAAATTATCGTTAACTTTTTAGTCTATAATTTTCACTCTGAATGATCAATAGTTTATATATTCTTTTTCCAGTTTTTGTCGAGCAGACAATTTATTAAAGTAGTTTCTGAGAAAAGTTCTTCTAAAAAGATTGTCAACGATTATGAAAAAGAATCCTTTCAAATGAATTGACTCCTCTGTGCAATTGTGCCTGCCTTCAATCCCTACAATCTTTCTTGTCTTTGTTCCGTTCGGGTGCTGCTTTTGGGAATCTTCCCATCTGGCATTCTTCTGTCCAATAAATATACATATTCCTGAGATCTGAGCATTGCATATTGTCTAACGCGCTGTTTCTTAAAGTTCAATGTGTCTGTTTGATCTCCCAATTGCCCAGTTTAAACTCGTAACAAAGCTTTAGCTGATAGCATTTGTTGTGATAAATTGTCCATTGGTACGACAAAGTTGTGTAGTTTCTGAGATATAATGCTCGATTGTCTGCTTTAGGCTCCGGTGCGGGAGTGTTTACAAAAGTAAATCTGATAGAATAGCGTAAAAAGCTGGTAGCTGCTTTGATATTAAAACAATGAATTTGAAAAGAAAACATCTTAGACATACGTGTGTTAAGCCTGTGGTGGAAGAATCTAGCTCACAAAATCTAAAAAAAATACTTCAGCAATTTTGAAGATTTTTCCATTTTCTAGAAATGTGGCATTGTTACCACATCTACCGACAGCTGAACCTTTATTTAAATCCAATTTTCGTTGTACTTCACGGACTTTATCACTCAAAGAAACATATCCTTCTTATTGATATCAATAGTTCGAGGACTATTTTAAAGAACAATAATAATCACAGTTGATCTGCGAATATATCTGGTCAATAATTGAAAGTCAAATTTGGCAATGCCTGCCAATTTCCATTATATACAAATTGGTCACCGTTGTGTTGAAGTGGAAGCATCTCAGATTAGTTATGTACCGTACAAACCCACATCCTTCCCAGGAACGAGCCGAGCTTTAGTTTATGGGTTCGTAACCTCTCAGAAAAATATCTTATTAAAGATGTCAGACCTGCCTTGGTTAAATCACTTGAATCACCAATGTAACCCCTAATAATAATAATAATAATTTTGTTTTAGTAGTTTGCCCCATGCCAAAAGATCTTTTTTGTCATACTACATTTGTCACTACTGATCCATGCAATCACAACTCTCCGATCTACTATAACCTATTGATTTAGTACAGATATTTTTCATTAATTCCATAGCATTTCGTCCGTTTGGTGATGTCAAAGCAACACAGTTAAAGTCAACCGGTGCTTTTATACCTAGATGCTCCTGGTCTAAAGAAAAGAAGTAGTTGAAAGTCATGTTCTTTCATTATCTTTTCCTCTTTATGGATGAATTTTTCTTTTTTTTTTACCAATTCATTTATTTATTGAATTCACTCATTTCGATTGGAAGGCTCGAAGTAATTAAATCTTAAGAGCTAAATTAACTATATTTATCCCGCACCACTGTTTGGGCTTAGTAATAAATTTCACTACATTTCTTTCCTTTTAATTTTCATTCAATTTAAGTAATTAATTCATATTTAACACATTTAATTAAGTCCAATCTTTTGAGGCGTGTTGTTGTTTTAATTCTAAGTAGATTTTTTTCGAATGGATTCGAGTGCTCTCGTAGTTTTTCTTTGTATTTGAGCATGATCTCTGCGATTTCACTTTTAACAAGAGGAATGTTGAGGTCCTTATGGATGTCAGCATTTCTAACGAACCACGACGTACCCGTGATTGCACGCAAGATTTTCGATTGCACTCCTTGTACCAGCTCGACGTTCGTTTAACTAGCAATTCCCCAAAGCTCAGCTCCGTATGCCCAAATTGGTTTGCTCATACGGATATTTTGCGTGACCATATCGGAAGAAAATGTTACGTTGACATAGACGATATTGTTATCTACGGTAAAACAAGAGAAGAACATTTGGACAATCTGAAAATAATATTCAAAACACTCGAAGACGCAAATATCAAAGTACAGTTAGACAAGTGCGAGTTCATGAAGAACGAGTTGGATTTCTTAGGATTAATCATTAGCGAAGATGGGATAAAAACTAGTCACAAAAAGGTTGAAGCTATCATGAAATTCCCTAGACCGAAAACTCTTCACGATCTCAGATCATTCCTTGGAATGACAGGTCACTACAGAAGGTTCATAAAAGGATACGCCGAAATAGCCAAACCTCTGACTTCAATACTCCGTGGTGATTTGGGAAGAGTGAATAAAAATATGTCAAAGAAAACTCGTATTAACTTCGACGCAGAACAAATAAATGCTTTAAACATGTTAAAGAATAGCTTAGTTTCAGATGACGTAATATTACACTATCCAGACTTCAACGAGATATTCGAGCTTACGATGCACTCGGAGCCGTGCTCTTGCAGAATAATCGTCCAATTGTTTTCCTCTCAAGGACCTTAAGTAAACGGGAGGAAAGTTATGCGACGAATGAGAAAGAGATGTTGGCAATTATTTGGGCTCTAGGACATCTTCGTTGTTTTTTGTATGGTAGCAGTAAAGTCAAAATTTTCACAGACCATCAGCCACTAACTTTCGCTCTCAGCAATAAAAATAATAACTCAAAACTAAAGCGTTGGAAGGCTCAGCTGGAAGAATATAATTACGAGCTTCTTTATAAACCAGGTAGTACTAATGTTGTAGCAGATTTACTTTCAAGACCATCACAATCTAATATCAATTCTTTAACGGCCACAGTTCATTCCAGTGATAGTTCATCAGAAAACCTCATTCCGTCAATAGAAGTTCCCGTTAATGTTTTCAAAAATCAGTTATTTTTTAACGGGTCAACTGACACTCCACCGTATCAACTGAAAATAGTTTTCCCAACCTATCACCGCCACATTTTTAACGAACCTGATTATGACTCCGATAAATTAATCAAACTCTTAAAACAATATCTGAACCCCTTAGTAATTAATTGCATCAAAACACCTGAACCCATAATGTTAAAAATTCAACAAATTTATCCGGACCACTTAAGTAATTACAAAATCCGATTCTCCCAAATAGTAGTACAAGACATAATTAACGAAGACGACCAAAATAATATTATAACAGCCACACATAGTCGAGCTCACAGAAATGAAATAGAAAACAAAACCCACATACTTGAAAAATATTACTTCCCACAAATGATGAAAAAAATAAAAAAAATAGTAAATGTTTGTCAAACTTGTAAAGTGAAAGGCATCCTAATAACCCAAAACTAGGGAATTCTCCCATACCCACATATCCAGGACATACAATACACATTGATATTTTCTCCACAGATAAATTTAAGGTATTAACATCAACTGATAAGTTCACAAAATTTGCAGTAGTGAAACTACTTGACGGAAAATCTTTTGAAAATGTTCGTAAGCCATTTAGAGAAATTTTATTTTATTATGGCGTCCTAAGTCCATAGTTTTTGATAACGAAAAACGTTCAATTCTCAATCAATAAAATTCATGATAGAAAATGAACTAGGAATCCAAATTTACACCACACCACCCTACAAAAGCGAGGTAAATGGCCAAATAGAGCGATTCCATTCGACTCTTTCTGAAATAATAAGATGTTTAAAACAAGACAACCCAGCAAAAACATTTGAAGAATTACTAGAGTCAGCTGTTAACGAATATAATCATTCGGTGCATTCTACCATAGGAAAAAAACCAGTCGACCTTTTCTTCGGAAGACCCACAACATTTGGTCCTGAAGAATACGAGAAAACTACGCTAAATAATTACGAAAAACTTGTGAAGCAACAGGAAAAAGACATTAGCTATCATAACAAAAACAGGGACCCTATAAAACAATATAATCCAGGAGATAAAATTTACGTTAAAGAAAACAGAAGACTGGGCACAAAAATGTCAAAAAGATATAAAAAGGAAATAGTGAAGGAAAACAAAAATACAGTTGTTCATACAGAATCCGGGAGAGAAGTACACAAAAGCAATATCCGAAACTAAATCGTTACGACATAAATCTCATTTCCAGCAGCCAAATACTGCATGATTTAAAAATCATCCAATAATTTCATTATTTCTGAAAATAAACTTATACGTTTATTAAATTAACAAAAAAAATAAATAAATAAATAAATAAAAAAAAAACAAAAACAAAAAAATACCTAAAAACAAGAAAATGATAATAAAAGTATAACGTAATATTAATGTAAATAATGTTAATGTAATAGTAATATGATGATAATGATAAATAATGAATTTTGGAATTTTAGGATGGAAGTTATAAATGTAAATTGTAGGGTGAGGGTTATAATTCAAAATATTTTTTTTCTAAGCTTAAGGAATAAAAACAAAAAAAATTGTAAAAATAAAATTTCAAGTATAAGCCAGGAAACACAATTTAACATTTTTAATTTTTTTTTTCTTCATTTATTTTTTAATTTAAGAAAAAATGTAATATTAAGAATTATGAAAATGAAAACTACTACTCAAGAAATTTGTAAATTAAAAGAAAAAGTTAGCAATTAAGCAAATTAAGAAAAATTAGCAATTAAGCAAATTAAGAAAATATTGAAACAATCAATGAATTTATGAAAAAATTGTGTATTGAATTAAAAAAAAAAAAAAAAAAAAAATATTATGACAAAAATATTATTAAATTTGGATAAGCTTATTAGAAATTGAGAATTTATTATTTTGATTTCTGAAACTTAATTGACTTACAATAAAATTAAAATTATCACTATTTAAGGAAGAAGAAATTTAACTAATGTTGTAATTTGTTTAACGAGCGAGGACGCTCGATATTAAGAAGGGAGGAGTTAATACTCAAATATGCTAGCATCATAATAAGAGTCATAAAACTACCACAAGCTAATCGAGTTTATTGATTCCAGTTTCTTTCTTCTCCTACTTAGTTCTTACTTTCTACTTATAGTTGTTCTCTTTTATATGAGTTAGTTTAAAAACAATACTCAATCCAGCAAGGTGCGTAAGCTCCGCATAATTTAATACGATTTTTAGGTGCATAGCACCGTCTAATAAATTTATAATTAAAATAAATAATTTATCGTTTTATTAATTTATATACTCGTATATATATATATTTTTATATATTTTCTGTTTCTCTTCATTTCACTGAAACACTATATTTCACTCACACACTTTATTCTAATTATACGAGTATATATCTATTTATTTATTTATAATTAGAAATACAATTATTAATAACTATATACGAGTATATTAATTACTTCGCTTTTATAAAATAAAAACTTTTTTAAAAATTCAGAAACAATCGCAAGCAGACTTTGACTCAAAATTATAAGAAGCAAAATTTAAGACAAATTCATGTGCTATCAATTCGGCATTACTGAAAAAATATAAGCGGGATCTCCTCTCTATCTCTGAAACCTTCCTCCCTACAACACTGGAATTTAAAACATTAACCGTCGTTCATTGACGTGAAGTTATTGGGTACGTTCGTTTGGTGTTTCGTGTAACTTTCGTGTAACGCTTTTTTCTTATTTTACATTCATCATCCTCTATTTTTGTGATTTATTTTAAACAAAAAAATGTTTTTATCTTCACAAATTCAGAACAGGTGATCGGTGGACAGTTTGGACAAAGTTACACGAAAAAATCTTGCGGGCGAGTTCACGGACCTATTGACCATGAAGTGTGGCTCCCTTTGACATCATTTGGTATGTATCAGAACGAAGTGCGTGCAAAATTTTTCGTTTATTTTAATTTACAACAAATATATACGTGTTTTGTTACTGTGAAAGGTTGGAAAAATACTAAAAGAACAAATACATTATCTGCATTACGGTTTTTCATCAGTAAGTACAACAGTTTGGCATATCTATGTGTGTGAACTGCGACACACAACAACAGCACACTTTCAGTTTCTAATTTAATAATTGACTTTCGATTTATACTTACGTTCGATTTCTTTGATAATTTAAATGGCAGAACAACGTTTGCCAGGTCAGCTAGTATATTTCATAATTATATTTAGTTGTTTTGAAATAAATAAACTCAAATCTAAATGAAAAATATATACAGATTGTATCTTACTGACTAACATTATAAGTTAAATTGTTTTATTTCTGCTCCCTCTGTTGCAGTACAGCATTCTGCCAGTTTTGTTGAAAATGCCATTTTCGTACATCGGCCGGAACCATCTCGGTGAATTATATTTGGGCTCAGTGTGGGGGCTCGACCTATCTTTAAAGACTTTTTGGAGAAGTTCATTAGAAATTAATTCAGCTTTCACTGAAAACCTGTAGCCTAGTTCGATGAGGTGTCTGTCAATTCTTTGTATTGCTACAGTTCTGTAGATCACTTTGCAGCTGGTGTATCTAAACCTACCGAATTCATAAAGATGTCCTGATATCTGAGGAAACTCCTCTCAAATAGCCTCAACTTTTCCATTGAATGACTAGAAACTTGAAACCAAATTAGGAACCCGTATGAAATAAAGATTCTAATTATTTGAATATAAATAATATTCTTTAGCATATTTTGCAAGCTGCTGGAGGTTTTTATACATTGAATCAAGGTGCGAAGGCTCCTTTGGCTTTTCTTAGAATGTAGTCTTCGTGTTTGATGAAGTTGAACTTTTTATCAAAGACAATACCCAAATATTTTACTGCGACTTTTTCCTGAATAGGATTTTTATTTATTACAATTTTTGGTTTGTATTTTTTGCAGTTTTTATAACTATATGTACTTCACCCCCAGAATGGTCAAAACTTCAGAATTATCCGAGTCGATTTCCACACCCCAGCTCAAGTAATATTCACTCAATACCTCCAAATACTCATTCAGTACCCATGACATTCGACGCATACAGCACTTATAAAGACGGCGTGTCATCGGCATAAGCAACTATTTTGATTGCCTCATTTTAGGGTTGAGGAAGGTCCGAGAGGTCAGTATTAAAAATATGAGGTGCAAGGATGGACCCTTGGGAAACACTTGGCACTATTCTATTAAGTATTAAAACACCCTCACCACAGCTTACTTTGAAGAAACGATTTTCTAAGGAGCTCTTCAATAATTTTGTCAGATTGTCATTGATCCCATAATTCACGAGTTGCAAAATCAACCCGTTAACAAATACGGAATCAACGGCCTTTTTCACATCAATAAATACTTCCACTGTGCCCTTCTTCTATTTAAGTTGGTAGCGACACTATCCGAAAAATAAAGTAGGGGGTGTGTAGTGGAGTGCTGTTTCCGAAATCCCATTTGGAAGTCTTTGACAATGCCTTTAACTTCGATCTCATCTTCTAATATGCTGTAAATACTTCTTTCGAATAACTCTGATAAGTTAGACAAAAGAGAAATGGGTCTGTAACTTGAAAAGTTCCAAGGAGATTTTCCAGCTTTAGGGAGTGGTATGATGTTGGCTATTTTCCAAGAATTTGGAAAGTAGGAAATGTTGATTGAAGGGAATTGCTGCAAACTGTGTAAATTTCTTTTTAGTTTTCCTGAGTATGTGGTTGGTGATTTGATTGAAATCGTGAGACTTCTTGTTGTTCAGTCTCTTCAGAATTTTCACAATTTTTTTACTGCTTTTTTTTATTTTTTTTTATTACAAGAATTTATTATTTATTGAATTTGCTTAAATTAAGCCTAACAATAAGTATATCAAATCTTAAAACTAGTCACTAAAAAATAATTTTAACCCAAATTGTATTTGGCCATCAAAATTTCGGTTCTGCTTCGGTCTTCAAAAGGCCGGAAGGTCTCTTCTCTGCAGGCGGGATCGGCTTATCGGTTTTGCGAGGGATTTAGCTAGTGGATTCGGGTGATTTTTCAGTTTTGCTATGTATATCTGCTTTCTAGCATTTATTTCTGAGATAACTGTTGGTATTTTCAGGTCTTTGTGAATATTTTCGTTACGCATGTACCATGGAGCACCTGTTATTAACCTAAGTATCTTCGACTGAAACCTTTGGATTATGGCAATGTTAGAAGCGGATGCATTACCCCACAGTTGAATCCCGTACAACCATATCGGCTTAATAACTGCATTGTATAGGAGGCTTTTGTATTCTAGGCTTAAGGTAGATTTGTGGTTTATTAGCCAATGCAGCTTGGCGACTTTCAACTTCATATTTAAAATTTTAGTTGAAATGTGCGTACGCCAAGTTAAGCGCCTGTCTAAATGAATGCCGAGATAGGTGACTTCATTAGCTTGTGGAATCTCAATATTATTGAGCGGAATGGCTGGACACGTACCAGGCCTCAAAGAGAATGTTACGTTTTTGCTTTTTTGCTCATTGACTTTTATACGCCACATTCCTAACCATTCTTCTACCCTAACTAAGTGCTCTTGTAGAGCTCTCGACGCCTTTATCGGACATTTATTGCAACTGAGTATGGCGGTATCATCCGCAAATGTTGAAATTAGCGTGCTTTCACTTATAGGAGTATCAGATGTGAATATTACATATAATGTAGGGCCTAGAACGCTACCTTGGGGCACACCGGCTAAAATTGGAAAATCTTCGGAAATGAATTCGTTTACTTTTACCCTGAAACGTCTATTGGATAAATAAGACTCAAGAATTTTATGATAGCTTTTTGGAAGAAAATTTTTGATTTTGAACATCAGTCCTTGATGCCATACCTTATCAAATGCTTGAGCCACGTCAAGGAATATTGCAGAGCAAAACTCCCCGAGTTCAAATGCTTTTCTTATTTCATTTGAAATTCGATTGACTTGCTCAATAGTGCTGTGCTTTTCGCGAAAACCGAATTGGTGTTGCGGTATTACGCTATGTTCATGAAGAAAAGCAGATAGTTTATTTAATAGTAGTTTCTCAAACAATTTGGAAAGGCAAGGCAACAGGCTGATAGGTCTATATGATGACGGTAGCGTTGCGTCTTTTCCAGGTTTAGCTATCATACATATCTGAGACTTCTTCCATGCATTCGGATAGTAACCGATGCCCAAGATTGCGTTAAAAAGCTTACAGAGAAATGCTGATGCAGAATCTGGTAACTGTTTTAGCATTTTCGGGGTAATATTATCGAATCCAGGTGATTTTTTTGGATTCAGTTGTTTAATTTGTTTGGTTATTTCTGGAAGGGAAATTTTAATAGGCTGAGCAATCTCAGTACTGCAAGGTAAGGCAGGCAGTGCAAAGGAGTTTGTAGCCATATTCGGCTGGAACACGTTGCATAGATGTTGTGCAAAGCAGAGTGCTTTTTCTTGATCGCTTTGAGCCCACGCGCCGTTCGGGTTTCTTATAGGTTTTACACCTTCCATTGGAGGCTTAAAGTTTTTAGATGCCTTCCAAAGGGAATACCTTTCGGTAGAATTTGGGGTTACCTTCTTCAGGTACTCTTTTAGGTTTTTATCTTCCTCCTTTGTAAGAGCATCATTAAGCGCCCTTTCGGCTGCTTTAAGATTGTATTTAGAGATGGGTGAGCGATGTTTCTGCCATTCTCGGCGCAGCCGTCGTTTCTGTGCTACAAGTTTTTCAATTTGGCTATTTGTACAGGTATACTTGCACTTTCTAGAAGTATTTTTTGGCGTTGCCACTACGGCTGCAGTCGCTAGAATGGAGTTGAAAATATCAATATTATTATCTATATCATCTGCATGTTTCACCTCAACTCTTGTAGAGATATGACTACTAATATACTTTTTGTATTTTAACCAATCGGTTTGGTTGGTCCCTAGGCGAAACTGTGGGCTTGTATATTCTGGTTGTTCATAAAGGTTGATTATTACAGGCGAGTGATCAGAGGACAGATCGACACAGGTTTCCGCTGATACTAAAGACCTATCTATATTTTTAGAAATAGCAAAATCAATAAGATCAGGAATTTTCTTTGGGTCTGTTGGCCAATAAGTGGGCTGTCCTGGTGAGACAAAATCGTATTTACTATGTCTGTTAGTTATTGCATTGTACAATTGTCGGCCTTTTGGATTAATTAGGCGAGAGCCCCAGTGTTTATGTTTCGCATTATAATCACCGCCAGCTAGAAATCTATCACCAAGGGAATCAAAAAGTTCTTTAAATCGAGTTTCTGTTACAGTAAAACGGGGTGGGCAGTATATAGCTGAAAGCGTCAGGTCTTTGCCACGATTTTTAATAGATACTGATGTAGCTTGCATCCATTGCATCGAATGCGATTGCATAAGATGATGCTTAAGCCGATTTCTGATTAGAATAGCCGTACCGCCATGTGCCTTACCATCAGGATGATTTGTGTTATAAAATTTGAAGCCTGGGAGATGAAAGTTGTATTTGTTTGTGAGATGTGTTTCTGACAAAAGCATAACATCAATTTCGTGGTCATGTAGAAGCTTATTAAGGGCTAGTTTATGCTGATTAACACCGTTTGCGTTCCATAAACATATTTTTAACAAACTCATTTTTTATTTACAAGAGTTTGAATCATCTGATTTTGAGCTTTAATTAAATCTTGTAGCATATTTTGCACTGTAGACATGAATTGAGTCATACACTGAGTAAGATTTACGATCATGGCTTCTACTCCACTATTAGATGCATTGTTATTGTTAACTTGCCGTACGTTACCCTGCAGAACACTTGCGTAGGTTGCTTGACCAGAATTAGGTTTTTGCATAATAGGGTCACCTATCTGAGGATTTGAGGTGGCAGGCTGGATATAAATAGGATTTGGGGATAAGTTACGTTTTAATTGTATACTCTGCGACAGTTTTGATTTTAGATCTTTATATACAGGGCAACCTCTGTAATTTGCCGTGTGGCTACCACCACAGTTACTACATTTCTTTGCGGATGTGTCAGTTTTAGCTAAGGTGCAAGTACTTGTAGGGTGGAGATCACCGCAAACTACACAAACACTGCGCAGAGTGCAGTACGATTTAGAGTGGCCGAATTCTTGACAATTCATACATTGTATTGGGCCGTTACGTTTGTGCGGTTCTTCAACCGTAATTCTGCGGTGTAAAAGATATCTTAGGTTATATATTGGGTGCGTCTCGTTTTTTTAAGCTGGGTTGAGTTGGGGAGCAGTTCAACTTTAAATATAGGTTGTGGAACCTTATTTCTATTCACAATATTTATCACAACCTTAACGGGGAACCCTTGCTCTTCAAGAGCCTCTTTAATATCGCCAGAATCTACTGTGGCTTCGATTCCTTTTAAAACAATAACAAGGCCTTTTGAGCTCTTTAGCTGATAGGAATAATAACTTTTCTTGTTCCCCGTTAAAAAATTTATAACATCACGATAGTGCTTTTCACTATATGCCTGTATCTTTGTCTCCTCAATACTACCTTTTCTAAGAGGCACAATGTGAAAATTATTTGTGCCTATAATATTTGCGATGTTCAATACTAATTGATTAGAACTACGCTCGCGCAGGTAAATTGGTGGCGGTCTGGCATTACTGACTACAGGTTCACCTTTCGATGTAGTAGTAGAATTCTCTACACTAAGAAGTGCAAATCTGTTATTCTCCAGAGGAGCACCTGAGTTTGTTGTGTTTGCCCTTTTGGCGACGCCCATGACCTTTTGTGGACTTATCTTTCTTTTAATATTAATGTTTATGTAGCGGTCAATACCAGTCTGCACTACCGCCACTTTTTTTATTTTCTTTACCTCACCGTTTATTACCGCCTGCAGAGGCATTGTTGCTGGATTCCTTACTGCTGCTGAGTTTGGTGACGGCGCTATACTGGGCTGCCTTGCCTTCGTTGTTGTTTCGACGAAAGTCATCGCGCTCTTTCCTGTAGCGACAGTTGCTGGGATCGACTTTTCTGTTGAGGTCGCTGCTGTTGCCGACGCTGCTACTGACACCGATGATGACTCTGCTAGTGGCATTGTTGTTGCCGATAATATGCCGTATTGTATTGTTGTAGTGTTATTGCTTGGTGCAACGGGTATATGCACCGAGTGCCGACGCTCTCTATGAGGAGAGTGAGCGACACTCATAGCTTTATGTATGTATATATTTATGATTATATTTTTAGTGTTTACTTTTTGAATTATATTTCATATATGTATTTAATTTATTAAACGAACTGTTAAATTTCTCGTTATTTTTTTTATTTAATTGATAATATTAATACAAGAAAATAATATTTGAGAAATATGTAAATCCGATCAAACACTGAGCGTACAAAAACACGTCCGAACAGTGAAACTGAATATGATATGAATATGAGCATCCCTAAAGAGTATATTTTTGTTCCGGTGGAGTATTGTTTTAATAACAGCGGCAGCAGATATCGGTCGTTACCAGAGAATAGAGAATGAGAGCCTTACAAACAGATCATTACCATAGAGAGTCCTAGTTTAGACTATGAAGTGTATTTACTGCCTTTTACTGGTCGCCTCACGGATGGCTTGAGTCAAATTATCGTTAACTTTTTAGTCTATAATTTACACTCTGAATGATCAATAGTTTATATATTCTTTTTCCAGTTTTTGTCGAGCAGACAATTTATTAAAGTAGTTTCTGAGAAAAGTTCTTCTAAAAAGATTGTCAACGATTATGAAAAAGAATCCTTTCAAATGAATTGACTCCTCTGTGCAATTGTGCCTGCCTTCAATCCCTACAATCTTTCTTGTCTTTGTTCCGTTCGGGTGCTGCTTTTGGGAATCTTCCCATCTGGCATTCTTCTGTCTAATAAATATACATATTCCTGAGATCTGAGCATTGCATATTGTCTAACGCGCTGTTTCTTAAAGTTCAATGTGTCTGTTTGATCTCCCAATTGCCCAGTTTAAACTCGTAACAAAGCTTTAGCTGATAGCATTTGTTGTGATAAATTGTCCATTGGTACGACAAAGTTGTGTAGTTTCTGAGATATAATGCTCGATTGTCTGCTTTAGGCTCCGGTGCGGGAGTGTTTACAAAAGTAAATCTGATAGAATAGCGTAAAAAGCTGGTAGCTGCTTTGATATTAAAACAATGAATTTGAAAAGAAAACATCTTAGACATACGTGTGTTAAGCCTGTGGTGGAAGAATCTAGCTCACAAAATCTAAAAAAAATACTTCAGCAATTTTGAAGATTTTTCCATTTTCTAGAAATGTGGCATTGTTACCACATCTACCGACAGCTGAACCTTTATTTAAATCCAATTTTCGTTGTACTTCACGGACTTTATCACTCAAAGAAACATATCCTTCTTATTGATATCAATAGTTCGAGGACTATTTTAAAGAACAATAATAATCACAGTTGATCTGCGAATATATCTGGTCAATAATTGAAAGTCAAATTTGGCAATGCCTGCCAATTTCCATTATATACAAATTGGTCACCGTTGTGTTGAAGTGGAAGCATCTCAGATTAGTTATGTACCGTACAAACCCACATCCTTCCCAGGAACGAGCCGAGCTTTAGTTTATGGGTTCGTAACCTCTCAGAAAAATATCTTATTAAAGATGTCAGACCTGCCTTGGTTAAATCACTTGAATCACCAATGTAACCCCTAATAATAATAATAATAATTTTGTTTTAGTAGTTTGCCCCATGCCAAAAGATCTTTTTTGTCATACTACATTTGTCACTACTGATCCATGCAATCACAACTCTCCGATCTACTATAACCTATTGATTTAGTACAGATATTTTTCATTAATTCCATAGCATTTCGTCCGTTTGGTGATGTCAAAGCAACACAGTTAAAGTCAACCGGTGCTTTTATACCTAGATGCTCCTGGTCTAAAGAAAAGAAGTAGTTGAAAGTCATGTTCTTTCATTATCTTTTCCTCTTTATGGATGAATTTTTCTTTTTTTTTTACCAATTCATTTATTTATTGAATTCACTCATTTCGATTGGAAGGCTCGAAGTAATTAAATCTTAAGAGCTAAATTAACTATATTTATCCCGCACCACTGTTTGGGCTTAGTAATAAATTTCACTACATTTCTTTCCTTTTAATTTTCATTCAATTTAAGTAATTAATTCATATTTAACACATTTAATTAAGTCCAATCTTTTGAGGCGTGTTGTTGTTTTAATTCTAAGTAGATTTTTTTCGAATGGATTCGAGTGCTCTCGTAGTTTTTCTTTGTATTTGAGCATGATCTCTGCGATTTCACTTTTAACAAGAGGAATGTTGAGGTCCTTATGGATGTCAGCATTTCTAACGAACCACGACGTACCCGTGATTGCACGCAAGATTTTCGATTGCACTCCTTGTACCAGCTCGACGTTCGTTTAACTAGCAATTCCCCAAAGCTCAGCTCCGTATGCCCAAATTGGTTTGCTCACTGCCTTTTACTATATAAGTTTTTGTTCTAATCGAAGCCTTGACTTGTGGGCTTTTAACTTTAAATGCGTTCTTTTTGCCTCAATATGGTTCCGCCAAGTTAGTCGTCTGTCTAGATGAACTCCTAGGTATATTACAGTATTCGATTGAGGAATAGCAACATTGTTTATTGTGATCACAGGGCATGTTTCTTTCCTAAATGTAATCGAAACATGAATGCTCTTGGTCTCATCTACCTCAATGCACCAATTTGCCAGCCATACTTCCATTTTCTTCAAATGCGAGTCAAGGCGATTCGAAGCCACTATTGGATTGCTATGTATACTAAGAATAGCAGTGTCGTCTGCGAATGTTAAAGTGACTAGATGATCATCAGTAGGGAGGTCTGCAGGGAATATTGCATATAGTACAGGACCTAGAACACTACCTTGTGGAACCCCAGCATTAATATCAATGTCCTTTGTGGTGTATTCTCCATATTTTACTCTGAACTTTCGGTTATCCAATTACGATTCGAGTAGCATGTGCACATTAACTGGTAAGAGTTTTAGAATTTTATATATTAACCATGCCTGCCAAACTCTGTGAAACGCCTGTGCAATATCTAAGAATATAGCAGAGCAGTATTTTTTGTCTTCAAAAGTATTTCGTATTGCACTACTTCGTACGAGTATTTGCTCTATGGTTCTGTGATTTTGGCGAAATCCAAATTGATGGTGGGGAATAATGTTGGATTGGTATTTGTGCGGCTGCAGCTTTAGAAGAAGCAGTTTCTCAAATAATTTGGAAATTACTGGGAGCAAGCTTATGGGCCGATAAGATGACGGTTCAGTTGCGACTTTTCCGGGTTTTGGTATCATCGTAATTTGCGATATTTTCCAGGGTTATGTAAAATACCCAATCCTTAAATTACTGCGTCACTATTTTGATGGCTATTTCAGGCAATTCCCCAATCATTTTTTCGATCATTAATTCAAATCCTGGTGCATTTTTCGGGTTTAGCTGGGATTTAATTGCATGTTGCGCTTCCTTCATTTTAAACTTCATCGGGATTAGAGGCCAGAAATGGAATTTCAAAATTGTTAGTTGGTTGGTTAGGTAGAAATACGGATTTGAGATGATTAGCAAACGCTGAGTCTTTCTCTTTATCATGTCTTGCCCAAGTTCCATTATTTTACCTGAGTGGTGGACCACAATCTTTAGAAGTCTTTATATTTTTATAGGCTTTCCGTAAAGAGTAGTTAGTATTTTGTGTTGGAGTTAGCGTCTCAGTATACTTTTTCAAACTGTTCTCTAACTCGCAATTCAGTGATTTACGGAGGCGTTTTTTTGCTAGTGCTAATTTCTAATTTCTTCATATGCGCCTTTTCTCCTTAACGAGATTATCGATAACTGTAGATGTTGTACCAGTTGTTGCGGGATGGGGTAATGAGGTTGCTGGAGATAAGTGTGTGGCTGCAGATGTAAGAACTGAGTTGATGGCCAAAAGTGCCGAGCCAAGATCGCTTGCACCTTTTAGACGAGGACCAATGATTATATGGCTACTCCCATATTGACGGTACCTGACTCAGTTCGTTATTTTCTTGGTTAGGTGACTGGTGTTTTCTTATCGAGTTGAGCTTGTTTATGTAGACATAATAACTGATGAATGATCAGAAGTGAGCTGTAAACACGATTCTGCAGATAGCAAGTTTCGATCAATACCACTGAGGTCGAGCACTTTTTGAGGGTCAGAAGGCCAATATGTCGGTTGCCTTGAAGACATGAAGTCTAGGGTAGAACACCGATTCAGTAGCGCAGAGAACAGTTGTTTGCCTTTGGGATTTATTAACCTGGAGCCCCAGAAGGTATATTTGGAAAAATGCAGGTGAAAACTTCACAAAACCTTAAAAAAGATTTACATTATAACCTCCAGAAGTTATCCTCCTCAACAGCAAATGACTTTTCGTTATAGAAAGTAACAAAAAAAATGAAAAGACCTAGACAGTTCCAGACTCCCATACGTATAGCGGAAATTGGGGCAGATCTGATTGCTGAACAGTTAAATAATGTTTTTCACCCAAAATCAACTACAAAGTCCAATTCCCACCATTCATTAATCAAGCTCCTACATGGACCACAAACCTAAAAATAAGAGAAGCTATTAAAGCAATAAACAAGCAATTATGTCCAAGAAAGACACCTGGATATGACATCAAAACTAGCAAGATGATTATCGAGCTACCAGGTATTGATATCATATAATGTAATCCCACAACATCAATTTGGTTTCCGACAAAAGCATGGAACGGTTAAGCAGCTACACGGAATTGTATCAGAAATATAGTCTCCCAAGTCAAAAGTTTTGCACAACAAATATTTGTGGACTGATATATAAACTAACAATATGGCCGCCTATATGCCTTCATCAAGTCCTTGAATTATTCATAGCGAACAGAGCATGGTCAAGTTGAAAAGTTTTGCATCTAGCGACTACATCAGCAGGAGTACCACATGGAAGCACGCTTGGCATACTATTGTATTTGATGTATACATTCCAACTTTGATGTATACAGCCAACTTACAGCATCAACTTTTGCCCTTCGAAGAGAGTCATGTCCTCCTATTATCTTAAATAATATAAAACGTCCGCAGAAAATAGCATAAAATATCTGGGCTTCCACTTATACGAGGGGTACTATTTATATTTCGGAATTGGTAAATAATAACAAACATTTTTAAATGAAAATGGCTTTATTGTTTTTCAAAATATTCCCCTTGATGATCAATACACTTTTGCATTCGTTCAAACCATTTGTCATAGCAGTTTTTCCATTCCTCTTGAGACACCTCCAAAGCATGGTTTTCGAACGCTTCAACTGCTTCTTCGACGCTCGTAAATCGTTGACCACGCAGTTTACCTTTGATATTCGGGAACAAGAAGAAGTCATTGGGTGCCAAATCAGGACTGTACGAAGGACGAGTCATCAATTCGATGTTTTGACAGCTCAAAAATTCACCTGTTTGATGAGATGTGTGAGAGCTCGCATTGTCATGATGGAGAATGAATCGTCTTTGGCGATTGGTTTCACGAATTTCTCCGAAGACTTCCGGCAAACAAATGGTCGTGTACCACTCAGATTAGACCGTCCTACGATGCTCAAATGGAACAGTAGCCACATGACCCATTCGGCCGAAGAAACAGGCGACCATTTGCTTCGCTGTGCTTCTTCCACGAACAACTTTAGTTGGATTTAGCTCGTTTGGAATACCCACACGGTCGATTGTTGTTTTGTGTCTGGCTCATACGCATATATCCATGATTCATCACCTGTCGCTATTTTATACACGTCTTTTGAAGCAATACGGTCGAAACTTTTAATCATTTCCTTACACCAATTGACACGAGCCTTTTTTTGAGCGATTGTCAAATTATGTGGGATCCAACGCGAATAAATATTTTTTACAGCCAAATGTTCATGCAATGCAATTGAATGTATGGAAATGAAAGTAATGCCCAAGGTGTCCTCTATCTCACGATATGTCACATGACGATCTTGCATTATCAGTTCACGCACTGCATCGATGTTTTGTGGCACAACAACCAATTTTGGACGATATTCACGTCGGCGACCGAACTACGATCACGATTGAATTCACTATACCAGCGATATACTGTGGTTTTTGATGGTGCTTTATCACCATACAAAGAACTGAGTTCATCGACACATTCTTGTTGAGATAATCCACGTCGAAAGTTGTGAAAAATAATCCAATGGAAATCTTCTCTTGAAATTTCCATTTTTTGGCCAAATTGATTTTCTTAACTCAATGTAAACAAAACAAATAGCACTTGCACATCAACACGATGTGAGTACGTTTATCCTAAAAAATGTCAGTCTTTATTATGGTATTGCCAGATTTTAGCTATTGACATTAGTGTTGCCAGTTCCCTAAATATAAATAGTACCCCTCTTATAAGCAGTTGACTTGGAGGCAGCATACCGAAGGCAAGAAACTACAAATAAAACTCAAAGCGGTTAAACTGCATTGGCTCCTTCATAAAACATCAGAATTCAGCTTAGGGATATACAAGGCAATCAAAACGCCGATTTGGGCATATGGGATACAAATATGGGAATCGGGGAGGACTAGTAATCATTCAACTACTTCAATGAACCCAATCACAAGTTGTCTGCAGGAGCACCATGATATTTAAAAGAACCAGGTTAAAGACAGATCTGGAAATCCCCCTACGTTGAAGATGAAATCGCCAATTTCACTTCGATGGAAAAGTTATCCTAATACTCTTATGAAAAATATATTAAAAGGCCCACGCCTGAAAAAATTTAGAAATTCAATAATTCGAAAAAAAAAAAATTTGCTGGAGAATTTGTAGTTGGTCTAAACTATAAACTATAAAACATTGCCATTAATTCAATACTGGGAGAAAAAAACATGCAATGGAGTATCTTTTTTAAACACCCCTTGCTATATAAACATGATTCTCCATCTCAGTAGTGCCCTGAAGAAGAGTATAAACTAATAAGAAAACTACGCAAAAACTAATATAAAAACGGTCAACAAAAGAACATCCCTAGATGAAATATGGTATATCAATATTTTCTGATCAATTATGTGGCTTTATAGTACATTACCATGTTAATCGTCGTTTTGGCAGCAATCGATCATTGCACATCTATAAGCACAATTTAATTATTTCATATATTTTAAGGCCTCGTAGTAAAAATATTAAATATAATATTATATACTCGTATATATACGAGTATATATATATATATATATATATATATATATATATATATATATATATATATATATATATATATATATATATATATATATATTTATATATATATATATATATATATATATATATTTTATATATATAAATATATATTATATATATATAAATATATATATATATATTTCTACACAAGTCGGTTGAAAAGAAACCAAAAAAAAAAAAAAAATAACGTGCACACGAAATGGGGCCATTGTACGAATACAAAGCATTTTGCTAGGCATGCACTCACAAAAAATTCTTTTACATCCTTTGCATAATGAAATATGCTACAAAGTTTCACGCATTCAAATAAATAAAACTTAGAATAGACTCCTCTGTGCCTGCAAATATGAGTGAGCATGTGTGCGTGCAAGTATTCTTGTAAAAAATTGCATACTTTTGCAGCACGCACGAACAGATTGGCTTAGATTAAATACCTATGTAATATAGTACGGCAAGGAAATGCAGCAATATATACGCAAGGACATAAAAGAAGTATAAAAAAAACATCTAAGTGCTTGAAGAAAATATGAGAGACTGCGTGATTACATTTAAACATTACGATAGTACTTATAACTCCTTTGGATTAGTAGCACAAGCACCAATACCCTACCAGTGACCTTTTCAATCCTATCAGCTTATTTGATAAATTGGTAATATTCTCATTCCGAAAGTAATTTCAGAGAACTGAGGCAAAAATATTAAATATTTTCAGAAGTTTATATTGTTTAGAAGATTTGTTTTTTATTTCCGTAGGGAAAAGAAATCTTCGAAAAGACATGAGGGACGCACCCCCATTTTAATCACCAAAACCACCTCCCTAAATTCGCTAAACCAGAACGGCCTCATAGCGATTTAAGAATAGAATAAAAAGAGATATTCGATTGGGAGTTATCACGGTCACAAAGGAACAGTGTTATTATTGATTTCAGCCTTTGTTTGGATTCGTTCAAACTTAACATCTCCGAAACCATTGGACCATCATAACCCTCAATAGGAAACGACACAAAATCCAGATAATTGCGGTTACTAGGGTGCAGATATAGAGAAGTGAAATTACTTCTCCTTCTAGAAGTAATATTAATGTGTAAAATATATATAAGAAAATTAATGTTATTTCGCCATTCTATAGACCGTACACAAAGCATTGTTCGGTTCTTTAGGGAGTGTCAGGTAGGCAGGTTGAGCAGCTGTCAAAAATCATGCTAAGGTCTGCATTGGACGTTAGTGACGCCGCTTGAGACACAATTTCCATTCGCTCTCAAAATTGCAGCCATATTGCACTTTTGATAAAACCATTTATTGAGGGTAGTTTTTATTGCAAATGTTCTTCAGGAAGTCCAGGAAGAAGTCGCCCAAGAACGTGTTTCTCTTTTTGGACAGCGCTGGACACGTAGAGATTAAGTGTTCGATGGACTCTTGCTCCTCCTCATCCATGCAGCTCCTGCAATAAAAATTTGAGCTGATTTCTGATCTCGTGTCATGAGTACCCAGGGTCCAGTGCCCCATTAGGACTCTTATGACGATACCTATGTTTTGTCTACTTAGGGATAGTAGATCTTTTGAGCGCTTGGCAGTTATTTTAGTCCAAGTTTGTCTAGCTATTTGACATTCTGCTCCTTCAGACTAGCGCCTGCGCGATGTGTCTAAGGATGTTGTATTTATTTCGAGCTTACATGTAGCTATGAGAATGCCGAGGTTTAACCTGGCTGGCTGAAATGTTATAGTACCCTCCAGGTTAAGTTCATCCCTCTTTGCACTTCTCTGGAATATCTCTGTAACCGAGAACCCAACTCAGGTGCAGACGAGTCCACTCAGCTATCTCCTCTATAAACTTGCGGCAGCTCTTGAAGGCTTTTAATATGATTATTGTCGAATTCAGGGAGCGCATCCCAAAAATATCTTGTCTTGAGAGAAGACAGTGCGTCGTCTAAACAGGGGCCTAAGCTTGATATACGCTGCAGTGTCCAGCTCATATGAAAACACACCACCTTCACTGTAGCTTAGATCCTTCTTCTACAGCTACTATTAAAAGAATAGCATGATAAGATAAAATCAAAAAAATCCGGAATGCCCTCAAAAAGTCGTAAAGAGACGCATGTCCTGCATCCCTTGCATCCCAGTGCTGCTTAGCTTTTAGTCTATCAACTGAATTGGCAGCCGTCCTTTCATCAAATAACCTGACAAGAAGCAGATTAAGCATGGCGTCAAAATCTGGCGTTGAAGGTGTTCTAATAGCGCCACTTATAAATATCTCCGCCGTCCTTTGTACCTTTACCTACAATCTATTGTATGTGGCCTTCCTTAGGACCGTCCACCAAACCAGTATCCTATAAAGAGGGATTGGCCATACTACATCCAGTAAGCTGTCTTGCCTATGACCCTTTTGCAATAGTAAAAAGCTATCTGAGCCTTTCGAATACGCTTATTTATACTAGCCTTCCAGTTCAACTTCTTGATCAGAATTAAACCCACGTACCCTGCTTTTTAATAAATTGAGGTATTTTATGCTTCCTTGTGAAGAGCACAAGCTGTGTCTTGGTTAGAATAACCATCCAACCCGCAGCCTGTAGCCCATTTGGAGAGAATGTTAACCATACGTTGCATTAGTGGGGAGACTCGAATTAGTTTAAGACGACTCAAGTAAAATTGGTCAAACCAATATCAACTGCTTTGGGACTATATCAATACCATCAGACCCTTTGGAGAAGTGAACTACTACATAACGCAGTTGCTTTCCGGACACGGGTATTTCCGCCAATAGCTCTACAACATGAAAAAGGCAGGTAGCCAAGATTGCATCTATGGCGGCACGCCCATCGATGACGCATACCTCAATTTCTTGCGAAAGATGGAAAGAAGAGCGCAAAGTCCTCGAAGACAGGCTAGGACTTCTTAATGCCGATACCATAGTGGACAAAATGCTTTAGAGTCAAGACAACTGGCAATTGATCGGCACATTTGTAGAGCGCATTTTACGTGCCAAAAAACGGGACCTGGACGCAGGTATCTATCCGGTAACCTTTCACTGAGTTAGAAATGGACACCCCCCTGAAGGCATGTAAATGCGGTCCCAGGGTGGGAGAAAGTCCAAGGAGGAAGAAGATATTTAGTGGATGCGAACTCCACATACCAACGGAGTAACAGGCATAGCTAGGACACCAAACAACACTTGTGTATTCTAAAGATGGTCGTTCCAAGCTGTTTGATACTAAAATGCTATTTGAACTAGTTTGCCAAACGTTTTATGAACACTGCCTGCGGACATAAGAATTGTACAATGTACGTGAAGAGAGGTCATTAATGAAGATTGATAATAGTAAAAGACCAAGGTGGCTTAAGACATATTGAACATTTATGGACGGTATTGATATGAATAATCATATTGACACTATACAGTATCATGCAAATGGTGTGAATCGAATAAAGGATACCTGTGAGCAAGAACCTTTTTTTTAATGGTTGGTTTATTTATTGAATTCTCTTATAATAAGTCTAATAATAACTATTCAAATCTTAAAACTAATAACAACATTAACCCGCAATCAGTGTATTGGAGTTTTTTTTAGTAACTAAAGTAAATTATTAAATATTTATTATTAACAGTTTAAACTAGTGAGAACAATTCAATTAAATGATTTCAGTCTTGCCTACACAACCATGTGTGTATTTCAGTTGGAATTAATTGTCTTGCCAAGTAATTGGGATGATGTCGGAGTTTGGATTTGTATTTACACTTAATTTTTTTGAGCTCAGTTTTTACCAGTGGTATATTTAGATCGCTGTGGATGTTATCATTAATGTACCAGGGGGTGCTTACAATAGTTCAAAGAATTTTCAATTATGTTCGCTGTAAGATGAGCTAGCATTTCCCTACAGGTGGCCCCCATTCGTCCATATTGGCTTTATGATTGCCTTATACAATAGAACTTTGTGTTCTAGGCGCATCCCTGATTCTGTATTTAGTAATCAATTTATTCCTTGTGCTTTCAATTTCATTTGCGACCGTTTTGCGTCGATGTGCTTGCGCCAAGTCAGTCTACGATCGAGATGGACCCAAGGTAGGTTACTTCATTAGCTTGTGGAATAAATACGCCATTTAATAGGACCTTAGGCCAATTGTTCTTACGAAGAATAAATGTGACGTGGGAGCTTTTGTTTTTTACGCGAATGCGCTAGTTAGCCAGCCATGACTCAATTAGTTTTTTTATTTGTTTTTCCAGCTAAAAACAATTTTTTTAATACCTTTTATTATCTCAAAGTCAATAAGATCTGGTATTTTTCGAGGATCAGCAGATCAATATGTTGGATGGCCAGAGGACACGAAATCAAGTTTATTGTGACGATTCATAAGAGCAGAGAATACTTGCTTACCTTTGGGAATAATCTGCCTGGAACCCCAGAAGGTGTGCTTCGCATTAAAATCTCCAGCTGCTACGAATTTCGTCCCAGGCATTTTAAAAAATTCAATAAACTGCAGGTCAGTGACTGGAAATCTAGGGGGACAGTAAACCCTACTTAGGATAATGTTTTCCTCCAGAAATTGAATTCCTATATTAGTGGCTTGTTGGTAGTGTTTTTCGTAACCATGAATAGCATAATGTTTTTTTTCTATTTCTTATTAATATACCAGTTCCACCATGGGGCTTCCCATCAGGATGATTCCTCATATACAGCTTATAACCCGGAATGAAAAAGTTGAATTTGTTTGTAAGATGAGTTTCGAGACAAGCATTAAATCAATTTTTTTGGAAGACAAAAAGTTTTCTAATTCCAATTTATGATACCATTGGCATTCCAGTGACAAGCAAGAACCCGAATGTAGGATAAAAATAGTTTGCACTGATTTCAATTGCTTTAATTCAGAAGTTGTCTAGATAAACACCGATTTAATTCAGTTACAACTGTAATTGGTAAGTTTCATCAGGATGTTTGTTCCTAACGATAACAACAGCATCATACACAAAAGTTGCGATGGATACGATATATTTGGTCAGTGGTAGCATCCATATTTTAGGAATTGAAATTGATGTAATGGAGTCAATTTTTGTGATTCATAAATTGGACTGATGCATTTCAGTAACAGCTTCTTGAAGGCTTTGATAGTATTGGGAGTAGAATTATTGATCTATACGTGTTTATCACTTCTACCAATTTTATAAAATTGAAATTTATTATTTGAGTTATTTTCCATTGTCTTGGAAATTGGTCACAACGCATCATCACATCGAATAGATTTATAGCCTCTCTTAGATTAATCTTTTAAGCTTCTCCTGGTGATGAGTTCATGCCTCAACAATTTAATGTTGTTTATATTATTGTTGCTGTTGCCTTTATCTGCGATTTGAAGTCACGGATCGGTAGATTCGTTTGATATGGGATGTCCAGTATTTTGATGTCTTCTTCTGGATTAGTGCTTGGAAACAGTTCAAACATTTCTGGTGAATGGTAAATATTTGTTCCTTTTCAGGTCTTTTGTACTCACCGTATTTCGTTTTAATAGACTCTAGGCTCCAGATGTATTTTTAGATGACTTTCCCTAGGCGATAATCTTTGAACTGAATAGGAGACAAACTGCTGAACTTTCTGTTTCTTGTTTTGAGTTCCTTCATAGCGCCAGTGTATTGTTTTGTGGTTGTGACGTTTACTTGCTTGCCAAAGTCACCGCGGTGACCGTTCGTTCTTCTTTAAACAACATTATTTATGTTTTAATGCTTATCTATGCAACTGAGTTCTAGTGCATCAATTATATTGGTTTTGCTTGTTAATGGCATATAAGTGACCAGAATCCTTTGGTTACTTTGTCTAAACATCTCCCAATGCATTCATGAAATGATGTGATGAGCTGATGACAGATCTACACCCAACTTTTGGAAGGGACATCAAGAAACTTGATTCTGTCCTTTGACCAGAAAGATGGCTCTCCCATTGATAAGTTGCACAGGCTGTTAAATTGCATCGATTTGTATAGATAAAGGCCTCTGGCAGGTGTTTTCTATAGCCCTATTATGGATGTTTGCCATTATATTCGCCACGAGTGATGAATCTTGATCCGAGGGAATTATATAAATTATACTTGAACTCTTCACATTTAACAGGATGGTTAGCAGGACAATATAGCACTGCAATTATTATTAGGCCATTATAATCATAATGTTACGACCGTTGATTGATATCCTTATGGGCAACCTTCGTGCTTCATATCTATGATTTAATTGCTTTATTATATCCAAATCGATACGGAATTGTGCATCCATAGAGATAGGTACAGGACTTTTATATTGGAACCATATTTCCAGATGAAAAGTATTCAATTTTGAAACCATCAATAATAAAATTGATGTGCTCTCAAGCAAGTGTGTTTGTAAGACCGCAGGGTTCAGTCTTGAAACACTTCAAACAGAATATCTTAGGAGAGACAAATATTTGGATGACATCTTAAGGATTGCACTTTTATTAACGTTCGGAGATTTGGAGAGGAAACACTAAATTGGAATAGAATTATAAAAAATGTTGACACAAATATAGAATTTTCAGGACTACCAAAAATATTTAAAGTTATAATATAACTACGACAGTACATGAACAGACTTTATTCCGTGAATTCACTACCTGCAGTTAAATAAGTTGTTTGGATGGACAAATGTAATAGCAGAAGGCCCAGGTTCGATTCCTGGGTGGGTTGATAATTGATGTGCTGATGCTTTCTGAGACATAATATCTACTTGGGCAAACATTGCCTTTCATTCATCTCCGATGAGGAGACGTGGCGGGTCCAAAATAAATATAAGATCTGCTGGAATGTGATTCAGTATGTCTCCTTCTGATAATTATCAGATAATAATAATAAATAATTATAACAGAGTAATCTGTGTCAACAGGTTCGAATATAAATAATTTGATATAATAAAAATTTTAGAGAACTTATTAAAAAATATTTTTTCAGGATTACATTTTTGTAGAGTTATTCAAGAAATTGTAGAGAAACAAGAAATTTATAAAAAAAAAATAACAATTTTATCCACGTTTATCTAATGGATTACAATTGTCCAACGGCAGCAATGGCAGTTATACTAGAACTAAAACCCTTACATCTAGTAATTCAAGACTCTGCTAGGAAATCTCTTACCAGAATACAAGGAATTTTCTCGAGAGAATCAAATTACACCCAAAATATATGGGGTAAAAATTCTACTCAAGAATACGGTATACTAAAATCTCACAAGGATTTTATGCCAAGAAAATTCAATTTTGCACACAAATACAGTACAAAGATGAGTTGCAAAAATAAATAGAAAGGTCTAACTGAGACGTATAAAATTTGAATTTAGATCAACATTGACAGGAAACATCGGAGGAAACACATCGTGCAGCACTCAAGAGTCTGAGCTCACCCTTAGTGAGGTCTAAACTTGTGTGGGACTGTATTGGGAAGCTAAACTCCCTAGGCAGTATGAATAAGTTATCTCTAATGTGGGTACCAGGCCACACAGGAGTAGAGGGAAATGAGAAGGCTGATAGCTTAGCTAGGAAGGCTGCGGCCTCTCAGTTCAACGGCCCTGACCCCTTCTGTGGACTATCATCCAATACCATTGGAGGTCTGCTGAAGAAGTGTACAGATGCAAAACGAAGTCAAACCTGGAAAACTCTTCCGGGATTAAGACAGTCCAAAGCTCTTCTGGGAGATTTTAATCCTAAAAGAGCTAAGGAGTTAAAAAATATGCCTCGGAGTAAATTAAGAATCATTACAGGCATTCTAAGCGGACATTGTAGACTCAACTACCATTTGAACAAGTTGGGTATATCTTCAGATGCCATCTGTCGATTCTGTGGAGAAAGTGACGAAACCTCACTGCATCTGACCACAGACTGCGGACCATTGGCAAACAATAGACTCAGGTGTATTGGAGAATATATCCTAGACATGACCGCATCTTGATTCCTCCAAAATATATATATCTTGATTCCTTCAAAATATATGAATTACTGTCGGAAATTAACCTGACAGAAGATTTATAGATGAGACTATCCTCATCTTTCAAATAAATAGGGGCATCACAATAGATCTTTCAGGTCGCAGTGTATAACACCCTTAAATATATCTATCTATCTATCTATCCACGTTTTTTGACTAGTTACCTGAGGTATTTTGAGTATATTTGAGATTTGATTTGTTTTTTTAAGTGGTTGCAAAGAAATTCTTTCCTGATCTCAAAAAAAATGAATGCTTAATAGAGGAGAAGTTGAGCTACCGAACTTGATTACTTTGGACACATATTTTCTGATACATTCGTGAAATTTTATACGAAATCGTAAACCAAAATGTTGCAGAGCATTTGTGTGTGTATCCCAGAATTAGACGGTCCCAAGAGATTGTCTTTAATCGTGGTTAAATAGTAGTTAAGAAGTCTGAAGTGAAGAAAAATACAACAACACTGGATAAAATTTCACTTACTTTTCTCCAGCATCTTCAAGCCTCAATTTACATTTTAAGCACTAAAAAAAATTCCTTTCAATGTTTTTAATTTGCAAATTTTGTCCTACTTGCTCAAATTCTATGTCAATGTACTTTTATACCCATTTTCAATTTTAATACCAGTGACATTTTCATAGTTACCAAGTGCTCTGCAAAAGAAAATGATAGCCACATCAACCCTTCGTGCAACTAAATTGGTTCCGTTTCTTTTCAGCATGGCATAAAATTAAATTTTACTACCCCGTGCGCTAAACCTACCGTCTAAAAAAAGTGGCTTGCACTCACACAGTGAAGGCATAAAAGTATCTTATCACTAACACATAAACACCCACTTATCCGATGAGCTGCCTTACGCACCTTATCTCCGCAGTGCACTCATAAATTCTGCACCATAACCCTTCCTGGTTTGTATGAATTTTTTTGTAAGCGAATTTAACGGCCAGGAAGCAGATTTTATAGCAGCTTGTTTTGACCGCCATTGCGTATTTTATGTCCGTGTTAGTTTAAATGCGAACTTCACACATGCATAAGGGAGTGAATATTCATACAGGATTACGTGTGCCTGTGTTGTACGGTGACACTCCGGTATTTACCTATGCAAACCTGACTAACATAAATTCAAAGTTGTTAAGATAAACGTCATGTTCGTGGCCTTTGTGATAATGGGCACTAAAGCACCAGAAGCTTAGCCAATTTCCACATTTACTCGTACGTACATTTTCTTTCTGCGTGTGGCCTTAAATATCCTTAAAGTTTCCTAGTGTCGTCTACTAGAAAATTGTACTCCTTAGATATCAACATTTACCTTCCTTCTTCCGTTTGTTTCGAAAGAAATTTTTGGGTAAGGATTCCTTCCAGAGAGGAATGGTTCGAGGGGGATGTATCACCAGGTACTCCCATCAAGATATATACAGACGGATCAAAAATGAATCAGGAGTTTATTGCGAAACACCCGCAATCAGCGAATCCAACAAACTAATGGATCACTGCAGTGTTTTTCAAGCGAAAATAACCGCTATTCACGAATCCTTGAATTGGCTGAGGATAAACGAGGTAACCGTCAAGGATATCTGTATTTTATCATACAGCCAAGCTGCACTAAGGGCTTTGAATGCATTCCAAATAACACCAATGAGTGTCTTAGACTGTCGACGATCTCTAAATGAGATGGCTAAACAATTCCATATCCATTTATGGTGGGTACCAGATCATAGGGATATACCACGGAGCTGCAAGGCTGATCAACTTGCGAGGGACGGCACTTGTATGCCAAATGTCAGTGGGCATATGGGTGTACCTCTCGCGACTTGTAAGCTTCTCATAAGGGAGACACAAATTAATTCTACCAATCAAAGTTGGATCTTTGCCACTACCTGTGAAATCGCCAGGCAAACATGGCCGAGGCTAAATCTGCGTCTATCTAGGAATATCATTAGACTCAATAGACTACAAATTAGTACTTTAATAGGAGCCCTCACGGGACATTGTCTAATAGGAAATCATGCAAGCAGAATTTGAGTTTATACACATGATTTCTGCCGCAGCTGCAAGAACGAGGAGGAACTGGAAACGATCCAGCATCTCTTCTGTACATGTCCTGCTTTTGCTAGAAAGAGGGAACGTTTACTAAGATCTCACTTCTTAACAAGTATAGATGCTCTATGCCAGTCAGGTGTTAACAACCTTCTTCGCTTTGTAAAGGGCTCAGGTTGGTTCAATCCGGAGGATGAAGCGTAGCCATGCCTGCATCCGCAGCTCACATTGGACCCAACTGTTGGTCTAAGTGGCATCACTGGTTTATTGGTGATGCGGCTACCTAACTCGTACCTACTCGTACCTACCTAGATATCAACATTCGAATCTTATTCCTACATATGTATTAGAGCCTCTCGCAGCTGTTTAGATGCGGATCCGAAACAAAAAAGAGAATGATTTCTCTATTCCTTTTTTATTAAAATTTTAGCGTTTGAACCATTTTCATAGTTCGGTACGTCCACGTGCCTTCCTTTGTATTTCTTTCCTGAAGGTTGTCGTTCATCTTCCGATACTCTTGGGGCAGTATATAGATTAGTATATGTCCAGGTTTGCCGTTCAGGTTCGACCGATGTCAAATAGCTTGCATCGTTAAATAAGCGCCTCAGATATTCTGCGCTAGAAGCTTTTGGTTCCTAATGAAACGAATGGGGAATGAACTAAGCCAACATCTTCCGCTTCTTCAAATATGTCTTGAATACCATCCTTGATTGTATCTAGTTTTTAAAACAGTTATTGCAATGCTTTTAAATAAACAACTTGCTTTTTTCCCCATCGTTCGTGTAAACAAATAGTGCATATTGTTTTCCGACTCGGGAGCATGCAACGTAGAGTTCCATGCTCGCGACTCAGAATGCGATAAAACTGGATTTTCCGAATTTATACTAAAGATTGTCCTTGCGACTTATTGATGGTAACGTCGAATGCAAGGCGAACAGGGAATTGAAGACGCTTAAATTCAAATGGCACATCAGATGGAATCATTGGAATGCGAGGAATCAAAACGTCTTCCCCTTTGAATTTTCCATTCAAAATTGTTGCTTCTATCACATTTCTCAGTATTTTTTTGATTTACAATATTCCACGTTAATGTGGGCTTTGTAAGTTTTGGACCAAATCGGTGAATACGGCACGATCCAACGATTATCAACTTCAATGTATTGATCTCTCATTTTGATAGCTGTTGATTTTCTGTTATCTTCTGTCGACTGGCGACGATATAACGTATATCTGTCATTGTCTGTACCTGTGTCTGAATTCAAAGATCTGGGATAACGTTTCGAGCATTTACCATCAATCATGCATGGTGAGCTCATGTTTAATGGTCCACATGGACCATGTATCATGTTCTTTGCGATCACTTCAAATAATTCTGGATCTGTGGTTTCATCTGGAATTTCCGCAGATATGACGTCATCAATTTGTTCCGGTTTTATTTTGTCTAACAACCATATCAATATGTGTGCGTGAGGTAGTCCTCCTTTTTTGCCATTCGACAGATTACATCCAGCATTCCACTTCGCCAAATACTTTGTGTTGGACGATGAAATCCATTAATGATTTCAGCTTTTGTTTAAACACACGTGCCGTTATGTCCTGACGATCTGTTGGCGATTGCCCTGGCAATAAGTATGCTCGAATCTCACTCTATTGTGGATTACAGGTAAAAGTGATAAACAGGTCTGGTCTACCACAAGAACGAACATATGCCATCGCATCCTGTGCATACACATGCATATGACGCGGGGTACCAGTGGAAGGAAGATGGAAATATCGTCAATTGGCCAATGTCATTTGAATTTATACGATGGCTGCCATCATTGTTAATGGCATCACACTTCAGCGCGTAACCTTTTCTGATGGAGCCTATTGTAATATTGAACGATCAGTCTCGACTTTCGCATACATTTGGACACCATACTGGAGACAAAGTCTTTGACATTTCAGAATAAGATTGGAACTAAAGCAGATCAAGTTAACAGCCCGAAAATTTTATTTTATTGCTGCATAAACATTCCCGCCTTCCGATAGAACAAAAAGTTCATATATACAAAGCCACAATCAAACCAATTTGTTCATACGGCGCTAAGTAATCAACTGCTAGTTCTTCTAATATAGAAAAAAAGGCACTTGGGGATTGGTTATATCCCTAAACTCTTCTGCGAATTTATCACCATACAACGGATCGAAGCTATCCTTTCAATTCAATGGGTTTATGGTGAGCGTACTTTCAAAGCATTGTTTCTCATGAAATATCGTTTAGACCACTGCTGTATTTGTTTCTTACAGCTGACATGCCAACTTCCGATCACACGGCTATATTCACATTTGCCGATGATACCGCCATACTGAGTACAAACAGCTCCCATCCTGAATCCTCGCAATGGCTACAGAACCACTTACTGTCTATTGGAAACTGGCTTAACAAATGGAGAATAAAGGTCAACGAAGCTAAATGCGTAGACCTAACATTTGCCTTAAGGAAGGTAAAACATTCCACAACGCTTTGACATGAAGTACCTGGAAATCCACTAAGACAGACGACTAACCTGAATTAAACACATTGACTCAAAGTGTGCTCAGATCAAATTGAGACTCCATATCTTGAACTGGCTACTAAATAAGCGTTCAAGCCTTGCCTTAGAATATAAGGTACTAATTTATACTAGTCTCATTAAGCCTATATGGACAGATAGGATTCAATTGTGGGGACCACGTGCCCGTCAAACAGGGAGAAACTCCAACGGCTCCAATCGAAAATTTTGAGAATGATCACCGGTGCTCCATGGTACTTGAGCAACATAAACACCCACCGTGACCTGAATATACCGATGATTGAAAATGAAATGGTGAACACCTACAAAACCTACGCTCTTAAATTGGAAAATCACACAAACAGCTTGGCGAGAAACCTACTAAAGCTTCCCTCTACAAGACGCCTTAAAAGGACATATGCCTTAGACCTGATTTAATGACGTCTTATTACAAGCTGTGGAAACACCAAATATTCGATGCAGTAGCTGAGGATATTACCTAGATATATAAATGTAGTCTTGTAATCTTAGAAAAATTACTGTTCGTTTCTTAACAAAGAAATATTCGGTAAATAAATATATGTAAAAAACGCTCGAAACATTCTATCTATGATTTAATTACGCTGTGGTCTTGTTTGGCATGATATACAGTGATGTTCAAAACTGCTGACACAACAATAGTTTCATATTTTAATAATAGTTTCATCGTTGCCTTGAATGAGTTGACCTCCTAAGTATGCAGTTCAATGCAAATATGGTTACTATCATGTCTGAGTTCGGTTTTCCTGGAAAGCTAATACGGCTCTGTAAAATTACATTGAACAGTACGTCCAGCAAACCATTCAATACCGGGAGAGGTTTGTTACAAGACAGTCCACCATTGTGCGACCTCTTCAGTTTCGTCATGGAAGGGGTACTGCGGAAGGCCGGTGTACGAGTACATACGAATCTCACTATTTTCTACAAAAGTGACATCGACATCTTTGAATGTTGGAAGCGAAATGTTACTGATGTATTTTCCGCCATT